>OZ005740.1:212957611-213203661 GCA_963930735.1 Dioctria linearis | reverse complement strand
ATTTTTACCCCAATCCTGAATTTAAATTCTCAACCAGTTCGACCCGTTTTTAGTGATCAAGTGTAAAAGTACAAAAAAGGCATATAAGAATCATCTTGTTTAAGGACATCTGGAAGAAATTACCCAATTTGCGACCCGTTTGAGAATACTTTTTATTTACTCATGAGATACTACCGATCTCCTGTTAGTGTTTACGGAACGTTTTAACTTTTGCAAGGTCCGACGTGATTTTATAACAAACATAATATACCCAAATTAATACTATTAACAACGCAATAATATTTATTGAAGTGTTGCTCTGCCCATTTATGAATAGCGCCGAATTTTACTTTAAAAGTGCTGCCATCTTCTTTGGGCTAGCTGTATAACTCCTACATAGAATAGAATAAATTGAAATTGATTCAAAATTTTGTGAAAAGAATTCGTAATTAAATTCATGCTAGTTTATTATTATAATATATTATTCCTTCATATTGCTGATACACCGAAATTTTATGGAGATAATGGCAGTAATTAATTGAAAAGCTGTAAAAACATTTCGCCAATGTAATTACAGGTTCGACAAAGAATTTGTGTCGATCCATCTAGGAAAATTCATCTACTTGGTCATTGCCATCTACTTGGTCATTGCCATCTCTATGTTCCAGGCCGTGACTGTGACATCACATTCTTTAAAACGTATTAGAGCAATCCCGATTTCGTACTTCTTTAAGCATTTGATCTTTGGAAATATGTATTACTGACAACTTCAATTTTGTGCATAATGTAAACAAGTCTCCGTACTAAAAGGTTGATCCAGGAATTTTGTTTTTTAATTGTGCATTTAAGAGTATAAAATTCTAAGTACTTTCTTTAATAAAATAGTTTATATGTTTTCAACTCAAACATAACGCTACCCATAAAAACGAGAAAATGTGCTGAATTCTATTGCCTTCACACCCAAAACCCTCGAGAATATATCACAAGCCATGAAACAGACTCCCTCACTACCAAATGAGAGCCCCAACGGAGTCCTAACATTCTAAACTATTTGCCGTATTCTTATGTAAAACTGACAAAAATTTGATTTGAATAATTCCTCCGCCCTAAACTACTAATCATACAGAAAAATGGTGTTCTGATAATCTTAAACTTGCTTTCTTATCTTCCGAACAGTAATAAAATTATGATACCTTTTCTAACAAAATTATTTAAAAAACAAAAACTCTCAGCTGAGTGCGGACTGATGATATGGAATGTAGCTGCCTACAGATTCGGACTCCGGCTGCACATACACAAATCTAATTATTTCTCAACTGAGAGTTAGTAATCGTACAATGGTAAGTCTACATTGTAATGAAAATTATTTCAATATTTTGTTAAGTAATGGTATATAGTAAGTATAGCCTGTGGAAAGGTAAGAAACCAAGCTTTAAATTACTAGAATAACATTATCCAGTATGGATAGTAGTTTCGACTCTATAGCATATATAAAGTCAATGTTTGGCACTTTTGCATAAGTATCAATATAGAACATTTTAGAAAACAGACTCACAAACGCATACATATAGATTTCTGTTTCATTGCTTGGAAAGTATTCTTGAGGATTTTGCTTCACCACAAATAACCAAAACATACACACATACAGAGAAATGAAAGCTCACTTCAAAGTGGAAGCAAATACTTCTTAATAAGAACTAATCTTGTTTGAAACTACTTTTCTTTGAAATAAATAAAATGCTAATGTATAAATTGTACTAACATAAAGGCAACAAATTTGTCTATAAAATAGGCTAATACCTATGAACTAAAATTTAAATGTTATGAAAAGCTAACACAGAATACCGTTGCCGCCCTTTCGTTTCACAGCGCACTGAGCAAGCGTAAACTACCGAAAATATGAGGTAAAATATGAAAAACTTAATTATCTAATATAGAAAGCGGGGAATATTTTTAAATTGATGAACGCATTATGGGATAATATAAAAAAATGGTTAAGATTGTTTTTTTTTAAAAAGTTAAAAAGAGGTTTTTTTTATATGTACCCTAAATGAAGTATATAGGTCATTCTAAGTTGTCATTCCGTTTGTAGCACCTAGAAATAATGCTAGTAAAGAGTCTGTCTGTCCGTCCATCCGTCTATCCGGTCCACACGATAACTCGAGAACGAGATCACTTAGGGAGTTGAAAATCGACAACCCCTTCTTGGTGTTGCCATATAAAAATATAGGGTTTTTTACGTATACTGTAAAAATAGTTAGTCTCAATACGTTTTTATTGTACAGAAAATTTCTTGAGAATACGAAATCCTATGAAATTGGTTATAATTACTTTTACTGTCCGACGAACTATTCCAAAAATATGTGCGAAAAAACCATTTCACAAATCCAACTTGCACAGGTGGGTGACCATACGAAATTACATATGGGCATTCATCTATGGTATCATAAGAATTGGTCTTCAAACTAATTCTAGCTTTTTACTTGTTTTCATAAGATTCCATATGCAAGGACAAGGCTCTGATTGCTTCTAATGTGATTTGTGGTATGAAGGCAACAGAATTCAACACATTTTCTCGTTTTTATGTGCAGTGTTATGTTTGAGTAAAAAATATAAACAATTTTATTAAACAAAGTAATAAGATTTTAATACAGTTAGATGCACAAAGAATTAAACAACACAATTTCGTGAATAAATCTTTTAGTATACGGAGGCTTCTTTACATTATGCAGAAAGTTGAAGTTGAAAGAATGCATTTTTCCATAAGAACAAATGGTAGAAGAAGTATGAAATCGTACTTCTTTAATACTTTTGTATTAAAATCGCTTTGTGTCATGGGCTGGAGCAGAAAGAAGGCACTGGCTTGGTCCATGAATAAGGCGTGTAAGTGAATTAGTATCACTTGTTATTTTACGTGCGCCATGGTGTACTATAAAACAAACCCAAATGCCTCGCAGTTTCTGCGATTTCTAAAAAGCCAATGGGCCTGTATTTCCTTCATATATTAGGGACATTTTCTGTAAAGAGAGGTTTGTTTTAAATATAAATCAAAAATAATAACCTTTTGACTATGCTAATCGTTCTAACCTGTTCAAACTGTTCAGTTCACATCAGAGATATATTAGTTGTCGTCTGAAGGATGCCAATTGATGATGAACTTTCTAAATAATAGATATAACTAATATAAGTAAGCGATCTATATCCTAATTTATTATTGCTCTTCTTTGAGGCTCTTCAATAGTGACGTTTAGGACTTTGATTTTTTCGTTATTCATACATGATCTCACTCCATGGGAGCTTCCTGACAGGGCGGGACGCTAGTTTCGCCTCAGCTAAAAGCGGAGAGTACGGGGTGATTCAGAAGAAGAAACCTCCGTCACTACCACGCACCATGAACAAAGAAAGCTTCATATCTAAAAAAAAAACCCACGAAACACACACATCGGATCCTGAAGGGAAACCTCACATTAATTACCTTGTGAGATTTTAGTGAGTATCTGATTGTAGTGATAACCATGTCCTGCTGCAACCTTCCTTGGCATCGAGACTGGATTTTGATGACCCTACAACGTAAAAGTTAGAAGATCAGTGGAGCTAGTCAACCTTCATCATTCAGCCGATAGGCTCTGGGAGAGCGAAGGAAGGAAAAAAATTCTATCGTACCATTACGTTATAAAATTGTATTTATTCTAAACAGATCATTCGTTTGACTATATGTCACTAATTACGTTTTGACCCCCCCTTAAATATTAAAGAATTATTACAAAATTTTTAATTTATTGAGTTATTTGAAAAAATATATATAAATCAACTTCAAAAAATTATAAAAAAATACATTTAATCCAAAACTTAAAAAGACAGAAATATTTATTTCAATGAATATTATTGTACCTGTACATGTATTGCATGTGTATAGGTTTTTCTCAGAGGTTTAGTTGGGATGATCATTAGAAAATATGTTAAAATATTTTCAAAAAAAAAATTTTTCACACACAAATAATTGAATAGAATTTAAAAATAGAAAATTTGATAAATTAATCTACACTTGGTGGTAAGAGAGACCAGACAGGGCTGGATATTCCAGCATCGACCTAACAAAGGTGCAGTAAAGAAGTTTGTAATATAATGGTCCTCAATTTCTTTAGATCACCTCTTAACAAAACCCCAAATTTATTAGCCCAACTAATTATGTAGTCGGTATGATCTTCAAAGGAAATGCGAGAATTAAGAATTACACCAAAATCTTTGGATTTATCGAACCTGGATAATGAACTTCCTTCTAAAACGTGATTAAAGTGAATTGAGGATCTATTGCAAACGAAAAGTCATAGCTGTGCATTTATTAACATTTAGAGGAAAGCAATTATTGGAGCACCACTTATGAAAAGTGGGCTAAGCTATCGTTTAAAAAAGTGCTGTCATCTTCAATACTAACACCGCGAAATATTATGGCATCGTCCGCATAACAGAGTACTCTGGAATTAAGCAAAAAGCGAGGATAGATCATTGATATACAGAACAAATAGTAACGGGGCAAGAATACTACCCTTGAGGCACACCTGAAGTATTTGCTATCTCAGCAGAAGGTGATAAACGAAAGAGAACTCACTGCGTACGGTTAGAGAGATAAGAAGATAACCAATCAGCAAAGATGGCGGAAACCCAAGAATGGCGAGCTTGTGGATTAAAATTTTATGATTAATTGGATCAAATGCCTTGCTAGAATCAGTCAAGACGCAATCAACCTGCTTACCGGACTCATAGCTCATTAAGGATAATTGACGGTCATGGTAAGTAATTCGTAGATAGTCGAGGGTGAGTTGGGAGGAACGTAGATAATAACCATGAAAAAACTTTCCATGGTAAAGCCTCAAATCACACAAAGAAGTTCTGGGTCCTCAGATCTTACAACGTCAACCACAGAGCATGGAATATCGACTCCAACAGCGTACAACATTCCACCGCCAACAGGAGCAATCAATTCAGAATGACGATTCTAACGGAAAAATCTGAAATCCAGAACAAAAAAGTTCAGAGTCCAGATTACCACTACAAACCCAAGTTTCTGTGAGGCAAATCACATCAAAGTTAGTCTAGAAGCAAACGAAAATATGCGTTGTCTTTGGCGTAATAAAATGAAATCTCGCGAATAAGTTTTTTTAAGCTGATTGTACTTTAGGAATGAATCACGAACAATAGAATCAGGAGGCCAATTATCAGCGGAGACCGCAGCCATGTAGATGTCCTCCGGCCTGGAAGTCTTAAAAGAAACAGTGAAGGCATATCCATCGCAAAATTAATAAAATAGATGGTAATTTATGAGCAATATTCTTTGTGTGCCTAAGTTCGTTCAAAGAAAATCAAACGAAAATTACTTAGTTCAGTTTTTACCAGAAGTTTAATGTAAGACTGAGTTATAAAGAGTGTTCGGTTTTAAACTACAGGTAACTGCAAAGACTACCAAAAATTGTGCTTAATTTTGTTTCTTGTTGGCAAGAAATTATATAAATTAGATCGGTAAAGTGCTTTTTCCGTATTTATTTCTGGAACAGTTGGTCGGGCCGCAGGTTTTCACCATTGCGGAAAAACGTCTGGAGCTGACTGTTTTCCCACTATACGTAAAAAATCTGTAATTCTAACATTTTAATATGGAGACTCTACCAAGAAGCTGCCCGATTTCGTCAATTTTCCAACAAATATCTACAGTTATTACGAAAACGCCGTGTAGAAAATTTAAGCTCTCTAGCTCACTTCTCTTACGCATTGCTCAAATGTATAGTGAGGAAACGCAATTTATACGAGCTTGATCTTATTTAAAAAATGGATGCGACAGTGGACAGAGAAAGAAAGAGATGAAGTGACATAATTCACAAACTCACTAGCACAGAATGTCAACCAAATCAGCGACTTATGAATCAAACCCTGATTGATATACATAAAACTGCCTATATTCTACCCCTGACGTCATGAAACATTACAACAATTAAAAAACAAATCAAGTGTGTACACAAACACATCCTGCCTACCTCTTTCCCACGCTTACGCAATCGAATGTGCAAAACTGCAATCATAACAAACTAGCAATAGTATTGCATTTTTATTTTGGAGTAGGATGACCCCCCCCCCCCCATTTTAATGCTGGATCCGCCCCTGCCTTGCATTCAATTGAAATCTATATAGCTCATTTTACATCTTCATGCTAGTTTGATTATTGGTTTCTATGAGGTGCGAGAGAGAAGTTTTGGAATATTAATATTAAACTTGAAGGTAGAAACTGTCTACGACCTTTTTGTGATTATTTGGTTATTTGGTATCTTCACCCCTTGCAAAGAAAACTTAATTAAATAGATAACAATAGTAATGCTCATCTGGGACTAGTAACGGGAGGCCGCATGTTTACTTCTTCCTTTAGTAAAGGGGAAATTTCGTCAAATATTTGCCCTGATTTATTTGAATTGTTCATTTCCATTTACTCTTGTGGGTAAAGTTAAGCTTCCTACGAAAAGCGTAATTGAGTCATATGCTAATACCCCGAGCAGATATAGTAAGTAATGAGCACAATTATTAAAACCTTGCAAGATTCCTATTATTTTTGTTAAATTAAGATCAGCAATTATTGTGACTCTCGAAAAGATTTTCTTGTTCAATTCATCACATCTCCATTGAATTATTGTACGTGCACTTACACATCTAGTTATAAAGCTCTATAATTAAACCGCAAGTCTACGTCGGAAAGTATTAAGGACAACACAAAAATTCTAGATAAAAAAAAATGATTGGTGGCAATATGCAATTTCTATATTAAATATTACTTTGAAGTTGGAAGTTGTTAGACTTGTAGGTCGGTAGGACCTAGTTGTGCAGGCAAACGCTTCCCCACTTTCAGCTATAATCATCATCATCATATGGTATGTAACCCAGAGTGTTGCTGGCTCTTTGCATTAATTCTTCTAATCCTAGCTTAAACAGGGCTGGAAAGATGCTGTCAGATCTAGGCAATATGAAAGGAGCTGATGGGCCCATTAACCTTTCTTGGGGTGAAGAATCTGTTAGCAAGGCTTAAAGCCCTGCATTTAATGTTGGTTAAAGAGGGTGTAAAGTGCTATGCCCAGTGAGGTCACCCTCTCATTTCTTTAAAGTAAGTCAGTCCTCTTTGTCTTTAGTTCGTTTAGGTGTACTCGGAGCTGTCTGTCCACGAACTTACTATAGTCTGGCTGCGTTTTACCAAAGGTTGCTATTACCAATCGACGCGAAGTCACAGACAGAAAATGTGTGAAGTTGTCTCATGATCCTCCATAGTGAGCCTACAGGTGGAATAAAGGTCTCGCCAATATTAACAATGTGCTTCCTCAGTTGATAGTGGCCTATTATCAGACCAGTTAAGAGCCTAATACTAAAGACTTTCGGTTTCAATATTATAGTTTGTACTAAACCGCATACACAGTTTATCTCAATATTACCCTAGGTATAAACCATCAATCATTTAATTCACGATCCGTTTAGATTCGAATTGTATATTGCAATGTTGACCGCAACTTTCTCTGAGATTTAATATTACCCACTTGTCAAGTTTAAGTGGACATGTTTTGTTTTCATTTTTCGACATAGACAAGCAATCTCACAATATTTGCTGAATTTCGTACGTGCACTAAGCTTTCTCAAGTCAAATGATAAATCAAATGACAAATCAAGTGATAAATCAAATAAGTTATTTAATTAATTCCTCAGTATCGTAAACCGCAAGTGTGTCTTCTAAAACTCTATATTTCAATATGAGATAATTACAATATCAATATTTCAATATCGATACCAAAAGCCTGTCTCCGGTATTGCACGTTTGTGTGTTATTATAATAATTTACTATACTCAGACAACACATCAGCTCTAGGCTGACCAGAGATGTAATTCAGTCTTGTCGAGCAAGTTCGTAAGCCAGCAAAGCCTGGTGTCCCAAGATCCAAATATCAATATCCAAATTAAATTTTGCCAAGGGCGCTTTCACATGAGCCGTGATTTGACAGCGGAATATGAAAAGGCTCTAATGATTACCTGACTGTCGGTGTAGTTAAAGATGCAATAAGTTCTCCGTTCTCTGGATCACAGGTTAATAATTTTTAAAGTCACATTGGAAATTAGTACATTTTATATTGTACTGAGTAATTTATTCAAAATAGCAATTTTAACATCACAAGAGGAATGTCTCCTTTTAAATTTAAACAACTGTATTTGGTTTTTGTAAATGTGAGATATTTAGGATATGTATAAATATAAAACACATATAACTGATTTGTGAATAAACTTATAAAACTGCTATTGCAATATGCAACAAAATGATAAAATAACCAAGATCACTTATTCCAAATCTAATCTAGTATTATTACTAATATTGAAAAAAAAAAACTAGAATATCTTGATGATTTCTTGTTTCGTAATTGCTTTACCTTAAAACACTTGTTCATGACAAAAAAGACCAGCATTGATGTCTTTCGGTCATCTTAATTAACGTGAAATGTTGAGAAAGTACATATATGTATATTGAGAAGACTGATAATTAATATTTTCCAATATTTATTTGAATTTTCGTATATTATAATACAATAAAATAAAACAAAAATAATAGTAGACTAGACTGAAATGCTCTCTGCACACAGCCTTGCTGTATGTCGTGCATTTGCAGTTAATTGTTTCTATCCTTTTAAGTTAGACTACGTACGTTTTACTGACTTTCATCATCTTCTTCGCCCATTTGCTGATTTCAAGACTTATTTCTAAATTAATTGAAATGAGTGGACTTTGTCAAGAATACAATAAAATTTTAGGTGAACATTGTAGTGTCTTGTTGAGACAGTTTTTGCAAATCAAAACTGTCTGTTCTGAATGTCAAACACCGCCCCAAATTTTGTCGAAAACCACCCAGTGTTTTTCTCCTTTTTAATTTTAGTCCTTAGTAGAAATAGGTCCTTTTCTAGGACTTGGCTAATTTTTTTTTCATAGTAAGTAACTGAATGAATGAATACTGAGCAAAATTCCCTTCTTGCTGTTGCATATGAAAATTTAGGTTTTTTTACGTATACTGTGAAAACCTTTCAGTTCTAGACGTTTTAATTGTCGTGAAAAGTTCCCCAGAATATGAATTCTTATGAAATTTGTAATGATCATTTTTACTGTGCGACCGTTGTAGGAATATATGAAAAAAAAACCACTTCAGACATCAAACTTGCACAGATGGGTGGCCATTTGAAATTCTATGCCCATATGTATATGGGCATTCACTTAGGCCTAGAGTATCATAAGAATTGGGTTTAGGGTTCGCGCACCTACAGCAAGCGTGACTGAACTGAATTGAGCTGAACTTATCAGAGATTCAGAGCTGATGTAAGCCATACTAATCTCACCCACAGAGTTAAGCATACCACAAGCGGCATTGAGCTGACCTGTGCTTAGCTGACCGGAATAGATTTTTGTTGCTGCATTCTGTTGAATTTTTTTCGCATAAATCAGCATTAGCACGTGTCAATTGTTCAGATTTGTAAGAGTTTTCAAATGGCGGGGACTAAAATATAGTTTTCTTACGAATTCGCAATGGACTGTGTATTTTTAATAAGTGAAATTTGTGTACGTCCCTGCACTTTTGGAAAAGCAAAATAAGCATTACATTAATAGAACAATCACGGAGAAATTGAGGGAAGAGGTTGCAAAAAAAATTGAGCATGACACAACTATTTTTTAGCATGTAGTACTTGAGTAGTAGTTCCAATAATATTTCAATTAAGTAGGTAATTAAATTTGTTACTTTGTTACTTTACAAACAAACATATTTCTTCAGTACTTAAGAAAATATATAAATTCTCCAGGTATTTTCTTGGCCTCCTATATTGGCTTGCTGTTAACCCATGCATGTTTTCTGTTTATGGACTTTCCGGCATTTGCATCAATATCGTACATAGCATAATAGCACATTACAGGAGCAAGCATCTGTCTCGTTAGCGGAGTGGTGAAAGCAGTTGCCAATAAAGAGGTTACGGCTTCAAAAACCGAATAAATCTGAAAAAACAATCTTCTGAAATTCTTTTGCACCTTTTCCAACGGCCAAGCCCAAAAACTTCGCTTTTAAAATGACCTATCACACTCTGTACCCAAAATGTAACCACTTTCTCCGTTTTTTTGCACTTTTTCTTAAGTATATGCAGCGAAAATGGTTCAAAAACCTCATTCCCAAAAGATAATTGTCAACTTTCTGGCACTAATTTAACTTTTTGAGCCATTTTCGCTGGATATACTTAAGAAAGACTGCAAAAAACGTAGAGACGGTTACATATGGAGTACAGAGTGTAATAGATCATTATAATGTAACGCTTTGGGCTTCTTAAATCTAGTATGAAAATTGGAGTTGATGAAAAGTTTTTTGATAAAAATAGTAGTTAAATAAAAAAAAGAACATTTAAAATTCCCAAATTTTGAATTTTCTGAGCCATAATTCAAAACTGAAAGGAGTAGGAGACAACCGTATGTTTATGTATATTTATTTTTTTGTTTTTGTTCTTTTAACAAAATTCTACTGGCGAAAAAGTTCTCCCTCTTTAAACGGGCTTGTGGTCTTAGAATTTAACACTTTACTAACAACATTAAGAGCATTAATTAAAAAAAAAATTAAACGGATGAATTTCGGGATACTCAAAGATAAATGATATTTTCATTATCCTTATTTTTTTTTTATATATATAAAAAAGCATTATTCTATATCTTTACCTGAAATATTGAGGTTTTCTCTCTATTCTTGGATAGCCAATGGTTTTTACGATCCGATAAATCACGAAGGTCTCATACCAATCGAATGCTGCCTCCGTATTCTTGATTCGATTCGTTATTATGTCGAAATGGTGAAAAAAGTAATTCAACATTAGAAGTGTGATAAGATTAAATCTGTTAATTGGTAAAAGTTGGTGTTACTTTACTTGTTAAATTCCAGAATATTATCTAAAAAGTTTTAATAAATATTAAATACTTACATTTCAAAAATGGCTAGCTTCAGTTTTGTGTTTGATATTGCTGAGAAAAGTATGGCAAACGAGTTTTAAACGGATTCGCAACTCTATTAATTATGAATTTTTCGACTACAAATTCAGCAATTTTTTCCCGGGTTAAGAAATATTTGATTGATGAACATAAACCTGTCAATATATGTCCCTATATGTTGGTGCATCACTTTCATCAGCTATAGATATTAATCAGAAGGTATATAACATCTGAATACATATATTAACCTTTCGTTCTATTGGCTCCTCGGTCAAAAATAATAGGGTATTCATTTTTCTTAAAACTAAAAAAATTGATTTATAATAAACGTTTAACATTATTAAACTAAATGTTTCTTACGAAGAAGTAATTAAAGATATCCATAATGAACGCAGATAAAGCATTTGGTGGGATCGTTTGGCAAATTCAATTTTGTACGATCTGGACTATTGTGTCATCTCCATTAAGCAAAACTTGCATTTCTAATAGCCTCCATTTATGTTCATAATATTGCTTTTCTCAGCCCTCACAGCAGAGTAGCTTTAGGAAATCGACAATCAATAACAGAGATGGTGTTAAAAAGCTCCTTATCAAAGTCCTTTATATGAAAGTTACATTTTTGCCTTTTAATCCTTCTATTAGAAGACGGCTTTTAATTAACCTTTTCTCAGTCTCCTCTGCATTCATTTATATAATTGATGTTGAGGTCCGGAAATAGGAAGTTGGTTCTTGTTGCTACTCCTCTTCAAATATTTGCGACGTGAACTGTCTTAAGTCCTGTTTGTTTATTTAAATGAAAATTCGCAAATATATAATTGTCTTACTTCTCTTCACAGGTATAAAGAAAAGTTTTGCAGGAGCACTTCTACAGATGATAAAAAAAATATAATGTAAAACTGTTGTCGAATTTTCCGCACTTCAATTTTGGTGATCCTGCATTAGTTTAGTTTTTGTGCAGAAGAATATTTTGAACACCATTTTGCCTTCATTTTAAAACAAAAAATTAAATTTGTTCCTTCGATAAACGTTACGAATGGAAAAACCGTCTCGTTAAATAGCGAATAGTTTATGTTTGTAAATAGCAAATTATGAATTCACATTTGTGTTAACTAATGATTTTGACAGCTTAACGAATTCGTAATCACCATTCGTTGTACAGGAATAGGGACTCATGTTTGTTTTATAATTAGATCCATAATTATGATTAAATATCGGAAAATTTAAGAATTTCAAAGTCCTTTAATTTAGGCATCGTGCATCGAAGCACAAAAGAAAATAGTTATATTTTTATATCATAACTACTTAACTTTCAGCATAAGAAAACGAAACTGGTGATGCTCGGGTAGAAATCCAATCGATTCCTATGGAACGACCCATATGTAAGCTATTATTGGTAAATAGTAAATAAAAGTGATCATGGTTCAAAAAGGAGTTGACGATCTTATTATAATAGTTAATCAAGTTTGAATGAATTACAAGATAACAGAGCGCTTCTTTATTGCATCTTGCTGTAAATCAGCAACTTAATTTTTACTCATTTCTTAATCTTGTGATCTCCGATACTCACATAATTACAAAAGAAGAAAGACTGAGCTACTTTTACTAAATTCAATTATATTGCCGCTTCGTACAAAGATTCGATTGGAAGTGAGTAAAAATCTGTTGGCAGAAGAACTCTTGTTTTGCTGATAACAGTAGCGCATTAGTGGCACATACATATTGAAATTTTAAACAATTGGCATTGTGTTTGGTTTTTACTTCAGTTTTTAACATACAGGGTGACAATCATTTTATGGACGAGACTATTGACAGCAAAATGAAATTATAAAATCGATTGCATGTATTATTACAAAATAAGTATAAAACAAGTAAAAAAGTTAGATTTAGTCTGACACCAATTCATATGATACCGTAGATAAATGCCCCGTATGTATTTCGTGTGGTATATTTGTATATGGCAACACCAAGAAGGGGTTGCCCAATTTAGTTTATTTCGCAATTCAGTCAATTTTATCTACTATTGCTATGAAAGACCATGAACGAAATTACAGTCCTCTACGATGACGCGTTCTCCAGGCAGTGTCCAACCCTACGAAGGTGATGCCCGATTGGTCCCATTTTCGAACATAAATTTTTCTTTTTTATTAAAAACGCCCCGTGTGCAAATCTTTTTCTCTCTATAAGTGAAACGCGTTCTCTAGTTACCGTGAGGACGGAGAGACAGACAGACAGTCGGACGGATCGACGAACGGACAGGCGGACGGACATGCAAAAATCAAAATATCTTTTAATATTATGCGTGACCCCATTTTTCTCTACTAGCAATATTTCTTTGCATTACAAACGGAATGACAAACCAATTATACCCTATGATTTCATCCTAGGGTATACAAAGAGGAAATTAAATGCTGATTGTGATTCGAAACAATAACAATAAATAATTTGATTCCTACTCTTTTTGACTGGCCGCGGCGAGATGTAAAGTTTTTATTATATCCAACCCTCTATGGGAATCAGGTTGGTTGAAAATACCGAAAATACTTCGAGTATAAATAATAACTTTATCGAATTAATTTACATTGATGTTTTTAGTAACGCAAGATATATCATTCATATTCCTCGTCAACTTTGATGGCCGTCTTATATTAGATTTTTAGCGACTTTGGTTAAAGTGAATCTCTTAACATAATCCTTAATCTATCCCTCTTTGCATTCGCACCGGTAAAACAAAATTATTTAATCAGCCTTAGTTTCATCTCGAGTTTCTATGAGCAGTTATGCATATTTTATGCATTCAGTCGTATTGTTTCGTGCAATAGAAAAGGGACAAGTGACATTTATATGTATGGACATAAATAACTTTTAATTCGGAGAATCGATGTTTCTATAAGGGCATCTTTGTACAGTATATATACAGCACCTGTCATCGCTAGGAGCGAGTCTTGTCTCAATTAGTGAAATAAACTTAGTAAACCAGGCGAAAGTGTTCTGTTTGGATTTCGATAAGTTGAAGCACAGTACTAGCGACAATGAAAGTGAAGATGATGAATAAGTTTCTGAATTTTATAAAAGTAAATACCAAGTAGAGTTTAATAGAGAGAACTTGTGAATTGTATTTAAAATACTGCTTTTGAATAACAAACTAAGGTCACGCTCGTAACATTACAATTGTTCAGTTTTAGAATTAGAAGCGATACGACTGAGCATATATTATTATTAAAATTTCCTTTAAAGTTTTTCACCATAACGGATAGTTAGTTTTTGTAAGCTTAGTTAAAAATTTTCCCCTTTATATAACATAACGGGATCCTTATATTTTATTTTAATTGATAATTCCGTTGGAAAGCCCAGTGCTTTAATAAGCTGAAATAGCAGTTCTCGTTTCAATCATTCCTTTTATTTGAGCTCAAGTATATCGACATATCTTGCAGACTTTGAGTTAATTTCACACTATAAAACACCTGACAATTTTTAAGAAATTTAATACAATCTCGGGACAATAGGCGAGTGAATCACGAAGAACTTAGAAAAAGACTTGGAGCGTGCTGCATCAAAAATCTGCATTCATAGTTCGAAAATATTATAATACCGTGGGGTTATAATACACGAATTCAAATGAAAAAAAAATCGTCACTCCAAAAATCTGTCGTGCTCGGAATATGAAATTTATAAAATAAAAGCCTCGTTCATTTTTACCATCTGAAGATTACGTTATGAAAAAAAAAAATAAAATCATCAATGAACTTTAATTATTTCACGAGTACATCTTTAAGTCATAAAAGGCGACGTGATATGTTTACTGTGCATTTCAGTAAAATACCAGTTTTAATGGAAATCATCAGTTTTGATTGCGGTCAGGCCCAGATTTTATCTACATATAATGTGCGAATATTTTTGTATAGTTTAATAGTGAGGACAGTAATCCCCATTAAAAAACAAAGATTTGTCACCACAGGAATGACTAGTGTTGAATAATTCACGGTAACGACATGTACCTACATATTATCCATATATGTATGTAATGCATATGCACATGTATATGAAAATATTCTCAAACTCGCAATATCAACAGTTGTTTGATTTAAAAACTGCTATCGTCACGAGAATTGTACTTTTAAAAAGCTTTCTAAGGAATTATAGTATCCTCTGCACAAGAGCTCAATCACAATAATATAATACGTATAGATATGGATTTCTGGTTTGTTTGCATGAATACGTGTTTCGAGAGAACAATTTTACCGCCCCTGTAGCAACTCAAATGTAGACGTAATGGAATAATAATCTATATCTATTGAATATAATTCTGAAACCTTTGTACGAAGGAGTTTTCGCATCCCCACATTCATAAAAGTATAAATTCGTTATTTCAGGGCAAAAATTACGTAATCTATGGTTAAGTACTGAATAGCTATTTATAAAAGTACACATGAGTGTTAAATTGAATTACTAGAAAATTTACAAACACCGTAGAATTACTAGAAAATTTACAAACACCGTACTAATCTCTGTGAAGCTTAAAACCAGCCCTTGACAGAAGTTATGTGTCCGCTGTATGTTTGTTTCTATTGAAGTATTTATTTCGTAGCTATACGTTGTAAAATTATATATATAGACATATGTATATAAAACCATCCGCGTTGAAAGTCCCGGTATCTCGCAAATATCTTAACCTTAAGTTTCAGGTAAGCATGTTGTCCTTGTAGGACTTAAAATAGATTTAAAGAGATATGAAACACGTATGCATCCAATGTTGATATAGAAACGCAAGGTGAGCTTTAGCACCTAGCGTAGTTGGATATCTGAAAAAGTATTAGGTCGGAGAATCAAATTGCGTATGAAGATAAACTTATTAAAAGTATTGAAACTACATTTGTATGATATCCTTCTACTTCTTAAATAAAATCATCAAGGAAATTTCATAATTATTTAATTTGCATTTAATCTGTTATTATACGGTTATGTAGCTCAAGCACGGCAGTTTTCATGTGTTAAAATAGATGAAATGTGACGGAATGCATAGCGCACTAATTAGCATCTCCATTGACAATCTTATAATACTATTTACACGTTAACTGCAGTATATAGGTACATATGCTTAAAATCTTCAAACTTACCTGCCATGTTTCATGTATGTATGCCTTATGTGGTAACTTTACAGTAAATTACGCGTGACAGTCGCTATAATAATCCTAAAATATTTCATTTCTTTGTTAGTTTTTTGTACAATTAAATTATAAACCGGAATCTCGATATGCGATTTTACCGCTAACGATAGCATAAATGGTGTATGTATAAGTCTATTACAGTATCCCACTACGATAGGAGCATCGACCCATATAGAGGGTAGTAAGACCTGTAAATTTTTTAGTCGATTACAAATCACAATAAATTAATCAATTCGATTAAATAATCAATTAACAAAAAAATTTAATAGTCGGTCTGAACTGGAATTTTAATTCATTAAAAATTTTGTTTGGTCATACTATTGACGGGTTATTAAACCCTAGATGAAAGCTATAGGTTGTACTAAGTTTGTCTGTCTGTTTGTAACGCTTAGAAATGATATTGGTAGAGCAAAGTGGAAATTATTTTTTCTTTGTTTTAATTAAAAAGCAGACTATATATATAGGGTGATCTTCTACAATTAATAATCTTTCTTCCCTTTTTCTTTATTTTCATCACTTCCTAATTATCTTCTTCTATCCTGTCTTCTTTTCGTCTGTTTTTCTTTAAATTCTTCGAATTTTTTCAATTCTATCAAAAGGCACCTTACCACTGGTGGGGGATACCTTATCTGGATTTGTATGTCGGGCTCACCAATTGAACTTGCAACAAATAGTATGTTGTAGCTCTTTAATTCTCCTTGTATCTTAACAATTGAAATAGCAACAATAAGATGTTGCCGTCTGTTTAATTCTTCTTATATCCTAACTTTTAAAGAGGATAAAAACCAAAAGGAATGGGATGAATATTTTATTTGAATTAAAAAAAATTGTGTTTTATATTTCTATTTTATTAAATTCTATTTTAATATATTTATATATTTATTTTGTAATAAAACTTTTTTTTATTTATTTAGTTGTTTGTCCTCTAGCATCAACTCTAATACTCACTCTATCCTCGACACAAAATATATATATTTTTTTTAAAAATACATTCTAAAATGTCTTAATGTGTACTTTCTAAAAATGTATGCAGTAGTGTGTATCTGTGTTCAAAGCTTTTTCTTCAAAGTGTTTTTTCCCTTAAAACGTCAAGTCAAATATTTTCCTTTCTTTACAGTCAGCGCAAATATTACTCTGACAAACAAAAATAGTTTATTTTATTTTCAGTAACAAACCAAAGGAAAATTGCAAAAATTCAAGTCAGCAAAAAAAAAATGTGGTAGCTTCCGCTACAATTGGTAAGTCACTAGGATTGGGTATGCCAATGGATCTCTTGGAGTGTCCCAAAACCATCGAGAATACTTCACAAGCAATGAAGCAGACTCCCCACTACCACATGAGAGCCCCAACGGAGTCCTAACATTCTAAAATAATTGCAGTGTTCTGATGTAAAACTGACAAAAGATTGATTTGCATAGCTCTTCCGCCCTTAACTACTATTCATACAGAAAAATGGTGTTCTGATAATCTTTAAGTTGCTTTCTTATCTTCCGACAGTAATAAAATTATGATACCTTTTCTAACAAATTATTTTAAAAAATTTATCTTAACCAAATGACTACAATTCCTCAAACAAAAAACTCTCAGCTGGGTAATCATTGTATATGACGCTGTGCCATCATGGCATGCTGTGGACTGATGATATCGAATGTAGTTGCCTGCAGATTTCGGACTCCAGCTGCACATGCACTCATGCAATTATTACTCAGCTGAGAGTTACGGGAGCGTAAAATGGTAAGGTTACTTTGTATTCAAAACTATTTTATTGTTTTGCTTAGTAAGTGTAGTCTCTAGTAAGGTAAGGAACCAAGCTTTAAATTACTAGAAGACTATTTTCCTGTATGGAAAGTAGTTTAGACTCTATAGCATATATAAAGTCAATGTTTGGCATTTTTTCCATAAGTATCAATATAGAAAATTTTAGAATACGGACTCCCAATGCACACATATAAATAGATTTCTGTTTCATGGCTTGGGAAGTATTCTCGAGGGCTTCGAGTGTGCTTATCCCAAAGTGTAGTCACTTAACAGCTAAGGAAATCGCAGGATAAAATCTAGGCACTTATTACGAAGAGTACTATTTGTTCCTTTTAATGATTTTCAATAATTTTTTTTTTATTTTGCACATAACATAAAAATATTAATATCTTTTGAATAGAGCAGATACATATTTTAATTAAGGAACTTTTACCGTTAGAAGCAAAAAATTATGCTACGATGTAAACATTTTACGCTATCAAGAAGAACATATTTAATTTCTAGATAATCTTTTTCATGAAAGAAACTTTAAGGCTCGTTAACTGAAGTATTTGAGTAGTGAATATTTATGGATATCACTTAAAAGGGTAAGGTCCTCTTTTTTTTATTATATTGGAAGCTTAGAAGAATCACACAGGACAGAGTCAAATAATATAATACCTTAAAATAATTAATATAGTAAATCATATTAAAAATATAAAAAGGAGGAAGAATAGAAAAATAAACAAAAACTACAAAATGTGAATCAAAACTTAGAATATTCCAATATATAAAAAATTTGAAATAAAGTAAAGTTGTAAAACAACGAGATAACTACAAAATAATACAAGAAATTCATCTATATACAAAAATAAATATAATACAAAAATATAAAAGCTACAAAAAACGAAACAATTAATACAAAATTAAGTAGGAAATGAAATGAAATTTTGGGAAAATTGGAAAGCAAAACAAAAGACAACAAAAAAAGCCAAAGGAAATAAATTAAGAACTAGAACATCGCTAATATTTTATAGGTATTAATTTTTAAACTTTCTGCATTCTTACCAAAGGTGACTTTTCTCGTAGGTTGGTTCTAAAGAAAGGTACTTTAAATGGAACATGGTGTCTTGGTATCTCGTAGTAAGTAGTTTAGATATGAGACATGATACTGTGCGACAGTAAAAAATGATTTTTTGAAAAATTTACCATAGGAAAAGGCAATCCTCGGCGTATTTAAAATTTGTGGCAGTAAAAAATTATTTTTTGAAAAATTTTTCTATAGAGAAGGCAATCCTCGGCGTATTTTAAAATTTGCGTCAGTAAAAAATTATTTTTGAAAAATTTACCTATAGAAAAGGCAATCCCTGGCGTAATTAAAATTTGCGACAGTAAAAAATTAATTTTTGAAAAATTTACAGAAATGGCAATCCCTGGCGTATTTAACATTTGCGACAGTAAAAATTTTTTTTTTGAAAAAGGTACTACTATAGAAAAGGTAGCTTTAAAATCACCATCACACTATGTACCCAAAATGTAACCCTTTCTGCGTTTTTTGCACTTTTTCTTAAGCATTTCTACCGAAAATGGCTGAAAAAGGTCATTTCCAGAAGATAATTTCCTACTTTCTGGCACTTATTGATAGATCGTTTTAAAGCTAAGCTGTTGGGCTTTTTAAATTCAATATGAAAAATGGATATTGATGAAGTGTTTTTGATAAAAATACTAGTTAAGTAAAACAAAACGAGTAAAAATTCCGAAATTTAACTTTCTTGGCCATAACTTCAAATCGCACAGGAAGAGGGAAAGAATTGTAGACTATTGGAAAAATCCAACGATTACCTATCCAGAAAAGTTTAAATCATCGTTATAGGATGTAACGTTTAGAAGTTATAGGGTAATATATAAAAACATACCGAAATATCTTAAAGTCCCGTTATCTCCGAAACCGTTAGGATTCCCCTGCCCCCACCCATACAAAATTTTTGTTTATCTAAGCATGACCTATCCGTATAGCCTTCGGGTGCCAAACCAAATACGGACACCCTATATATGACCTTGTGAGTAGGTATACCAGGAAGGGAAGCGATTGTTTGCTTTTTGTTACTGGTAAATGATCACGAATACCTATATTTACTATTTGGTAAAACCTCTCGAAAGAAAGTGGAACACTATATGTAAAAACTTAAGTGGAATCACTACCATTGACGTAGTTCTTTAGACTAGTATAGTTACCTAAAAAAAAGTTTCTATGCTTAGATATTTCATTTCGAGCATAGATAATGAAACATTTAAATTATGTCTAAGGGGAAGGGGGTCAATTTTGAAGGTAGACATTCAGTTATTGTTACACTAATGTTACTTGAGGCAGATCTCACCATACTAAGTCAAAAATCCTGTCTTTGAAATTGGTGCCGTTACTGTACTAGTTAAAATTATTCAAAGTCATGTTTTTAAAGATATATAGAGCGAGCTGATCGACTAAATACACACAAGGAGTCATACAATTATTGACTTTGTCAAAGAACCATGAAAAGTATGGTAGATTAAAATCCTCCACAAGTAAGATGTGAGGCTTCCTAGAAAATTAAATTTCAAAATTTTTTCGTTGATACTTAAAAACACGGAATCGTAAGTCTCATAAGTGCAGATTGGCGGTAAATATACATAGCACACATACAAAGTAAAATGTTTTTCCTTAAGGGATACCAAAGAATTTCGTCAGAATTGCCTTGAGAAAGTAAACAACGTGAGATAAAAGACCTTTTGACTGCAATGAGGCAACCACCACCGTCTTTTATACCAGAGATCTCCAAGTACCGTCCCTTCTACATACCACATACCGATTATCAAACCTTTCATTACTGAAGATATTTGCTTGTAAAAAAGATTCGAAAAGACATATAATATCGAAATTATTCGATAATAATGACAAGTAAATATTCGAAGTCTTTCTGCTTAGCCTCCTGACATTTTAGTAGTATATATCAAGGCTCATAGCCATATGATGCAACTTCAGTTTTTACCCTAAATGAAATTATAAGGTATACTAAGTTTGTCTTTCCATTTGTAACACCTAGAAAGAATTATGGTAGAGCAAAATGGACTGGACAACCGCGCATAATATTAAAAATTATTTTGATTTTTGCATGTCCATCTGTCCTTCCGTCGAGAACGCGTACTCTTAGATAGCTGAAATTTTGGACATGGCTTTTAAATAGAAAAGTAAAATTAAGTTCAAAAATGAGACAAATCGGGTAATTCCATCGTAGGGTTGTCATACAAAAACTTCGTTTTTCACTACATATTTAGACACTGGAGTTATATGAGATAAGAAGACAAGTCGTTGATAGTACTGACATTCCTAAATTCATCGGCGAGGATTTGTATACCGTAAAATTGAAAGCAATGACAGAGTGAAACCGCTTGGGATTATGAATGCATGCATCCGGATAGACGACGAGATTATTCTGATTAATCCGTTATGGTTTCAAAGAATTTGCATTGCAAAAGAATCTGAAAAGTTCCTTAAGTACAAACTTACTCCATTTCAGTTATCGCTTTTCAATGACGAAGGCATGCCCATGTGCCTTAAACTTTTTGTATGGAGTAATATTTTGGAGATACAAATTTTGAGGATGCTATGTACGTCATCGCGGAATGACTCATTCCTGACCAGGCACTCGAGCCCCCAGCTTCGGAACCTTCTTGAAACTGGTTTATTGCAAATACAAAAAGCGATTACAGGTATAAAATTAAATTGATAATTTGCAAGCTTCACTACAAGATAGCGAAGAAGAGGAAGAAAGAGAGACCTATGATGAAATCGAGGAAAAAGGTGATTACCTCGAAGCTGATAACCCTATCGGGGTCCGGAAAATTTATCGCCCGCAATTGATCGCCAGCAATTTACCGCCAGCAATTAATCGCTAGCAGTTTACCCGCCGCGACATTGTATCGCGTAAACAATTTATAGCCTACAATTGATCGCTAGCATATTTTATCGCCTGGCCATACATATAATTTATATATAGTAAACAATTATATAATTCAATAAATAACTTGCAACTAAGGTTTATCTGTACGTGTTATTTAAGAATTAAGTACAGCTAAAAATTTACTATGACGGAATATAAACTATAAGGGTGTAGAACGGAAATATAAAACACATGTATGGAAATATGTAGTTTAATAGGTAGATTATGTATTATAATAGTTACATGTATCACATAAATTTAAAAAATCCATTCTTAAACAATAATAATTGATTAATTTTAAACTAAATTAATTACAACATTAAGTAAGACGTAGTACACTGTGAAAACTCAAAATGAATTTATATGCGATCTTCAGAATTAATTAATTACTAAGAGACTATATAAATTTCACAACACAGTATTCACATTATTAATTAGATAGATTATGCGCTATACCTATATATATATACCAACAATATCATCTTGCTCATCATATGCACTAACAAGCCATTTAATTCGTTCTTCATAGTTCTTTTTTTGTTGTTGCCCGTATCACCTGCACTTAGATATTGTTCAATGCGCAGTTCGTTAATACTTTGTTCTTTATTAATATATTTGATAAATTTCCAAATGTTGGGATGAGATGCAGCGACTTGTTCCTCAAATCCTCTATGCCAGCCTTCAACAGAATTATTCGTTCTTGGTAATCCTTCAAGAACAAGCTGGTGTACGTTCCACTTTTCATGGGCAAACTTTGGTAATCGAAGATGTCGTCTGGTTGGGCGTCTAATCCATGTATTCTCAAAATAATCAACAACTTCTTGCGATTCTGGAGGAAAAATACCATTTTCACACAAATGTTCAAAAACGATCGTAATAATAGAAGTGGGAGCTAACACAATTGCTGCCAAAATTCGCATATTTAAAGCAAAATTAGCATCAGTTTCATAACGTTGTTTTATTCCATTATTCTGAATATAACGAAAAATACATTGCGAAATGTGGAAAAAACAACCTCGTTGCGAAGCGTCAGGGAAAACTTTTCTGCAAGCATTCATCATCGCCATCTCAAAATCTATCGTTATTGATCGCGGAGAAATAGCCGGTTCCAATACTTTCAGCTGCTCTAGTAGGGATACATATGTTTTCTTCAGACTTGTTAGGCAATAATGCATACTAATGGAAGGGATATTTTGTCATTGAATCAATGTATCGTATACAGTTGATAAAAAAGTAAGGGAACAGTTTTGAAAGTCCCATCAGCATACAGTGCTCACTTCACGCTAATAACAGCAAATTCCTTTTCGAACTGAAAATTAACATGCGATTGTCTCAGCTCCAGAATCAAATTGTAGAAAGAATTCTGCATTGCATGATTTTTTATATTCGTTTATGAAAACTATGTCCCAATGATGCGTTGGAAGAGCTGGGCCATCAAAGTTTCGACTTCATATATTTCGGATCGTTCGTTTCATTGTATCTATACTTGGAAGCTTTGGGGCTGCTGCTTGGCTACAAGTTCTCGAAACATTTGAAATACTACTAGGAGGCGTATTATTTGTTGTTTCTGCATAACTTGTTTTAACGATGGTGTTATCTACCGTACTAACTCGAGCGGCACAATTGGTTTTACGGTAATTTTGACATTTCCAATGAATTTTTGGGTCATTTTGCCTATTCTTATAAAACAAATGTCCATTAAAGCACAATTTCCGTTTTCTTTTTTCCGATTTCAAAAATTCCACTGACATGATGCGTTCTTAAACTCAAAAAGATGAAAAATAAACTCGAAATAAGAAAATGTTGCGATTGTAAGAGCGTATATACATATAAGTACCTCCCTAATCGCAACGCCCATAAATCATGCTACTTGTGTTATACATATATAGAAATCGGTGATGATAATATGTAATAAGTTAAAGGGATTAACTAGGTGCCTACCTAATTACTATACCAACGATAACCTTACATAAGAATCAGCCGAACAAAATCGGAAATTTTCCTTGTTTTCTAGAAAGAAACAAATAATGTTATATACTTTCGTCTTTTGCATGAATGGGGGAAAAGAGCTTGGCTATGCACAATTTTAGTGCTACGATAATGAGTTAAACACAAAAATCGAGAGAACGTATAGGATTACTCGAATGATGAAATATTCTTGAATACCTTCAAAATCCTTTCAAACTATTCATAATAATGAATTTTTCGTACATCGGCTCACACTACCTCAATTTTTTAAGGAAAAGATATATTTCGCTTTGTCCAAGGTAGTGAAAGGAGATATCAAAATATCAGAGAATCTCCCATTTATTGTCTTCAGAGCAAAACAGAACCACGTGTGTTCAAATATCATAGGATTACAGTAACAAATTTCGGACCAATTCGCCCAATATTTCAGAAAAACCTGGTTTCACAAAAGCGCGGGAACATTTTATTTACGATGAAATTGTTAATTATTTGAGAGGTATAGCGCATAATCTATTTTATTAATAATTGAATACATTTCTCATGTTTGGTCTTTATTCGTAAAGGTTGTAAAGAGTTTTTTCCTACCTTATTATTAGGTTATCTTTGCCTATACCTAGGATATAACTTGCATTTTTCGCTGTACTTAATTCTTAAATAACACGTACAGATAAACTTTAGTTGCAAGTTATTTATTGAATTATATAATTATTTACTATATATAAATTATATGCATGGCCAGGCGATAAAATATGCTAGCGATCAATTCTAGGTTATAAATTGTTTACGCGATAAACTGACACGGCGGTAAACTGCTAGCGATAACGTGCTGGCGGTAAATTACTGGCGCTGTATTGCGGGCGATAAATTTTCCTAGACCCAAGCCTATCGCGGATAACGTGTACAAATTTCAATCTGTGACGTTTCGCTCGGTTCTGATGACGATGAACTCAGAAAATTACAAGTGAAAAAGCTAGAATTGGTCTAAGACCAATTCTTATGATACCCTAGATGAATGCACGTATGAAATTTCGTATGGTCACCCATTTGAGCAATTTTGATTTTTTCCATTGGTTTCTCGCATATATTTCTAGAACGGCTCGTCGGACAGAAAAAATGGTTAAAACCAATTTTATAGGATTTCTTATTCTGAAGAAGTTTTTAGTACAATAAAAATGTCTAGAACAGATCGTTTTCAAAGTATATGTAAAAAACCAAAAATTTTATATGGCAACACCAAGAAGGGGTTGCCCGATTTAGTTCATTTTTGACTTTTTATTTGCTAATGTAGTAAAAACATCAGGTACGAAATTTCAGCTCTCTAGGTGGACGCGTTCTCAGGCAATGTCCCAACATATAGCGGAAAACGAAATTTTGGTATGGCAACCCCACGAATTGTCTCATTTTTGAACTTAATTTTGCCTTTTTTTTTAATGTCCGTGCACAAAATTTCAGCTTTCTAAGTGAACGCGTTCTCGAGTTATCGTGCACACGGACGGACAGACGGACGGACGGACGGACGGACGGACGGACATGCAAAAATCAAAATAACTTTTAATTTTATGCGGGGGTGTCCAATTCATTTTGCTCTACCATCATTATTTCTGTGCGTTACAAACGGAATGACAAACTTAGTATACCCTATAAATTTCATCTAGGGTATAAAAACACGCCTCTTACTCTACCTGGTGGTGTGGAAATGTTCCCTACTTTCATTTATCACATAACTATATTGCCAAAAACTGTTCTTAGGACCATTTTATCAATATGGCGGCGCGAGTGGCAAAGTAAAAACTCGAAAGAGGACGTTTAAAACTACAAAACCCAATTTTAAAAACTCCCGGAAAACTTTACAGGTGAAACTATTAAATCACTGTGCTATGAGGAGGGAGGGTTTTTGATTTTTACTCTCATATAATGCTCCCGCGCTTTTTGCAAAAGCACGTATTCACTGAAATATTGACAGATGTAAACCAAGTTGTAGCCCATCCCAACAAACATCTTAAGACTTGTCTGATCTATCGAACGCCAGTTTTTAACTGAAAATAGATTATGAATTCCTTGCTCATTTCGACGTCATTTAGACGCAAGTTTTCTACGAAACTAAGGCATGTTGATCATATTTTCGTTTACTATTGACTTATTATTGACCCCTTTCCAGTGACGTCCTTTTTAAGTCAATATTTGATTTTTTAAGACCATCGCACTTAGTTTCCGTCAAATATAGACTTCGTTTTGACTCGCACTTTTTTAAGTCGAGATAAGACGTCTGTCAGGAGTTCAAGTTGGTATAAGTTTAAATAATGTAATCGGAATTTGATTACAAAAGAACCGACCATGCATTTATTATACAGAAATATATGAATGACTCAAAAGATACCATAGATTTAACAGCGTTTGTTAGGTTTGTGGACTGTAGGTTTTAAAAAACGCCAATGGTTTGGTAACAAGAGTTGATATTTTTACGCTAAAGTAAATGTGTACTCGTTTGATATTGGAGAGATAATAATATATTTCACAAAAAAAACAAAAATGGTTGACAGGGCAGAGCTTACTATATACACATTAACTACAACTTTATGAGTGATAAGCAAGAGAAATTATATAATGCTAAGTTCAAATGCATTTAGATTACTAAATTAAATCGATAAAATTTCCATAATTCATAAGAGGGTTTTCCGTCTTTTAGGCGTAATACTAGTTAACACTCTAGAGCCTAATATTAGAAATTTTTCTATTGTTCTTAAAATGTTTTTGATTTCTTACTTTTGCCGGCTTTTTGTCGTCATTTTTGCTATTGCATAGACACGTGCTGTCTATTTCTCGTCATTTGATGACTGATAATAGACCCTAGTTATAATAGCGCTTTGCTGTCTTTTTGTCGCCAGTTTGTGCTATTGCATAGGCACGCGTTTTCTATTTCTCATCTGTTTTTGACTGCATTTGAAAGTACCGCTGCTTGTAGTCATTTTGACGTCACTTCTCGATTTTTCGTAGCTTCGTGGAAGAACGGGCATTCAAGACTTGCATCAGTTTTGTTCAAGCAGCAGTACGGGCAACAATTCTATGGTGTTTAGTCAAAAGTACATATCTCCAAAAATGTACTATGCGCTACTTACGAAGTTGTGTGCTTTTAATCGAAATAATACTCAGTTATTCTGAAGTTATGCCTTTTGTATACATCGCTTTATTTCAAAGTTACACCAACAATCGTTACGGCGTGATTTGCCCTTGCTTAAGAAGAAGTATCAAACAATACTTAATAAGTCGATTTTTT
This sequence comes from Dioctria linearis, assembly GCA_963930735.1. Classification (NCBI taxonomy): domain Eukaryota; kingdom Metazoa; phylum Arthropoda; class Insecta; order Diptera; family Asilidae; genus Dioctria; species Dioctria linearis. Next base: position 213,176,545 of record OZ005740.1, on the reverse strand, counting down.
ATTGTTTTAGAATGAGGACATACAAAAGAAAGACTGAGAGAGACACTTGTCACTGGAAATAATGTGAAAAGCTGCAAAATTAGTGATTGAAGAAGGACAACGAATGTGGACAATTCTTCGAAACTTACATCTTTACACGGGAATTTATCTGATCAATGTAGTCAAGATCTGGCGGCGCCGAATTGAATATAAAACAAATAACAATTTGCTGACGGCTTTTGATATCTGCAGCAAGGATGCATTCCTAAATGTCCTTTTGAAAATTATGCCACCTGTGACCATAACTCCGAATTTTCTTCTTTGCGTAGTCTCAAAAACCTATTTAAGGCTCGACGGAATTCCTTATGATTTTTTCTGTACCTTGGCCCATCAATTTATTGAAACAAAGAAGAAAAGAATTTGTATATGTATTGAACAAATTTTTGGAACAAATTTGTCATTAAGCGGCACAATGATATTAATTAAAATATTTAAGTTTGCAGTTCTCTATCTCAAAGCCTTCGCCTTCGAAAAATCCAGGGTACGGACCTGTTTCATAATAAAAGCAAAAAAAATTTGAAGAGTTTACTAAATATGGCAACGCCTTCTTGGTGTTGCCATACAAAACTTTGGTTTTCACTATATATTTAGACACTGACTAAGAACGCGTCGACATCGAGAGTTAAAATTTTGCACACGGCGTTTTTATAAAAATTGCAAATATAAATTCAAAAATGGACTAAATCGGGCAACCCTTTCTTGGCATTGTCATACAGAGCTTTTGATTTTCACGTTATTTAATTTTTATATTCCTCTAGAGTACACTATTTTTAAGACCAAGTTTTAAGACCAATTGCAACTTTTTCTTTTGTTTTTTGTATATTTTATTTTGTTACAGTGGAAAAGCCTATACTTTTATGGACCGGCACATATCATTTGTATTTTGTAAAAATGCTTACCCTACGTTAAACGCATTTTGAGAATACTTCATACACTACATGAGCCCCTTAAGTTATAGCCGCTAAAGGGATAGTCGATTGTAGAGAACGTTATAGTAGAAAAAGTATGCCCGCGAGCCACTTTTTCTTACAAAAACAGAAGTCAAAAAATAGTAGTTGTGGGTCCGAATTTTCGTTTTGAAAATTTTATAAAAATGGAAGAATTTAATTTTATAAAAGGACTTTTACTGTAATAAGTTCATAACTAAGTTCCCTTAAATTAAAAAAAAAATAATCAAGAAAAGTATTGTCAAATTAGAAAGTTATGACAGAAAAAAAACTATTTTCGATTTGAGCGACCTCTCAACATCAATTAATTTCACTGAAATTTTGCATTGAAGTTTAAAATTACATTAGCTAACAAATTTTGAATGAGAATCTAGAGATTTTAACACTTTTGCTTTTTGGACAACCTTAGTATATATATATATATATATGCACTTCTATCTACAGGTTAATTTTATATCTTGTAGTTTAGTTGTAGCTATAAATTCGAAAAGTATAGGAAAATATTTCGCCGGAAGCTGCCCCGATGGCCACGTCTTAATTCAAATTCGAAATCATTCCATAGCCGATGGTCCAAAAAAAAAATTACCGTCCTCTAGCAACATTGCCCAGACGAGGCAACAGGAAGTTAAGCATACAGTTATAGTGAGCAAAACTGAATTTTTCATACAAGTACACAGGTTTATGAGAGCAAATCAAATTAAAGAGGAATAGGACCGCTCGATACTTGAGATATGAGTGTAAACCGCATTCGAACATGTTTTTAACGTATGATGATACGTGATTATATCGTCTCAGCTTGTATACATATCTGACAGCAGAATTGAAAGCAACAGTCAATTTCCTCATTGATACAGAGTCAAGTTGTTAATAGATATCACAGCCGTAGATTAGAGTCGGGCATACTGAACTTATAACGATTTTTAATCTTGTAGACAAAGGTAATAAGTCAGCAGAGGCAGAAAGCTCACGAAGAGGACCATAGACTTTAGACACAAGGCGGTTTGTGTTGTCGCTGTTGACAGATTTTTTAAATCTTATAATGCTATTATCGAGGAGGTCGGGAAGTAGGATATATCCAGTTCATTCTTATAGATGCTAATTGCGTTAGTTTAAGGGGCATTGACCAAGAGTTTATTATTCGGTGTCCTGCGATAAATGGAAGAGAGTTCATCATTAATTTAGCATACATTTTCTTCAATTGGACCGAGGGGTGAGGACAAGAATATTTGGACATCATCCACGTAAATAGTAAGATATTTGCTCTAGTTAATAATAGTCGGAAGATCATTTACGAAGACTGTGAATAATAATGGTCCTAGGTTTGAACCCTGCGAAATCCCTCAAGTAATGCCAGTGCTGCTGGAAAATTGGTTGCTACAGAAAATTCTCCGATATCTGATACGAACATAGGGGGCGATAAGATTACAGGCCATAAAATAAAATCCGTATAACGATGATAATTTGTCCACCATTAGCTGATGATCAAAGCTATCAAAAGCCTTCGAAAAGTCTAAGAGTACCTACCAGAATTGTTAACGCATCTGAATCGATGGTAGTTCGTATGTTGTCAGATATTTTGAGCATAGCAGTGACACAGCTGTGTTTTGGGCTGAAGCCTGATTGAAAAGCCGTAAGAAAATTATTACGCTCAATAAATTCACAGATTTAGTCGTACATTATTTTCGCAGTATTTTAGATAAATAAAGCAAAATGGCTATCAGTCGGTAGTCTATCAGGCTAGGATTAACTTTCTTTAGGATAGGTATAATTTTTCCAATTTTCCAATTATTGCGAAACTCGGACCTGCAGAAAGTGACGTTTATGATGTGAGTTAACGCTGGTAGACAAATAGGAGTAATAAGTTTGACAAATTTAAGGTGCACGTTATCTAAGCCAACAGCTTCAGATTTAATGAGAAGGCGGCTAAAAAAACATCATTTCGTATGACAAAAGCAAAAGAAAAGCCTTTGATGATTTGCGAAAGTTTGATTCAACTTGTTGCCGTCCTTGCAGACTTTAGATGCCCTTTTTCTATTGCACGATGCATTTTGATTTTGGTTTATAAGAATTATTTTATAAATTAAAATTTAACGAACAATCCAGTTCACAATTCAATCGGAAAGAAAAGATTATCTATCAATAAATTGTTAAGGAAACGACATTTGAAGACCACATGCGGTAGTCCATATTTATAGGGATCATTTTTAAATATATGACCCAGAACCATATACTAGGAGGGTTATTTTGTTCTTTATGACGACATTATTAGTCTTGATGAATTGAGGTCGCGACTGTAGTCATGCCAAATATTCCTTGTACCTTCGTAACTGCACCTATTAGATCTCTTAGCATTTACAGGTAAAAACCGGGTTCTGGAAATGTAGTTACTACTAATCAACATCATAAGAAAATTGTAAGTATTAAGGTGAAGAGCTTAAGCCACCTGATATAAAGTTGCCTTTATACTTAGATACTTGTATCAGGATTTATATCAGACACAAATATATTCGACAAATCGTCATACAACTGCTCATACAAATGTTGCAGCCGCAATGACTCGGCATATATCGCCATCAAAATCTAGTAAGCCTAGAGAATGCACTTCTGACTTCTTTTCACTGTTCGTAATGATTTCTAAAAGAGTAGCCGCTGAGAAAACAATTATCTGTCACGTCGCTTATTATTTTAAATAAAAGTTTGGTTTAATTAATTAAAATTTGTACTTTTTGTCTGAATCTTATCCCCGCTAATACATCGCAACATATTTTTGGTCCTTCGAACCTGGATTGAGAAGAAAAAGATAAACCAGCCACGGAAGCAGAAGCGATTCTATTCATTTCTCGCTGAAATTTCAATATCCAGCATTTTCGAGAGGTGAAGAAAACGCAAGCGACGACACATCATTTGCAAGCCTTGTTAAAGCCTTGCGTAAAATTGTATTCCCACGATGTCTGCAGTAAGCAAACGTGACACCATAAAAAACGCTATAAAGCGTTCCTTAGCTGCAAGTAAACAGGCAGCAGGCACCCACGATCAAAGCAGCATTGAAGTTATTAGACAACCAATGGAACGCCTTTCAACTAGCTCATGATCTAGTATTGGAATCCTGTGGACAAGCCACTATATCAACGCAAGAAGATGAGTTTATTCAAGCTGAAGAGTGGTATAGAGGAGCATTAAGTAATTTTTACCGACTACTATCAGTGTTTAAACTAAGTGAACAAGCAACACCAATAGCAACACATCCTTCGATGAACATTTCCGCAGCAGCAGCACCACGACCCGCATTTAAACTACCGCCTATTACGCTACCTACATTCGATGGTGTGCCTTACGAATGGAAATCGTTTCATGATAGATTTGTGTCACTAGTTCACAACAATGAGACACTAACAGGAAGTCAAAAGTTGCATTATTTACGCAATAGTTTGCAAGGTGAGCCACTTAATATAATTCAGTCATTCCCTATTACAGATGATAACTTCAATGAAGCCTGGTCATCTTTGAAGAATCGATACGATGTCCTGAGCGTAATTGTTGACTCACATTTAGCAGCCTTATTCGTTATTCCTAAGGTAAAAGATGAGTCCGCTACTGCCATCAAGGCACTGTTAGACACTGTTCTGACACATTTTCGGGCACTCAAAGCTCTTAACCGCCCCGCTGATCAATGGGATGATTGGCTAGTACACTTGACTGTCAACAAACTTGATGCTGAAAGTCGAAAGCAATGGGAAATGTCTCTAACAACATCAACGGTACCACTGTTCGATGACCTCACGCAGTTCCTAGAGAAAAGATGTCGCTCCCTATCAGGCTTAGAGTCACATACCGCACGAACGCAAGCATCTAAGAACTCAAAAGCTAAGCACAGTTGGGATTCCCTCCATATTAGTTCAAAACGAACTGATAGCAAGGAAAAGCAACTTAATTATGCACAAACATCTGGAAGCCGCTCGTTGACCCTTAAACGAACCGTGTGTACATACTGCGGAGGAAATCATTTTATATACGCGTGTCAACAGTTTAAATCCCTAGCTTGTACAGCTAGATCTAATGCAGTAAGGTCTAAGAACCTATGCCTCAACTGTACTACTCTGATACACTTCTTTTAAAGTTTTCGCCAAAACCGTATATCGGATTCAAAAATTTATTTCATATTTAATTAGGGGACAAAATATAGATGCGATTTCAAGGTACACACAAGCTTTACCGTGTATAATTAAAAATTTTACAGCATCTCTTCTGTACTGGACGACGACCAAATTGATCATTTTCGCGTGATTTATAATTTTTAGCGGGTACCTTGTGACAAAAAATTCATATTCCTCTGTAAGTAAGTATTGGATGGATTTCCATAATTTTTTTTAAATATAGCCAGGATATGCAGTGAATACATAGCTCAATTTGAAATTCCTAGATACCGAGATACCTTCATAAAAAGCAACAAAAGTAGAAAATACAATTTTTCCACTTACTTTTCCACTAGCAAGACACCGGAGTATTAACAAGTGGAATGGAGAATTTGGGAATTCCGTACTCACTTCTCAAATCCTCTCAGTTGAGAATTTTTCGTCTTACTTTCACCTCTCAAATTCCCGGGTGTTTGCTTGTGGAAAAGTAAGACGAAAAATTCTCAACTGAGAGGATTTGAAAAGTGAGTACGGAATTCCCAAATTCTCCATTCCACTTGTTAACTCTCCGGTGTTTGCTTGTGGAAAAGTAAGACGAAAAGTAAGTAGAGAATTCCCGAATTCTCCATTCCACTTGTTAATTCTCCGGTGTCTTGCTAGTGGAAAAGTAAGTGGAAAAATTGTATTTTCTGCTTTTGTTGCGTTTTATGAAGGTATCTCGGTATCTAGGAATTTCAAATTGAGCTATGTGTTCACTGCATATCCTGGCTATATTTAAAAAAAATAATTATGGAAATCCATGCAATACTTACAGAGGAACATGGATTTTGTCTCCCAAGGTACCCGCTAAAAATTATAAATCACGCGAAAATGATCAATTTGGTCGTCTTCCACTACAGAAGAGATGCTGTAAAATTTTTAATTAGACACGATAAAGCTTGTGTGTAGGATGAAATCGCATCTAAATTATCTCCCCTAATAAAATATGTAATTAATTTTTGAATCCGATAAACGGTTTTGGAAATAACTGTAAAAGAAGTGTATCAGTCCATTTTAAGGTGAAAAAATGGCCGTTTGTGGTACAAAAATTGACATATTTTCAACTCATCATTTCGAAGAACTAGTAAGTTGTGGAAATTTACTTCCCATGACAAAAATGTTCACAACGGAGTACTAATGGATGTGAAACAAAGAACGGAAGAAATGTATGCTAAATATGGAAACTGAGGTGTATATGACCGTAGTGCAAAAAAATCGATCTTCGGCGATCAAAACTCAGCTATCACGTTAAAATGATCAAATACAAACTATACCACCCGATTACCCTCTACTCCCTCTTTAATTTGGTACCAAACATGACGTAGTTTGGACAACCCCCTATGAGCGGTGGTACGAGCCCAACCCCCAAAACACCTTCCCTACAAAATTGTTTACCTATATTTTTGTACTCTAAACCAGTAATCTATCAGAGAAAACCCCAATAATCTACAGCACTCCCACATAGAGTTAGGCGCCCGTGCATATTGCGATAGCAAAACTTACCGCCGAGGCCGCTCAAATCTGCAAATTACCGTTAATCGAAAGAAAATATAGCCTATAAGACCCATGCATATCTAATTACCAAAGTGAATTCATATTTTTTTTATTGGGCTTACAGATCCTGACCTTACCTCTGCGAATTATTACAGCTCCTGATATTGTCTTAATTTTTTTTTTAAATTTCCGTTAATCAGCCCCCATTTCTACCCCGCACTCTCCCTGCCTTTTTTCCTAAACCTATCTTGTTTTCCCTGAGCTCCCATTTTTTTTTGATACCACATACATTCTCCTTCTACTCTCCATTCTCTCGTTATCCCGGAAAAACTCGAGAAAACCTACCCTCCTACATCCCTCAAAAACAACCCAACGAAACAGAAATTTCTATTTATTTCGACAGTAGAAGGTAATAGATGGATGTACCTCAAATATGAAAAAAATCTAACCCTCTACAACAAAAATTGATACCCTTAATCGTCCCAGGCGATTCGCACTTTTTCACATTTCTTACGTTTTCCCTAATTCTCCAACTATGTTAGTGAATTGGGAATGGAGAATTAGGGAATTAGGAATTCTAGAAAACGAAATTCTCATCTCCCAAATTCCCAAATTCTCCGGTCTACATAATCCGGCCCCAGGACACCTTCTCATTTGGGAGCCTCTCAAGGTACTTCCAGAACCTGACATGCTACGTTTCAAGGGAACTTTGCTGAATCGATGGCAATCTCTGTCACAGATACGACAATACTGTTGGCAAAGGTGGAGCGGAGAGTACTTAGTCAGCCTCCAAAGACGTACCAAGTGGATTCAACCGGCTCGAGATTTTCAAGATAAGGATTTGGTCATCATTCGCGACGAAAGATTTCCTCCAACAAGATGGAAAATGGAGCGTATTACTAAGGTACATCCTGGACAAGATGGAAAAGTTCGAGTCGCGACCGTAGGAACAGCTGAAGGAGAACTTTCCCGACCGATAGTGAAATTATGCTTACTTCCACTCTCTGATGACGTCTCTTCACGATAAGTTTATTACTTGTAACGTAAATTTTGCTTATTAACTTTGTAATTTATTGAATTGTAATTTTGAACTAAATTCGCATTTACTCCAAGGCGGGCGGAATGTTGCAGCCGGAATGACTCGGCACTTCTGACTTCTTTTCACTGTACGTAATGATTCTAAATGAGTAGCCGTTGAGAAAACAATTATCTGTCACGTCGCTTATTATTTTAAATAAAAGTTTGGTTTAATTAATTAAAATTTGTACTTTTTGTCTGAATTTTATCCCCGCTAATACATCGCAACACAAACGCTGATACACCTTGTTGTATCTTACACAATACATACACGATACACATATTAGATTTGACTCGACGAAATACTTTTGCGTTTAGTTCTGAAATGCAGTTTATCGTCAGAACTAGTGCGGCCGGTTAACTTAAATTAAAAATCATGTCGCCATGGCCAAAAGAAAAGACCTTGCTTCTTATAGAAAAAATAAGAAAGTCTGATATTTGGGATGTCAGGTCAAAAGCATATAAAGAATAATTTATTGAAAAACAATTATAAGTTAGAAGGAATCAGGCCGGAGTTAAAGTTTACGAAAAAAGAAATTGATGACAAGTGGCATAATAGAAAAATTCAATTTAGCAGAGAACTCGGAAAAATTTATATTAATAACAAATCCTGCAATTTCGCAATATGCAATTTTTGGAAACACAAGCACATAAAACCAGTACTACGGATGAAAACACTTCAAACGTAAGGATACCTTTCCTCTTTTCTTCGATTTAATTTTGATCAAATATTTTTCTTTGAAACATTATTTCAATGTCGATTTCCAAAACTTCACTAACGACACGTGTTACTATAGTCCCCGCCACGGAAAATGCGTTATATTTTCAATAGTTAAAGGGCTTTTACAAAAATGCTGAAATCATCAAACGTTTTTGCTTGTGAAATGTATTATGACAATGCATATTCCAACACACCGATATGCTCGATACAGACAGTATATTCTGACAGCAGTAGTGATAATGACGAGTACATGTTCACAGATGCCTCAGCACCCCTCTTTTCTCCTCCGCCTTCCTCAACTGCTATTTTTGTGCTTCTAATCACTCCGAAAGAGGTAAAAGCAATTCTTCTAGGTTTATCATTTTATCACAAAGTTTATCCATCCACTCTAACGAAATCTTTCGTTGCTCCTATGTTTAATTGCGGTGATCCTAAATCTATAACAAATTAGAGACCTATATCCATTGCCAATAGTCTAGCTCTTGTGTTTGAAAAAATAATGTACGACCAAACTCTTCCCCAAACAATCTCCATTTTCAACGCTAAACAGCAGGGATTCCTTCCGAGTAAGTCCACTGTCACGAACTTAGCGATATATACTGACAAAATTGCCGTTGCACTTGATGTGGGGAAACAAGTAGATTCTATTCAAACCGATTTTTCAAAGGATTGTGATAAGATGCACTCTCGTATACTACTACAAATGTCCTGCTTAGGTTTTCATCCAAATCTAATAGGATGGCGACTTCAGATAGTAGTTTTAAATGGTTATCAGTCCACCCTTTTTGTGAAAACGTCTGGTGTCCTGCAAGGTAACATTCTTGGTCCTTATATATTCCTCATCTATATTTGTGACCTACCCCTCCAGCTAAGAAACAAATGCCTTTTATACGCAGATGATGCAAACATTTTTTTAAATTATTGAGACACATGCGGACTGCATATCATTGAATATCTCCAAATGTAAAACCATAACTTTTTCTAGAAAAACTAATACCATACATTATGATTACAAAATTGCTGATATCTATCTTAACCGTGTTACTGAATTGAAAGACCTGGGTATTATATTTGACCAGAAACTATTATTTCAGTCACACATCAACTGGATTACTGCAAAGCTTTTAGATAACTGGGGTTATTATTCCGGGCTTGTAAATCTCCTAAATCTTTATCCTCATTTATTACCCAATACAATTCCTTAATAAGAAGTCATCTCGAATACGGGTGCGCTATCTGGAATCATTTTTATGGTGTGTATATACAACAGATTGAATATGTACAGAAAAAATTTACTGGAATTCTTCAATACAAAATCGAGCGATGTTATCTAAACTATTTTTTACGACTTGACAAATTTGGTATTTCTATCCTTGAAAAACGGCGCCTTTTCCTTGATGAAATTTTCTTGTTCAAGATAATACATAACTTTATTCGTTGCCCTGAATTATTAAGCAGCATTAATTTTGTTAATTCCACTAGAGTTACCCTTTCACCATTAGCTTTCCAGATCCCTACTGCCAGAACCAATCTGCGTTATAAATCTCCTTCTTATAGGATTTAGAAACATCATAATTACCTTCAAAACGATGTTGACATCCTCCATCTTACTTTCTACACCTTTAGAATTGTTATTAAAAATGAGATTGAGACTCCCGTCGTTCCGCAATCTTAATAAAAATTATATAATAATAATATAATAACAAGAATAATTGATATTTCCTCTCTTGTCGATTCATCAAATTTCCTTAAGCTTTCGTTAATTTAATTTTAATCTTTTTACCTTTAATTTCTCCCTGTTATCTTGAATTTTATTAAAAACCATAGGTTAAATCTAGTTGCTTATACGATAGTAATAAATCAAAATTTCAATATCTGTAAAAGTAACTTTACATAGTGCTATCTAGTTTTGTAATTTTTAAATTTATTCATTATGTAAAATCTTCTTCTGCAATTCTTATGCATATTATGAACGATAGGGAAAGAAAAATAATTTTTTTTTCTTGTTACCTTAGTAATTTCTTGATACAGGTCAATTAGGAGGCCAAAAAAATCGCCTTTTTTATAATTTTTTTTTACTGCTGGTTTATTTATTTTCATACCAATATTTTTTCAATAAAATAGTACACATTTGGAAAAGCTCCAGGAATTTCTTAGAGACAAAATATTTATTTGTAGCCTAGTTATAAGAGATATTGGAGATGTCGAAAAAAAGTGGTTTGCGGTGTTCACTGCTGCTCAAGGCTGGTTCATCTGTAAGCAAAATATTTTTGTGCAATCATTAGTTAACAGCACTAGCTTCCGGGTGAACGAAGGGTTTAGTATTATTTTGATAATCGATAAGCGGTTCTCGAAATATCGTGAACACCGCCTCAAAAATGTTGTTTTGAGGAAAATGTGTTCAAAGTTTTAAGGGGGTCACCCCGTGTGACTGATTTTAAAAAAAAAATTTTTTTTGCATATGTTGCATCCAAATATAGTGCAGAATATGTGAGTAACATAGTTTTCCAATATTCCGAGCCGTTAAAAATGTACAGCGGTAATCAAGGCAGGTATTTGGAGCGTGCGCTCGAGCATCGGACCTCTCTTGCGCTTTGGTTTCTTACCTGAACCCTTTTATTACAAACATAGATTTAAATGTACAATAGAGAAGCCGTTATATCTCTAAACTCATTTTCTGTTTGCAATATGACGGTTAGTTTAGTCTTAATTGAGCACCCAAAGTTTTCGAATTTTATTTGTGATAATCGTATTTGTTTTTCTAATTGTTCTCTACAATATCTCTTGACCGATTGCCTTCAAATTTTAACGATAGATTCGGCACATATATAGCCATCGAGTTAAATAAAATAATTCAAAAATTCCGAACCTTTTTTTTTGCGTAACAAAATAATCGAAAAAAATCACGAAATTTGAAAATTAATTTTCAGATATATCTAAATTATTGAATTTTCAATATTTTCGAATAATTTTAGTTCATTCTATAGCCACAGCTTCATAGATTGAAACGCGTTTGGTTTTTTGATTTCAGATAAGCCGGAATCATGGAGACCGTCGACAAACTATTTTTCGACATGGGTGCCTTTGTAGTGGTGCAACACACATTGTGATAAATATTTTGGTCTGAAAATATTCTGGCTTACTGCTGAAACGTCAATTAATAGTAAAAAGTTCAAACTTCAAAATTTTTATTGTTCGTCAGAACATAATCCCAAAAGAAGTTAAAAAAAACAGGCGGTCTTACGATCTTACATGCAGATAAAAAATGTTCTCTTGTACTTACATAGTGATATCGATTCCAGGACCATATAATAAACCTTCTGCCTTATTTGCAGTTTCTGAAGATGGCAGTTTCTTCTGGCGTCGAGCCATTCTACCTTCCCGAGTATTTTGTTGTACCCGACTATTACTGATTTTTATCCTCTCATTGTCTTCCTGAGCGGCATTGTCATGTGCATTGAGTCCATAGCTAATTCCCAATGCATTGAAAACTGCTAATAGGCCATCTGTACCTTCGTTAAAAACAACAGTAGCAAGATATGCGGCAATACTAACAGTAGTGAAGCTGGCAGGTAAATTTTTCGGCATGACCTTCCATACGTTTTCATTGAGGCTCTCATTATTGTTTTGGGTGAAACCTCCAAGACACCTTTCCAACAGTTCGTCCTTGGGAAGGTCTTTATGAATTGGTTTAATGGCCTCCAATACGTCACTTGGCAAGGAATCAAGGAATTATAGTCTTGCTTATAAGAGCGGTCTTTGACTGCTTTTGCAAGCTGATATGAGCACCATGAGTTTTCACCTTTGTCGCATTTTTGGTGCCGTGGCTTCTTGTCAGTTGAACTATAGTGGCCCAAATAGCACTTTTCATATTTTTCACAGATTCACAGTTCCGACGAATGGCTAAACCGTAATAAACTGTCAATTTGTTAATCACTATTGCAGTAAGTTTACCTTTGCCGCCGAGTCGTTTAGTATTTTTTTTAATGCACGTAGGCGAGAACCTGAACATGGCCAATCCACTCCCTTTTATCTACAACAGTTGCACCATAAAAGCAGCTTTCAAAACACCACCATAAGTTTTCGAATCTCCATCGCCGACATATTTTAAATATCCTACGCCAAGTCTTTGCACTGAATGAAGAAATATTTCAACGACAGAATCTACTTCCATTTTTCCTGCCGATCCTTCGTGATTTGCTTTGCAATTCTTGTCGTGTTCATCGTAGAATTCTTTATATTCAGTAACATCCTTTTTAGGTTGCAAATATTCACAGGGTTTACAATATGAACTTTTTACGATTACATCTAAGACTTTTCCCGTAAAATTACCAATCACTGAAACTACTCCATACAAAGATGTAAATCCACGTTTGTGCCAGGTTTCATCGCCACTTACAGTTAAATCAGTGTCGTTTTCAACGTTGTTTGATGCACTATTTTTTGTATAATTTCTTCCTTGCAAGCCTTTCTCATAAAAAATTCGGCCACGTTCTTAGACGCGTCATATACACTTTTTAGTAAAATTTGATATGTATACTTTTTCAAAAATGGCGGTAAGTCCATCAATCCACAAAACTTTGTTGCGCCTTTCAAGCCAATGGCTACATCACGCATCGTTAATATAAATCTCCGATTAATTTCGTAACCAGTTCCACTAAGCAGGCAAGAAGGTACATATTGAGGAGCACGATTTTCACACATTACGGCAATTTTAAATCCGAGACCACGTTCAGTTGCCACTTGAATTTGCATTTTTCCATCGCACTTTACACACTTTATTAAGTTTGAAATTGCAGAAAAAACTGCACAGAAATTTAAAATTCTGTAACTAAGAGCCATCCTGTGGTACGAGTAATTCGTCTTGTTCCTTCAGTTTTTTTGCTGAAGTACTAACAGCGGAACTATCGTGCTCTGCAGTTTTTGGATTGAAAAACTGCTTTCTTTTTCTACACTTGAATACTTTTGCGTCACTTCTTCTTTTTCTTGAGATTTTACGATCTTCCATTTTATACAAAAAATATGTTAAACTCAAAAACAAAACTCAATATAAACGCAAACAACAATTTCTTTGCTCGATGTGCGCTGCTAGACTGCTCGTATCTTTATGAAATGTACACAGAATATTTTCAAGATATTGTACTTTCGAAATTTGAAGTAAAAAATTTTTTTTTTTTTTAAGTTGCTAATTGACCCTAACCCCTTAAGATCCCCCGGTAGCTTTTAATTGTGACTCTAATCTGTAAGCTAACGCTGCAAATTTTTGAATCCATAAATAAATAAATAGTAAAAGAGCTTTGACAGTACAAAAATTCAAGTCTGATATTTTTGAATTACTATTGTTTATTGTAATTTTAAAACATATTTATAACTTCATAATATTTTCTTTTCGTTGATTCTCACAAAAAAATTATCTATCTAACTACATATAAAAATGAAATGCTGTTTTTTGGCAATCGCTTCATTTGGAAACGGTTCGTTCGATTGGCTAATTTTTTTTTTTAAATGTTCGTAATAGACGAATAAGATTTTTAGGAAAAGAAACATTGGAATTGGCAACCTCTTCTTGGTGTTACCATACAAAATTTTGCTTTTCCAATATACGCCGACGTGAAGAGCTGGAATTCTGTATACGGGCCTTTTTAAAAACAAAAGTAAATTTAAGTTCAAAAACGGCATCAATCGGGCATCTCGTTCGTAGGGTTGCCGTGCAAAAATCTCGTTTTTAACTATATATTTGGCACTACCTGAGAATGCGTCGATGTAGAGAGCTCAAATTTGGTACATGTTATTTTCATAGCAACGGTAAATAAAATATCAAAATGAACTAAATCAGGTTACCCCTTCTTGGTGTTGGCGTATAACATTTTATTTTTTTGTGAAAATGGGTTCCGTACCCAAAGGGTACCAACGGGAACCCTATTACTAAGAGTTCGCTGTCCGTCCGTCACCACGTTGTATCTCATGAACCGTTATAGGAAGGCAGTTGAAATTTTCACAGACTGTGTTTTTCTATTGGCGTTATAACAACAAGTAATAAAAATAAAATTAAACGGAGGCCCCCCATACAAGAAACGTGATTTTTTCGGCGTTTTTCATTCTTATTATTATCTCAGGATGTATCTCTTTAACCGTAACAGGTAGACAGTTTAAATTTTTTCAGAGTGTGTATTTCTATTGCCCCTATAACAAAAAATAATAAAAATAAAATTAAATTAAAGGCGCCCCCATACAAGAACCGTGATTTTTTTGGCGGTTTTTTCCTCGTTTTATTCTCATTCATTAGGCTTCTTTTCAAATGACAGAATTATTATTTTTTTTTTCAAATAACAGCACATGACGCCTACTCTCATTTGAAAAAATAAATAAAAAAGTACATAGTGTTAAATTTTTTACGATGGTACGGAACTCTTCGTGCGCGAGTTCGTCTCACACTTGGCCGGTTATTACTGTCCGACGAACCGTTCTGGAAATATATTCGAAAAACCCCACTTCAAAAAATCAAACTTGTACCACACGAAATTACATGTGGGCCATTCATGTAAGGTGCGAGTGCTTCGGAAAAAATCAGATTCGAAGCGTTTATACTGTGCTTTTCTGGAAGCAATCTGAAGCAATTTCGAAGTTATTGCTTAAATTCCAGAAAATACATTGCGAGCGTGATAATTCAAGTTTTCTCGTCTTCAGGACTTTTAAACCGCTCTTTTTCCGCTGGGTAATTAAACAAGGCATTCAAGATCTCAATAGAAAAGAAAATATATGTATGTAATATAAAATCGGGAAATGATAACGTGAATAAAATGATTACCATAGCGTGGCGCCATTATAATGATGTGTCAGATTAAAAGGCATTATCAGTAAAAAATTATGAAGTTGGACTCATTTCTTCAGTAAAGATATAACAAAGCCGTAAATAGTAGTACTATTTATGGCTCTGGTTACAGCTTTAGTTTCGGGTTTGATATACTATGAGCATGTTCAGTTTTGCACACGTGTAATATGTACCTACATATTACAAAAATTTTTCCATTGCTGCTGATGTGTTTTCTGTTTTCTATTGATGATGTTAAATTTCTTGCAAAGTGGAAAAATTTGCTGCAGTTTTCATCGCTGTTCTTGAGTATTATGTTATGGAATCTGCATAGTCACTTCTCATTCATGGGAGAAAAGCTTGAGCTCTATATTTGGCACGTTTCCCATGAGTTCTTCATTGACTAGCCTTGTGTGTTCTGCTAATTACATACATGACATAATTATGAATAAGGTTCTTTATTGGAGTTTTTTGCTCAGAAATCCATACTAAAAAAAATTGTTCGTTGTTCATTTTCCTATAAATATTGTATTGGTATTTATAGACAATTTTCCGTGTATTATAAGAAGAATCCAAATAAAATATTTGCATGAACTATAAGTATAGTATATTTTTATAGTGAAGTCTTGATTATATTAGAGTTAATTAAAATATTTCCTTTGCAAAAATTCATCTTCATTTTTCCAACAAACATTGCAAAAATCACCTTACGAATGGCAAAACACTTTTTTCTTAAGGAAATTCTACTAAAAATATCGTGAATTTCCCTACAAAATTGGTGTATCGTATATGTATATATAGGAAATTAACCAGCTGAGTAACTGGGGGCTGAGGGTTTGTTCAGTCAGTCACCGTTCGCCACTCAATTCAAAAGTTTTTTGAAAGACCGAATAATGGTAGAACTTTAAATGAAACTCATTCTCTCCACTTTTTATGAATTAAAATATTTAGCAAACACATCGTACGAAGAGGACTCAAACTGCATAAAAAAAAATTTGTTGTACAAACTGTCTGTATATTCTCTGGCTCTAAAAAGAAAATTACTTCGCCTCTTTTTTTTTTTTTTATATTATTAAGCCAAGCTCAGGGGATACCCTATGATGCAAAGCACAGCGTGGCAGGAAGGAGATAGGGAAAGGATTAAGGGATATGAGGAGAGCGGCGGAGGTGCCGATGTATGTCGCCCTTAAACTTTCGCAGGTTGTATGCCGGAGGAAAGGCAGAAAATGGTAGTAGACTGATCCGCATTCGCACAGTTCGGGATAAGAAAGCATCACGGAATTTAGTGTACGGCCGAAGGTAGTTTGAAGGGTTAAAAGGATGAGCGCGGGATGCAGCGCGAGTATTGCGTGCAGGAACTATTCTGCAAGGGATCAGACTAGATATTTCATCAGAACATTGACCATGCATATAGCGATAAAGGAGCGAAAGGCATCTAACATTGCGATGGTGCTCGAGCGAGTCGATATGACGAGTAATTGCCACCATCGCCAATGAGCTTGCAGGCTCTCTTTTGGACAAATCCAATGAAGCTAAGGCTGTGCGACCAGCCCCGGCCCAGATATGGGAATTGTATTCCATTCTAGGTCTGATGTAGGACTTGTAGAGGAGCGCTATATTTGATGGGCTGAATTATTTCTTACACCTTTTCAAAAATCCAAGACATTCGATGCTTCTTTGGCAACAGAGAAGATGTGATCTGTCCAGTTTAACTTACTGGAAATATTAATGCCAAGAATGCTTAGTGACGGTGAATCAGAAATTAATGCTCCATCAAACGAAACGGGAGTGGTTAAGTGATGGTCTTGTTTTAATGAGATGAGACAGCTTTGGATCTTAGATGCATTGAATTCGACGCGATTCACTTTGCCCCAAGCGAGAATATTGTCAAGAGCGTTATTCAATGATCTAATCATGCAGTCTCGTTAACGCATGTGGCGTTCCCTCTGGAATCCGCAAGGGTGTCAAAGGAGTATGCGAAATCAAGGGTACTGTCATCAGAAAAGCTATGGATAGGATTAAAAGTAAGGAAAGCAGATCACTAATGAAGATTAGAAATAGAGTCGGAGAAATAACAGAGCCTGGGGGACACCGGCATTAATTGGATGAGGTTCAGATATAACGCCATCTAATACAACACGTATTGGCGACTAGATATAAAACTTTCAATCCATAATAGAAGAGGAGGGGAAAGACCAAGTGCTTTGAGTTTGGCTAAAAGAGCTGGATGCCAGACTCTATCAAAGGTCTTTGAAATATCTAGAGCAACGATTTTGGACTCACCAAAATTGTGAAGGCTACGATTCCAACGTTCCGTAAGAAAAGTCAGCAAGTCTCCAGATGAGCGACCGTGCCGGAAGCCGTATTGGCGATCGTTGATGAGCTAATTGGTTTCCAGATACTTCATTAATTTGGAGTTAATGATAGATTCAAAAACCTTTGAAAGAATCGAAGTGATTGGAATTGGTCGATAATTTGAGGGATCGCTACCCTCTCCTTTCTTGGAATAGGCTGAACGTGAGCTAGTTTCCAAGCAGTTGGAAATTTTCCTGTCGAATAGGACAGGTTAGAATAGTTTGCGCAGAGGTTTAGCCAAGGATGAGGCACAGCTTTTAATTAATAGGGGCGAGAAACCATCAGGTCCTGCGGCTTTAGAGACGTTGATACCATTTAAGGACCTTGAACACATCCCTCGTACGGATGTGTATTGGCTCTTGTACACATCCGCACGGGGGATGCACGACAGGTGCCTGTGAAGTGGGTGGAAGAAAAGAATTTGATGCGAATCTAGCAGCCAAAATATTAGCTTTATCCTGGGAGTCAACAACCACTTCACCATTATTAAGTAGTGAAGGTATAGAGGAACTGCTGAAGTTGTTCCAGATGGTTTTGACCAGGGACCCAGAAACCTTTACTACCTTTGCGGCTTGCCAAGATTCTTTGTCTAACATTCTGGTCAAAAAGAAATTTTTCTCTCTGGTTAATGGACTTGCAGGTGTTCCGTGCAGTCTTGTAGATTTCTTTCAGTTCTTGACAAGGATGCACTTGATAGGCGCGAAAAGCAGACTCTTTCGCTTTTTATAGCTTGGTTGCAGTTATCGTTAAACAAGAGCGATTTTGCTGTTGTTGAAATCTGCTGTAAGAATACGAAATATATTCACGCATGCCTAGACTTAGTAAGTTACTAAGTTCTAATGTGCATTCATCAGCATCCCTCGAAGCAAAACAGACCGACCAATCTATATCTCTAAGATACTGATTGAGACTTTCCAATCAGCGTTCTTATAGTGCCAGAGAAGCCTACTTGTAGGTGGAGAAGTGGGGCGGCGCAGAGATGAGGTGATAAATTGAGCCGTGATTAGACAGTGGTCTGAATTACCAAGAGGGGAGCCGACTGCGATAGAATATTTGTCAGGGTGAGATGACAGAAACAAATCTAGTAAATTGGCCCTATCACCAGCTGCATCAGGGATTCTCGTCGGTGCATCCACTAGCTGATGCAAATTGAAAGATTCACAAAATAGTTCAACGAATCGGCCCGCAGGACTTGTGGTAGAAGAATGTCTGAGCCACGGTATGTTAATCACAATCCGTCCTATAATATCTCAAACCAAAGAAAAAGAGGTAAGAAGAGATACAGAAAATTTGCTGGCCCTTAATGCTTCTACTTAGCAAAAATATTAAAGCTTCTCATAAAGTTCTACCATTATTCAGCCATACAAAATAAACTATTTTTCTTGAGAAATTTATTAAACTTTCGATATGTTTTTACATAATCCACAAAGTTAGTGTGTACAAAATACACCTCAAATTATAAGCCTTGCTTTCGCAGACAAATTCTGAGTTTATTTTCATCAGGCTCATTAATGTACTAGAAATCTTTGTTTTTGTACATGGTATACCTAGTTAATATACTTCCCAAAACTACTTCAAAACTCGCATTTAACTTGCAATATTTATGAGACACGTGAATATTTCGTATAGTAATATATCCAGCAATGTCTAGGACATTCTGCTAAGGTATATGCCAATATGTGGATTAAAAACTAGTCAAAGTCCCATATATTTTTGGAAATTCCACTACCTTTTATATAGTAGCTGAATTTACTATTTTTAACGAAATTTGTTACCTATTTATAGTTATAGCGAAAAATCCTATAAACTATAGCTGTCACTAAAACGGGTCATAGTTATAGAAATACAGTTCTGTAAATTATAGGCCCTGTTCCAATGTTTTCTTTCACCAGCTTGAATTGAAGGTGCTACGCGTGACATTTAGATAAGTAATATTCATCAATCCATTCATCATGATGTCATTAGAATCAAGGAATGGAGATATTGATGGGAGTTGGCTTGCTTTCATGAGAGCTGCTCCATTTCGAAGATCTGTAGCGACGGCCCTAATCGTCTCTGACATTTGTAGGTTTTTCTTTTTTAAGTTGTCGAAAGTTTTCCCAGGGGAAAGACTACTACTCTCCAAACGAATTTAAAAAAAACAAAATGTTTTAAATATTCATTGTTTCCTTTTCTGTCGAACTCCAAAGAGGTTTTTGATCAGAGATTTTATATATTCCACAGCCTAGAAATTAAAGATATTCCGAATCATTTTAGATTATATAAACAAATATTTTCCGATATTGTTCAATATTGTGAAAGTACTAAGATGATAGTAATCACATCCTTTTCAAACAACTTACCAGTGTTAAAAATAAATATTCATTCACTCTGAAGTTCATAACGTGTTACTGTATTTTACATCTTATTAAGTTCCCCCACTGGAATGACTACTGGGGGTAAATCACTTGAAGAAAGAAAACCTGCCGTAGCGAGTATCCACAGGATACGCCTTACTGCCTTAATATTATCGTAGAAGAACGATAGAATTATATTCTCATCAATTTGAAGACAGAAAACCTGCCGTACGTGTATCTTCAAGATACGCTTTACTCTCCCACCACTATCGTACAGGAATGATAGAATTACATTTCCATTCAGCCGAAGCAAGAAAACCTGCTGTAATGTGTATCTGTAGGATACATACCTCATCACTATCGCAAAAGAACGATAACTAAATATTTCAAGTCTGACCATCCACAATTACAACCACCAAAGATCCTCCAATTTTCATTCAGATTTTAGCTAGTTTTATACATCTATGGAAGGAATTTTCGATATCCTTTGCTGTCAAAACTTCACTCTATCAAAACTGTATTGTATCACGATTATGTGAATTATTGAATATTTTGAACACAATTCGTCTGAACCATGATGGTACTAGTTTAATAATAATAATAATAATAATTTATTAGTTCATATGAACCTTAATTGACAAAAATAATTTCATTTAAATTATGTATTATTTGTCCTTAAATATTCCAGACATCCTCTTTTAAAATTAATAAATCTATTTTCACGCTTAGTTCTATTGGTGGGTGGTGGTTAAATAGCTGTAGTCCCTTATACAATAATGAATTTTGTGCTCTATTAGGTACTTCGTATGCTGTCCAATCGATAGTTTACTTCTGCACCTCGCAAATTGTATGGTTGTACATCACAAACAAGATTCAGTTTTGTCTGTAGATATTCAGGCAATTGTCCTGTTTTCACTTTGAATAGAAACTTAAACATATTGAATTCAGTTCTCTTTTTGCAGTTTATCCATTGCAGTGCTTTGTAGCATATGTATAACTGGCGTAAATCTGTTGCATGTTAGTATACACCTCATAGCTTTATTTTGAAGTATCTGTAATCGATCTAACGATCCTTGGTTACACAGAAGCAATATAGTACTCGAAATAGGGCCTATCTATGCTGTTGTAAAACATGTATGGTAGTCATTAGAGACATCTTGCGTCTAATTCTTCTGAAGAAATCAATTTTTTCCCAATATTTTTGCAAATATATTCTGCGTGCCGTTCAAATTCAACTTCTGTCTACTATGACACCCAAATATTTGATTTTGATCATACTTTTGATTACTTCTCCATCAATATCAATATCCATGTCACACTACGCATTTACGATCATTAATTTAGTCTTTTTCAAGTTAAGTAGGAGCTTGTGCATTCTTAATCACTAGTTAAAAGATGCAAATCTTGTTTTAGTTCATATTTTGCCTGATGTACATATGTCATTGTCAGATATATACAGTAATGTATCATATGCAAAAAAAATGATCTTCCATATTTCAACACTTTTTCCATATCATTAATAGATATTAAGAACAGAATGGTTCCACGAACCGATCCTTGGGGTACACCTGATATTGTGTCTTGTAATTCTGATAACACCTCACTTATTCTTGTTCTTTGTGCCCTCCCATTTAGGTAACTCTCAAACCATTTAAGCTCTTTTCCCATCACTACATATTTAGACAATTTTTGGATAAGAATTTCTCTGTCAATTGTTTCGAATGCTCTTTTAAAGTCCAAAAATACTGCTAATATAAATTTATTCAAGTTTTATTCGTTCCTTCCAGTCCTTTTATTACAGAGCTGGTTCACAATTGTGCTTTTTTCTAAGACCAGACTGGTCCTTCATTATAAGTTTTGATTCCTCCAAGTATTTCTCCAATTATTGTTGGAATACCTTTTCTATTATTTTATAAAAAATGTGCAACATGTTGATTGGTCTTAACATTTCCTAGTATTTTTTACGTTAGGTACGAGCACTACTATAGCCTCTTTCCAAGAGCTAGGAAATGTACCTTCATATGGACTTCTGTTTATGATGTTAACCAGATACTCTCCCATAATGTTCCAGTTGTCTAAAATCACTCTTACATCTACTCCGTTATAGCATAGATGGCACAAGAACTAGATGTCGCATGCAATACCAAAAAAGTATACATATATATATTATATGGCTGGGGTGGTATATTCCGGAATGGACAACAACATTTGAACTGATGTGTACGTCGATGTACGAATGATTCATATTTTTTCGTACCTGAAGTGTTGAGGAGGTCGATCAAACGAATACAAAACTTTTGTTAAAAAAACATTTGCTCTCGCATACTCTAAACCGTGTTGGTGGCTCATTCCAGAATGCACTACCCATTTCACAATTTGTATACTCTGCTTATAGTATGCCCTGCGACATCTAGTTCTTGTGCCATCTATGGTTATAGTCTCCTTTTTATTCATCGGCATGCAAATTGCTTTCATTTCCAAATTCAAATCTCGTCAAACTCTGCTCTAGCTTATCAACATACGTGACCGTTGGTATTGAGCTATTTAAACTATTACTCTATCAATAAAATAACTATTCAATGGATATATGCATAATTTCTTTGCTTTTACATATGGCGGCTGTCATGATTGTTCATTTATTCTTTTGTGCATGCCACCATAGATGTATTGCAGTAATACATGCTGATGGATGCCCCTTGTTGAAACATTTTCTTAAGTGGAAACGTATCTCAACTGTCCAAAAGCAAATATTTTTACATCTAATACCATCAGTGCCTCTTTCAAAAATTTCACAAGTAAAAGCTTGAAACGTTTTAACATGCAAAAATACTTATATGAATTGATAAATCAAAGTCGAACCACTAACTTCTTTACTCAATAAAAAACTCAAATACTTAATACTATTAACTTTAAAAATCATTATTATTATAGAAATTTAGTAGTTCTTTGGTGTGAAGCCGATTATTTTCGCGATGCTCTTAAGACTTTTATAGTGCTCTCATATTCTGAAATACTCACATCTTCACTCTTTAAATAAACGGTAGGGATTAAAATTACTCTTCTAACTTCTACTCTTACCAATATTCCCACGATTTTGTCACCTTATTCAGACAAATTGGGGCTCACATTTTCGTCCTCACTCTTGGGCTCTGTGTTAATGTTAATTCTAATCAGCGACCAGGTTTATATGTCCAAACTAATGTAGCTTTTGACAAGATGTTATCCGAAGGTTTTGCAGATTTTTTCGGAAAAGGAGTATACAAATGAAGAGCTTTCCAGTTTATGTTATATTCTAGTAATACTGAAAAAGAAAAGCAGTCTTGAGCTAGATGCTCCTATATTCCCAAAACCTTGATTGACGCTGTGTTGAATTGAAATTTCACATAACTCTATTTATATTTTGCAATACATATACCTCTTGCACTGTCTGAATCCCATTTATGCAGCTCAAAACATTCAGATTGTAAAAGTGAAGAACATTGAATTGTTTCTACCTATAAAGGTGGAAAATCTTCTGCCAGCTGAAGTAATGTTTTTGTAGCTAGAAGGGTGCTGATGCCATTTCGCACATTCTCCCGTAGAATATCGAATCCGGACATAATGTGATTTCCAGAAAATCTTATCTCCTATGTTTAAATTGTATTTTGTACACCACTATATTTTCTCCAAAACAGATTTTTATAAAAATAACGGTCTTTAATGGAAAAATGTGAAGAAATTCTGTATTGCTGATAAAATATGGTAAAATTTCGCATACATTGACGGTCATAACTTGTAACCCAACATTTCTTACATGTCACTCTACGGTACATCCCAAGTATTAGCACGCCACACATACTACGGCCTGAAATATGTGCCGCCTAGATCTACAAGCGCTTGCCTATTCTGGAAGTATCTGTGTCTGTGGCTATTGTTCCTTAAGTTCAGGATTAAACTTAAGACGGTTTTTCATAAGCGTCTGTCCATAGTTTAACAAAATACCCTAGCTTGTTTGGGACTCACTAAGGGGCAATTTTGCAATACACCTTCCTTCTTTATTTCTGAAGGGTGAACGTACATTACTTTGGATATATAGCAACCGTATACATGAGCGTAATTTTTCAAAAGCAGGACATTATACATAAGAGCTGTATTGTAAAAACTGATGGTTAGGGGAAAGCGGGGTAATACCGTGCGGCACCGTATTTTTAAATCCGCTAGAGGAAGTAATGAGCGCAGGGAAGTGCTGCTGTGTAGGGGGAAGAATGAGAAACAGATAGAGACAGTCGGGTGTTTTTCATAAACTTTTCTTATAATATCAAAGATTTACTAGAACTGAGGTAAGTGGAATATGTTATTAATGACTTATTTATTTAAACTAACTGATTTGAATAGCTCATTTTCTGGGCTATATTTTATTATCAAATACTAGCACTTAAACTTCATTGTTTTTAGGTTAGGATTGAAAATGTGGCATCTGGTCGTCAGGGGCCAATACCGCGCAAGGGCAAGGGCAGGATTGGTTCATTGGGTTTCTTGGTAGAAATCCGTCAATCAAACAAGTCGGCTCCGCAACGAGCTTGGAGCGAGGGAAAATCATAACGATATAACCCGCAATAGTGCACATTATTATCTCAGCCCTTTGGGGCAATACCGTGCAATGAACAGTTTCATAAAATGGATTTTACAATTTAAAACGGCTCGATATATCAAATATGGAGCCTACTTTTGTAAAGAATTAAATTTGTCACAAAATGAGATTATTTCCTGCTTTATTTGAGTTTCCAAATTAAAGATAAAAACTAGCAAAGTTTAAGTACGCGGTATTACCCCGTTCTTCCCAAATTTTCAAATTTCTATTTTTATGTTTTAGAAGGGGTTTAAGGGGTAGAATAGTAACAGCGTTCAAATATTTTTTTTTTCTGTGGGGAAATTCTTTCAGTTTGTGATAAATTGCTAATATAGTCTCGTCTGCTTGGGATTAGATTTCAGATATATTTTGAGTAAACACTTTCCTATTAAATGAAATTAACAAAAATAAAAGTTTGCTTGTTGAATTAATTGAAAGTAGGGCACCAAGCTAAAAACTTCTTTTAATGTGTAAAAATTTCCGTTTGCTCCTTTCCGGATTTATCATTTATGTAAACTTCTACTGATATCTCAACCAAAAAACATGGACCACCAATAAAACAAGAATTTATTACGTGAAATCTTGCTAGTAACCATTCCTGTTTGCTATATATATTAAGGTATATAATGGTCTTTTGTAGCACTATCTCAGCATGTTCAGTCCCAAAATCTTCTTGATGCCACGTCAGAATTAACCTCCACATGATATTTTGAAACATTGGAAAGGTATCACATTAAAATGCTTTTTATAATTGATTGCATTGAAATTAGTGCAGCAAGAACCCAACCAGAAAATTTAATTGATCTACGTAAATGAGTGGTAGGTACCGATAACATAAAAGCGTCAAAGTCGAAAATATAAACGAGCAAAAACTGACTCCGAACTATTCCTTGAAAATGTATGTGATGAAACGAATATTTCATGCTTTTGTGATTGTACACAAGATTCTATAATTATAGGGACTTTTGAGCTAAAATCTAGTGGTGCTTTACAGGGATGAGCAACTCCGTGATATGCTTAGATGTAGATGTAGGACAAACTCTGAACACACGTTAAGCAACACACAATGAAACCACGCAGTGTACACCACACGAACGTCCTGAGGCAGAAGAAAGAGGAATGTTCCATGCTGGAGAGATAGAAGTCAGATGCATGTGGCTGCAGCAATGGAGATGTATTGCCAAAGTTACAATCGCGGCTACAAGCCACGCTGTACTCCGTGGCCAAGTTTAAATCACAAATCTTGTGGCTCGTGGTCGTGACCCCGGGTAGAATAAGAAAACGAAAGCGTTTGTAAGATATCCATATGGCGGGAGAATTGTAATTATTCGAATTTTGTTTATCAGTATGCGAAAGCTGTGTACCTATGAGAACTATTTCATGTTGGATTGTGTTAATTCAAAAAAAAAATGAAGAAAAAATTAAGAATTATATGATAATATATACATTTATACATAATAAAAAGCATGGCTTCTTGTAGCCAGTAGCGTGAACAATAGTTGTATGGTGTAGTGTACAATAGTTGTATGGTGTGTGGGCCAATTGTATGAAGCACGCCACCATCCAAAACCCTAGAGAATACTTCCCAAGCCATGAAACAGAAATCTATATGTATGCGTTGTGAGTCCGTTTTCTAAAATGTTCTATAGTGATACTTGTGGAAAAGTGACAAACATTGATTTTATATATGCTATAGAGCCTAAACTACTATCCATACAGGAAAAAAAGTCTTCTAGTAATTTGAAGCTTGGTTCCTTACCTTCCCAGTGGCTACACTTCCTATATAAATTACTTAACAAAATAATAAAATAGTTTTGATTACAAAGTAACCTTACCATTTTACGCTCAATCCATCTCAGCTGAGTGATAATTGCATGTGTGTATGTGCAGCCGGAGACCGAATCTGTAGGTGCAGCTACATTCGATATCATCAGCCCACGGCATGCCATGACGGCACAGCGTCATATACAATGATTACTCAGCTGAGAGTTTTTGTTTGAGCAGTCGTAGTCATTTGGTTAAGATAAATTTTTTTAAATAATTTTGTTAGGAAGGGTATGAACATTTTATTACGGTTCGGCAGAGAAGAAAGCAAGCTTAAGATTAACAGAACGCCATTTTTCTGTATGAATAGTAGTTTAGGGCGGAGGAGCTATTCAAATCAAACTTTTGTCACGTTTACATAAGAACAATGCAAATATTTTAGAATGTAAGGACTACGTTCGGCCTCGCATGTGGTAGGGAGGGAGTCTGTTTCATGGCTTGTGAAGTATTCTCGAGGGTTTTGCACCATCGCATGCTAGGTTGGGTGGTTGGATGTGTATGCAGGCAAACCGCTGTTGTATATGCGATGGAAGAAATCGGTCCAACAGTATCGTCTGTGGACTTCCATACAACTGTTGGTTCAATGGTTGTATAACAGCCTTTGGATCGACAGTTGTATTGTGGGTGGCCCGCTTTACTTACTGACAGATATAATGTGGACTGCTCAACTTTCTATTTTATATGGGCATAATTTTGTGTGTCAAAAAACATCTTAACGTCGGTGCCAAGATTGCAAAAAATGATTATCGGGAAGTTAAAAAAGTGAGCACGTAGATCGAAAAGTGATTATAGCATAGCCTTCCGAAATTCTGCTGCGTTCTAATGAATATATTGCCTTTTTTTCAGTTATAGCCCTAAATATTTAATTTAAAAACATATATTTCGATGACCCACTTATTCATTTTTTGTTTACAGTATTACGAAAGTGAGCCCACTTTCTGCTGTATTTCTTTGTATGGAGTCAGCCCATATTTTACATGTTAGGGAACTTACTTGGCTTCAACAGTCGGCCATAAGCCTCAAGTGGCTTGTAACCTGTGGCCTGAGGCCGTGAATGTATTTTGGGCCTCAGTCTGTGAGTGAAGTAGGAGATTCGAAGTCAACCGAACGAATTTATTAGACTCGAAAATAAAAAGCAAGTAAATTCAAATTCGGCCTTGTTCCTTTATGCCCGAATCCCAAATTTATATGCCGTGTAACTCAGCACTTCACGAAAAGTCTAGGCACTTCATGAAATGTATTAAGATAGTGTCACAGGATGCGCTTAATGACTTTTTACATGATATGTCTGAAATTTTTAGTCATTTCATGAAATGCTATAAGCCTTTATGCCGATAGTGTAATACCAACCGACATAACCGAATGCTACGAGAGGTAGATGAGTTGTTGAATATCACATACCATATAAATCAGTAATAGAAATAAAAAGTATCAAAATTCCATAAAAACAAACAGACGAATGTATGTATGCAACATTCATCATTATTGCTAAATTTCACAGCTCTTAAAGCAATATTCGTTGACTAAACATTTCCCACATTGTTGTCGCCACAAAATCGTCTGGTAATGAAATTAGAATCCGCTAAAGATATTGCAATGTAATTAGAATCCGACAAAAATATTTTGTGGTGATAAGGTGTAGGAAATTATGAAATAATAAAATTTTATGTTAGATTTTTAGCGTTTATGAAAATGTCAAATAAGCATCTTTTCATTATAAAAACGTATTTTTGTGTAAAATAAAATATAGTACAGTTTTTAATTTTATCGAAGCAGGCGTCTATTCATTTTTACCCAGTTCACGTCAAATGGTTGCACTAGTTTTGTACTAAGGTAACACGCAAGATTGCATAGGTATTGTACTTAGACAACGTTCTTATAAACGGGTGGCAATTAAGCCAATTGAATTGTCGCGGTACAAAAAAAATTTGGTGACCGCGACGTGATTCTCTATTAAGAGAATTGCACTACACTGCTTCCATAGCGAGGAAGGCCACAGACATCAGCATCAAATGTGAATTTATAAGGCCAGTTTATTACCGCTGCACATCATAAATGATCATTACAAAGGCTAAAATCAAGAATTTTTATTCTGATTCGAACCATATAAATCCACCGAGCAGCCTGCACCTTCAAGACCACAAGAATGCTTGATTAAATTGCCAAAGATTTATCTGCCCATATTTGATGGCAACTATTTACAGTGGACACAGTTCTATGATTTGTATGTCCAGCTAATACACAACCAAACTATAAGCAACACTCAGAAGATGTTCTATCTGAAAATCAATCTAAACGGAGAAGCAAGGGCGTTAATTCAACATCTGCAAATTTCTAATGAGAACTACGACGATGGATGGGGTATCCTGAATAACCGATATAATAATAAGCGGTTATTTGTTACGGCGATATTCAGTCGACTGCTGTCACAACAAGAAATTAAAGATGAATCAGCTGCAGCTGTTTAGAGCCTGCACGACACAACCAATGAATGTCTGTATGAACTGAAAAATTTAGGATTGCCCACAGAAACATAGGATACTTTGATAATACATATAGTAATCAAAAAATTAGACAAAACTATACATGGATTCTACCAGCAATCACTAGAAGCACCAAGAGAACTAGACATAATTGGGAACTTACTGAAATTTCTAGAAACTCGATTTCAGTTCCTAGAAGCTCTTGCAGGTCGAACTTTGTGCAACGTAAGAAATAGCCCGAAACTTACAAATCAGTCGAAACCATCCGCATTCATCGCAACCTCAATGAAGAGCAAGTGTATCATCTGTAAGCAGAGTCACCCATTATATTCTTGCAAAGACTTCCTTTCCAAGAACCCATCAAGCAGGCTTGACATGGTTAGAAAACGTAATATATCTGTAAACTGCATGAAGGGGGGCCATTCCGCTAAGAATTGCTCTCTTAGAGGTTATAAAACGTGTTCATCGAAACATAACACCTTATTACATCTTGAAAGAGAAGGTAAAAATCAATACAGCACAAGAGGAGAAGTTCTACAGAACACAGGAATCAAACAGGTCATATCAACCGACGGGTCAACAAAACTCACACGTTTCGCCAATCAGCTCCCCTTCTTAAAAACCAACCACTTTAGCTGCACGAGTCACGAAAGCGCAAAGCAGTGATGTTTTGTTAAGCACTGTTATTATGAAGTTACGAAACAACGAGGGATTGGAAGTGGAGTGCAGGGCAATACTAGATTCCGGCTCTCAATTGAATTTTATCACAGAGCAGCTGGCGAAGAAACTGTCATTAAGAGAAACATTTGATCCATTGCAAATTCAAGGCATTGGTCAAGGCGCACAGAGGGCCTACAAGAGGATCAATGTAGAACTGCGATCAAAAATATGTAGCTTCTCAACCAAAACACTAAATTACTTAGGCTGGATAGTCAGTGGAAAAACGTCGAACGCATCCGCTACCAATTTCTTGTGTGGTATTTGCTCCGAAGAAGAAGAAGCCAAACTAAGTGAACAAGTTGAACGGTTTTGGAAACAAGAAGAAGTTGACTCTACTAACCCAACCTTGTCGGCATCAGAAATCAAGTGTGAATCACACTTCAACCAAACCGTGAGAAGGGACGAAACAGGTCGCTTTGTGGTAAGGCTGCCCTTCGCAAATGAAGCAACGAGCCTAGGAGAGTCGAAAGACATCGCGCTTAATAGATTTTATTCGTTAGAACGAAAGCTGAATAGAAACCCGGATATAAGGACGCAATACATTGACGTCCTTAACGAATATAAGAATCTTGGGCATATGGAAGAGATCAGTTTAAAAGAAATGTCAGGACCATATTACTTCCTTCCACATCTCTGCGTGACTAAGCCTGATAGCACCACCACGAAGCTACGGACAGTCTTCGATGCATCAATGAAAACTTCATCGAACGTTTCATTGAACGATATCTTATACACTGGGCCCACTATTCAAGATGAGCTCTTCTCCATATTACTACGCTTTCGCCTACCACTTTATGTATTTACAGCGGACATAGAAAAAATGTACCGTCAAGTATTACTGGACAAGGATGACAGGAAATATCAACTAATCCGTTGGAGAGATGATCCATTTAAACAGTTGAAATGTTATCAATTATCTACGGTTACTTACGGTGTAAGAACGGCTCCCAACTTGGCGACGAAATGTTTTGAACGACTGGCAGGCTAAATGGCAGAAGAATGCCCTCTGGGAGCTGCAACACTGATTCAAGATTTTTACGTCGACGACGTTATGACCGGTTGCAATAGTCTCAGTGAAGCCATAGAAACACAAGAAGAATTAAATCAAATTCCCCAATCTGGAGGATTCAAATTACGTACGTGGGGCGCGAACCACACGGCATTATTAGAAAATATGGCTTCAGAAGACAGAGCACCACAGCTAGAACTCCATGACGATAATGACTGTCACGTAAAGGCCTTAAGAATAACATGGCTACAAAGTTCTGATGAGTTTGCTATCAAAACTCAATGGACAGATGAATAAACTATTACCAAGAGAAGTGTTTTGTCAGACATAGCACATCTATTTGACCCCTCTTGGTTTCATGAGTCCGGTTATTGTAAAGACGAAGATTTTCGTACGAGAATTTTGGGCACTTAACTTTGCTGGGACGATAAACTACCAGACGAACATAGCTCTGTCTGGATCAACATTCGTCAGAGTCTTAGTGTCTTAAATGATATAAAGATACAGAGACATGTTAGTTCAGGAAATGTGCCGTGCTCTATGCAATTACATGCCTTCTCAGATGCATCTGAACAAGCAATAGGGGCTGTAATATATATACGATCTATTCTCCAAAATGGACTTATAATAGTGAGATTGCTATGCACCAAATCTAAACCAGCACCAAAGAAAAACGTAACAATACCCAGATTATTGTTGTGCGCTGCAAAGTTAACAGCCAACTTAATGCATCGAGTTAAAAGGGATTTGAAATGGAATCACCCCTGTTATTATTGGTCCGATTCAGAAATAGTGCTAGCCTGGCTAAATTCATCATCATCTTCACATTACACATTTGTAGCGAATCGCATAGCTGCAATCCAAGAAGTTAGTACAGCCGATCAGTGGCTCCATGCACCATCACCTTCACGGGGAACTACGCCAGAGCGCCTAAAAACAATTCTCTATGGTGGTATGGGCCACTCTTCCTACATGGACATCAAAACTCATGGCCGCTAAAACCATCAAATTTGACGACAGACTTGGAAAAGAGACAGGCAAAAGTGGTACTATCAAAAATCACAAGGAGGATTTTTATATTAGAAGGTATTGATCACAGAAATTCTTTGAAATATTTACAAAGAACATTGGCATACATCCTGAGATTTGTTAAAAACATCGGTCAATTGCCGGAGGAACGTAAAAACGATCAGCTTAGCGTAGAAGAATTAGATGGTGCATTAATGGTGATCCTAAAGGAAGTTCAACAGCAAGGTTTTGAAGAAGACATAGCACATCTTCAAGGAAGTAAGCACGTTAATGCAAACAGCAACTTATGCAGTCTTAGCCCATTCTTAGATGAAACGGGAATTATAAGAGTTGGAGGAAGGCTTCAGCAATCCGATCTACCTTACGACGCTAAACATCCGATTCCTCTACCATATGGTCACCACGTACCCATATTATTACTGACTCATATTCATGAAACAAACTCACACGTAGGTTCCCAAGTACTACTGGCAATAACAAGACAAAAATGTTGGCCCATCAAAGGAACAACTATTGCCCGGTCAATACTTCAAAATTGTGTCGAATGCTGCAAATTTCAGCTGAAACTCTTTGGGCAGTTTATGGGACATCTTCCTGCTCACAGAGTTCAACCGTCACGACCATTTATCAACGTGGGAATTGACTTCTGTGGACCGTTCTCCATTCATTTCAAGCTGAGAGGTAGAGACCTCAAAAATGTAAGGTGGCCATATTTTGTTGCTTTTTCACCAAAGCAGTGCATATAGAAGTGGTAAGCGATCTTAGTACCGATGCCTTTGTTGGAGCCCTAAATCGATTTGTGAGCAGACGAGGTAACAGTAGAAATATTTACTGTGACAATGAAACTAATTTCGTGGGAGTCAGCAACCAGTTAAAGGAGATTCAACAAGCATAGTATAGTAAAAATGAAGAAAATAACACAGTTCTGCACAAAAAGAGGCATTGACTTCCATTTCATCCCACCAAGAGCTCCTCATTTCTGTGGCCTATGGGAAGGTGCAGTAAAGTCAGCTAAACATTTATTTAAAAAGAGTGTAGCTTCATCTTCCCTAACTTTTGAAGAATTAACGACAATAATGACAGAGATTGAGGCAATTTTGAACTCAAGGCCTTTAACACCAATGTCAAGCAATCCAAATGATCTTTGTGCGCTAACACCAGGTCATTTCCTAATTGGCGAATCATTAACAAGTGCTGTTGATCCCAATGCGCATTCTTCAAAGACGTCTCTGCTCAAAAATTGGAAACAAATATCAGAGTTAAAAAACCAGTTCTGGCAGCGATGGACAAGGCAGTACTTATGTGAGTTGCAGCATCGCTACAAATGGAAGCAGCCCGTGCAACCAGGGACTTTTGTCGTGATAAACGATGACAATTTCCCTCAGTTAAGTTGGCAATTAGGACTAATAGTCAACATTATTAAGGGACCAGATGGCTTGGTTCGAGTGGCTGATGTCAAAACAAATCCGGAATGTTAAATCGGCCGATACATAAATTAGCTCCCTTACCTATAGAGCAAGAACAAAATATTTCCACCGAAGTCGAGCCTTCAGCAGATCCTAATGTCCGGAGGACTCTTCCTTCAGGCAACAAGCGAGAAGAACAGAGAGAAACGCAACATGGGACTCCTGCCAAAAAATCCCGACGTGCAACCTCACCTATAAGTTTTGTTCTTCTGGCATGCCTGATTGAACCAATATTAGCAAGCAGTCCAATACAGCTATCTCCTTTTAAAACTCAACCAAGATTGTACTTTGAAAGCATGGGATCCACTCACCTCGTGACCAACGGATGGAAACTGATCATATACTACAACTTGGAATCATACTATAAGGAGCTTGAAAACATAAAGAATGGGATAAACAATCAAAGGAAGATTTGTGATTCAACAAGCGATACTCAAGCATGCACACAAACAGTTGTTCAATTTTCTGACACACATAACTCGAAAACAACAATGCGTTGCTCACCCGTGACTCGAGTTCAAGACATAGAATGGCCCCATTAGATATTGTTGGAAATCTTGCACATTCCTTATTTGGAGTATTGGATTCGACTTATGCCGAGAAAATGTCTCAAATAATAAATAATCTTGAGGGAAATCAGCAACATCGACTGGAATTACTAAAAAACCAAACTTCTATAGTGGATTAAACGGTAAATGTAATCAAAAAATCTAGTGAGATAATGGAAGGTCGACTACAAGAGTTTGAAGAGCATATAAATCGAACCATTCTCCAACTAAAAGGGATAAACAAGGAAGTTCAAGAACAAAGAATCTTAAAAATCTCCAACGCTTTGGAAGTGCGTTTAATTTTAGCAACCACCAACTATCAACGGATGCAGACAATGTTGCTAGATGTCATTATAGATACTCACCACGGAAAGATGAATCCCACACTACTAACAACGAAGCAGTTTCGAAATCAATTAATTATTATGAACGAAAATCTACCACCGACTTTGCGGTTACCATCAAATCAAGGTAATTTATTAGACCTCTACGGCCTCATGACCGTTGAAGTGCGTGTAGCAAAAACACAGTTGATCTTCAGGATGACACTACCAGTACTTTCTTACGAACCATTCGAATTACAACGAGTTGTTCCTGTTCCAGTTTTGGTTAACGACTCATTTGTGATAATCGAGCCGTCATCTCAATTCCCCATAATCAATCCACATCGTGATCAATACTCTCCGCTGTCAGAACAAGAAATGGCAATATGTTCTACAATTGGGCACTTCAATCATCTGTGCAAGCAGCATCATCCTTTATTCAGCAAGGGTGCTAACACCAGCGCTTGTGAAATTGGATTTCTCACAAACTCTCCATCATTACGTACCTGCAAGATTAACAATTCCTAGAATACACCCCGATGGATACCACTTGTTCGAACCATTGGATCTACATCATGAAGGAAGAAACAACAATAAACATTGTATGCGGAAACACAGTTGTTGAAAAATCACGATCAGGAGTACTCAATATCAGCAATGGCTGCACCATCAAAGATGAATCAACTACTATCCAAGCACATAACCTATACCCTTCTACATTAAGAACATCGTTTATGCCAACCAAGAATTTAACTGAACTTTTAGGGCCAGTTTAGATTGCAGAACTCTGGTATAAACCCGCAGAATATCTCCAATGACATTATTGAGCTTAAGGAGAAACTACAACAACTATGTGTTGCAGAAGAATCCACCAAGCTATCGCTCATCAAGATGCCCATCAGTTAGCCATCGGATACATTGGGCTGCTCATAACTCTAATCATCTGTAGTTATCTCCTCTGGAAGCATCTCACAAGACAACACCCAGTAAGACTACCATTGCCTCCAATCCCGGTAGCTAGAGTAACATGGGCCAACAATGGAGACTCTCAATTCAGCCTCCGACCTTAACGTTCAACGCGGGGGAGGATGTTGAATATTACATACCATAAAAACAAACAGATGTATGTATGTAACATTCTTCATTATTGCTAAATTTCACAGCTCTTACAGAAAAATTTTGCTTGGGCACCTACGTGTGAGTTTGTTTCATGAATATGAGTCAGTAATAATTTGGGTACGTGGTGACCATATGGTAGAGGAATCAGATGTTTAGCGTCGTAGGGCAGTTCGGATTCTTGAAACCTTCCTCCAACTCTTATAATTCCCGTTTCATCTAAGAATGGGCTAAGACTGCATAAGTTGCTGTTTGCATTAACGTGCTTACTTCCTTGCTATGTCTTCTTAAAAACCTTGCTGTTGAACTTCCTGTAGGATCACCATTAATGCACCATCTAATTCTTGTACGCTAAGCTCATCGTTTTTACGTTCCTTCGGCAATTGACCCATGTTTTTAATAAATCTCAGGATGTATGCCAATGTTCTTTGTAAATATTTCAAAGAATTTCTGTGATCAAACCTTTTAATATAAAACTCCTCCTTGTGATTTTTGATGGTACCACTTTTGCCTATCTCTTTTCCAAGTCTGTCGTCAAATTTGATGGTTTTAGCGGCCATGAGGATTGATGTCCATGTAGGAAGAGTGGCCCATACCACCATAGAGAATTGTTCTTTAGGCGCTCTGGCGTAGTTCCCCGTGAAGCAAGATCCGCAGGATTGTGTTTTGATGGTACATGGAGCCACTGATCGGCTGTACTAACTTCTTGGATTGCAGCTATGCGATTCGCTACAAATGTGTAATGTGAAGATGATGATGAATTTAGCCAGGCTAGCACTATTTCTGAATCGGACCAATAATAACAGGGGTGATTCCATTTCAAATCCCTTTTAACTCGATGCATTAAGTTGGCTGTAAACTTTGCAGCGCACAACAATAATCTGGGTATTGTTACGTTTTTCTTTGGTGCTACTTTAGATTTGGTACATAGCAATCTCACTATTATAAGTCCATTTTGGAGAATAGATCGTATATATATTACAGCCCCTATTGCTTGTTCAGATGCATCTGAGAAGGCATGTAATTGCATAGAGCACGGCACATTTCCTGAACTAACATGTCTCTGTATCTTTATATCATTTAAGACACTAAGGCTCTGACGAATGTTGATCCAGACAGAGCTATGTTCGTCTGGTAGTTTATAGTCCCAGCCAAAGTTAAGTGCCCACAATTCTCGTACGAAAATCTTCGTCTTTACAATAACCGGACTCATGAAACCAAGAGGGTCAAATAGATGTGCTATGTCTGACAAAACACTTTTCTTGGTAATAGTTTGTTCATCTGTCCATTGAGTTTTGATAGCAAACTCATCAGAACGTGGTAGCCAAGTTATTCTTAAGGCCTTTATGTGGCAATCATTATCGTCATGGAATTCAAGCTGTGGTGCTCTGTCCTCTGAAGCCATATTTTCTAATAATGCAGTGTGGTTCGCGCCCCAATTACGTAATTTGACTCTTCCAGATTGGGGAATTTGATTTAATTCTTCTTGTGTTTCTATGGCTTCGGTGAGACTATTGCAACCGGTCATAACGTCGTCGACTTAAAAATCCTAAATCAGTGTTGAGGCTCCCAGAGGGCATTCTTCGGCCATTTAGCCTGCCAGTCGTTCAAGACATTTCGTCGTCAAGTTGGGAGCCGTTCTTACACCGTAAGTAACCGTAGATAATTGATAACATTTCAACTGCTTATACATAAAGTGGTAGGCGAAAGCGTAGTAATATGGAGAAGAGCTCATCTTGAATAGTGGGCCCAGTGTATAAGATGTCGTTCAATGAAACGTTCGATGAAGTTTTCATTGATGCATCGAAGACTACCCGAAGCTTCGTGGTGGTGCTCTCAGGCTTAGGCACGCAGTGATGTGGAAGGAAGTAATATGGTCCTGAGATTTATTTTAAACTGATCTCTTCCATATGCCCAAGATTCTTATATTCGTTAAGGACGTCAATGTATTGCGTCCTTATATCCGGGTTTCTATTCAGCTTTCGTTCTAACGAATAAAATCTATTAAGCGCGATGTCTTTCGACTCTCCTAGGCTCGTTGCTTCATTTGCGAAGGGCAGCCTTACCACAAAGCGACCTGTTTCGTCCCTTCTCACGGTTTGGTTGAAGTGTGATTCACACTTGATTTCTGATGCCGACAAGGTTGGGTTAGTAGAGTCAACTTCTTCTTGTTTCCAAAACCGTTCAACTTGTACACTTAGTTTGGCTTCTTCTTCTTCGGAGCAAATACCACACAAGAAATTGGTAGCGGATGCGTTCGACGTTTTTCCACTGACTATCCAGCCTAAGTAATTTAGTGTTTTGGTTGAGAAGCTACATATTTTTGATCGCAGTTCTACATTGATCCTCTTGTTGGCCCTCTGTGCGCCTTGACCAATGCCTTGAATTTGCAATGGATCAAATGTTTCTCTTAATGACAGTTTCTTCGCCAGCTGCTCTGTGATAAAATTCAATTGAGAGCCGGAATCTAGTATTGCCCTGCACTCCACTTCCAATCCCTCGTTGTTTCGTAACTTCATAATAACAGTGCTTAACAAAACATCACTGCTTTGCGCTTTCGTGACTCGTGCAGCTAAAGTGGTTGGTTTTTAAGAAGGGGAGCTGATTGGCGAAACGTGTGAGTTTTGTTGACCCGTCGGTTGATATGACCTGTTTGATTCCTGTGTTCTGTAGAACTTCTCCTCTTGTGCTGTATTGATTTTTACCTTCTCTTTCAAGATGTAATAAGGTGTTATGTTTCGATGAACACGTTTTATAACCTCTAAGAGAGCAATTCTTAGCGGAATGGCCCCCCTTCATGCAGTTTACAGATATATTACGTTTTCTAACTATGTCAAGCCTGCTTGATGGGTTCTTGGAAAGGAAGTCTTTGCAAGAATATAATGGGTGACTCTGATTACAGATGACACACTTGCTCTTCATTGAGGTTGCGATGAATGCGGATGGTTTCGACTGATTTGTAAGTTTCGGGCTATTTCTTACGTTCCAGAAAGTTCGACCGCCAAGAGCTTCTAGGAACTGAAATCGAGTTTCTAGAAATTTCAGTAAGTTCCCAATTGTGTCTGGTGCTCTTGGTGCTTCTAGTGATTGCTGGTAGAAGCCATGTATAGTTTTGTCTAATTTTTTGATTACTATATGTATTATCAAAGTATCCTATGTTTCTGGGGGCAATCCTAAATTTTTCAGTTCATACAGACATTCATTGGTTGTGTCGTGCAGGCTCTAAATAGCTGCAGCTGATTCATCTTGAATTTTTGGTTGTGACAGCAGTCGACTGAATATCGCCGTAACAAATAACCGCTTATTATTATATCGGTTATTCAGGATACCCCATCCATCGTCGTAGTTCTCATTAGAAATTTGCAGATGTTGAATTAACGCCCTTGCTTCTCCGTTTAGATTGATTTTCAGATAGAACATCTTCTGAGTGTTGCTTATAGTTTGATTGTGTATTAGCTGGACATACAAATCATAGAACTGTGTCCACTGTAAATAGTTGCCATCAAATATGGGCAGATAAATCTTTGGCAATTTAATCAAGCATTCTTGTGGTCTTGAAGGTGCAGGCTGCTCGGTGGATTTATATGGTTCGAATCAGAATAAAAATTCTTGATTTTAGCCTTTGTAATGATCATTTATGATGTGCAGCGGTAATAAACTGCCCTTATAAATTCACATTTGATGCTGATGTCTGTGGCCTTCCTCGCTTTGGAAGCAGTGTAGTGCAATTCTCTTAATAGAGAATCACGTCGCGGTCACCAAATTTTTTTTGTACCGCGACAATTCAATTGGCTTAATTGCCACCCGTTTAGAAGAACGTTGTCTAAGTACAATACCTATGCAATCTTGCGTGTTACCTTAGTACAAAACTAGTGCAACCATTTGACGAGAACTGGGTAAAAATGAATAGGCGCCTGCTTCGATAAAATTAAAAACTGTACTATATTTTATTTTACACAAAATTACGTTTTTATAATGAAATGATGCTTATTTGACATTTTCATAAACGCTAAAAATCTAACATAAAACTTTATTATTTCATAATTTCCTACACCTTATCACCACCAAATATTTTTGTTGTATTCTAATTACATTGCAATATCATTATCGGATTCTAATTTCATTACCAGACGATTTTGTGGCGACAGGAATTTGGGAAATGTTTAGTCAACAAATATTGCTGTAAGTGCTGTGAAATTTAGCAATAATGATGAATGTTACATACATACATTCGTCTGTTTGTTTTTATGGAATTTTGATACTTTTTATTTCTATTACTGATTTATATGGTATGTGATATTCAACAACTCATCTACCTCTCGTAGCATTCGGTTATGTCGGTTGGTATTACACTATCGGCGTAAAGGCTTGTAGCATTTTATGAAATGCCTAAAAATTTCAGACATATCATGTAAAAAGTTATTAATCGCATACTGTGACACTATCTTAATACATTTCATGAAGTGCCTAGACTTTTCGTGAAGTGCTGAGTTACACGGCATATAAATTTGGGATTCGGACAACAAGGCCGAATTTGAATTTACTTGCTTTTTCTTTTCGAGTCTAATAAATTCGATCGGTTGACTTCGAATCTCCTACTTCACTCACAGACTGAGGCCCAAAGTACATTCACGGCCTCAGGCCACAGGTTACAAGCCACTTAAGGCTTATGGCCGACTGTTGAAGCCAAGTAGGTTCCCTAACATGTAAAATATGGGCTGACTACGTACAAAGAAATACAGCAGAAAGTGGGCTCACTTCCGTAATAATTACGCTTTCAGTCTATGCACAAAGTATCACCGCGGCGCGTGTATGTGTGTGTATGTGTACATATGTGTGTGTATAGTGTGTGTGTGTGTGTGTATTGTGTGGGTGTGTGTGTGTCGCCGCCCTGGGTGCGACCTCCCCTCCACCACCCATCTCCCACTACTAGTATTTGGTTATATAGGGTGGTATTACAGTATCGGCGTAAACGCTTTTAGCATTTCATGAATTGACTAAAAATTTCAGCCACATAATGTAAAAAGTGGCTAAGTCAAAACAGGTACACGATCTGCCTACTTTTCATGAAGTGTCTAGACTTTTCGTGAAATGCTGAGTTCCGTCAAATGTCTACGACATATATAAATATATATAATATAAATAATTGCGATTGGAAACAAATTTGCTTGAAAGTGTGTAGCATCTTGTAGAGCTTTCAGCTGAAATGGACGTTTGGGTATCATTCTCACAGTTTAAAATTACTGCATTCTGTTTTAATGTAGCATTTGCTTCTATCGTAAAACTAGTAGTAACATTTTTTGACAGACATTTGTTGTGAGTTTATGACTTATGTAACAAATTATGGTATCGTTTAAACTATACTGATATAAAAGCTTAGAAGGAGAGTTTGCTGTAGAATGTTCTGAATGAAGAGAAATAAAATAAATATTGGTTTTAGAATTTATCATTCAACAGTTTAAATGATCCACTTTGATAGAGTTGACGATTTCCCTAACAGAAAATACACAACAGATCTAATAGCTGTGTTCCTTTGTGTACCTTGTTCTAGAACTTCCATATACTGGAGAGAACAAATTGTTCTGTCGACTGAAGCGAACAGTTTGTACTGTTGGCTTCATTTAAATCTTTCTATGAAAATGTATGAGGCGTTCTTTTGTGTATCTCTTGTTCTGCTCTGTTCTGCGGACACAAAGAGCACAGCTAATGTCGTAGTATATGTAAGGACTGTTAGTGATTTCGCACGATAAGTTGGAACACTTCATTTGCGATTCATACAGCTTTC
Organism: Dioctria linearis; assembly: GCA_963930735.1. Taxonomy (NCBI): domain Eukaryota; kingdom Metazoa; phylum Arthropoda; class Insecta; order Diptera; family Asilidae; genus Dioctria; species Dioctria linearis. The sequence continues at coordinate 213,135,681 of OZ005740.1, read as the reverse complement.
CAATGAATCATATCTGCGATAATAGGTTTTTAATCGTTCGTTAATAATTTTCCTCTTTTTCAGACATTCAGTGTGTTCATGCCGGTTTTGTCTCTAGACCAACATTATTAATAACAAGTAAAAAAGCGAGAATCGGTCTAATACCTAGATGAATGTCCGTATGCAATTTCGTATGGTCACCCTTCAGTGTCCAAATATATAGTGAAAACCAAATTTTTTGTATGACAACCCACGAACGAGTTACCCGATTTGTCCCATTTTATTTTCGAACGTAAATTCACTTTTCTTTAAGTCCGTGTGCAAAATTTCACCTCTCCATGTACACGCGTTCTCGAGTTAACGTGAGAGCGGATAGACGGGCGTACTGAAGGACATGCAACAATCGAAATAACTTTTAATATAATGCATGGGTTTAAACAAACTTAATATATATTAAGTTTGCCTGAGGCATGGGTGTCCAATCCATTTTACTCTACCATCATTATTTCTATACGTTACAAACGGAATGACAAACTTATTATATCGTATGTTATCATCATATAGGGTTGGTATAATAATTAAAATAAGCCAATGATCGCGTGCATCATGAGTTCAAGCTTCGTATTACTTTATCTGCTAACGTTGATTAATTTGTTTAATGGACTACTGGGAATAACCGGGTGTTTGCGCATCACGTTCATATAAGCACTGGAACTCGAGATAGATATGCTGCTGCTAGATCTCGACTGCAGGAATGTAGAGGCAATTAGCGCACCGGTTGTTTGGGGGGGGGGGGGTTGGTGGTCGAAAGGGGGTTTTGGGCATTCCAGTATACTTCAGAAGATAGACCACAGTGATTGCATCAAAGAAACTGAATATAATATATACTTTTCCACTTTTGTGGGGCGTCAATGTAATGATGCCCACCAGCAGTAACTGGGATGGGAAGGAGATGGTGGTCACATCCGATATTTCTATCTTTACGGATGGACGAGTGCGGGCCGGAGACTACCAGTGGCATGAATCTTATAAACTGCCGAATAGATGTAGTGCTTTTCAAGCAGCGCTCCTAGCGATTTACCAGGCGGTAGTATTGGCATGTATGTGCAGAGTCCGCACGGCACATCTCCATATACATGGACAGCCAGGCAGCTATGAAGGCGCTGGATGCTGTGCTGGTTAAAAAAAAATTGGTACAGTTCTGCAAAACTGTCCTTGAGGAACTAAGTACACGGCACAAGGTAACCATATGTTGGGTACCTGGCCACAGGGACATCCCAGGCAACGAGTTGGCTGATGAGCTGGCCAAAAAGGGTTCTGAATAGATCTGGATAGATACGCAGCAATAGTTAATATGAAGATCCTGTTCGGAGCTTTAAAAGAGGTGCCTATCAAAAGGCAAGCCTCCTGTGGATCAACAGGGAAACCGTATCGCGAGGCAATTATGGCCTTAATATGACAGGAAGAGGACAAGCGAACTGCCTTATGGCAGCAGAACATATACCAGGAAGTAGTAGTAGGGGTCATTATAGGTTATAAGGCCATAGAAGACCATGTTAGAAGGCCGGGTATAGCGGCGAACGATTTCTGCAGAAGCTGTAACGGCTTGGAAAAAATCGAGTTACTCGAGCACTTACTCCGCAAGTGCCCCACTCTGATGAACAAAAGAGGTTGGCTATAGATAGCATTTTTTAGATAATTCCAAGAGCACAAGGGGCACAATGGACCCTCTGGTGGTCTAATTGAAACAGGCTAGGTACTTATAGCGGCAACCCTCTTACCGAACCTCACTTAATGAACTACTAGATATCTGATGCAATCCATGAAGTTTTAAGAAAGGACTAAATGATTTAGTTAGTTTTGCCATATCAGTTTTCCAGCATTCTCCATGCTGATACATTACATCGATGAGTTCTTGCATGCTAACGAAAGCGTGCTGCTCATTTTGTGCAGATAGTGAACTCTGTTTATCATTGATAAGGCTAACAAATGGATATGGAGAACTAATGCATTCCTTATAATTCCCTCAGAAATTCCCAACTTAATATTTGAAAGAAATTATTCATATGAAATAGATCAATCACTATCTAATTGAATTGTTATGAAAATATTTTTTATCAAAATAAACTATAGTAATAAATCGGACTGTATTTAATGTTTTGTAATTACAGCAGGCACAAAAGGCTTATATGTTTGAATTAGTGGATCGATACTGTTTCGACATACTTTTTAGGAATTTAAATTTTATAAAATACCGATGGAAATGCGATTGTTATATACAGAAATGTTAAATCTTTTATGTTTAGCCTCTGCATATGTATTATAATATTGATAAAACGCACATTCAAACATTTTTAAGGAGGTTTCCGCTTTAAATTTTGCAAGGCATTTAGTATACCTGTAGGAAAAACACTCATGAATTAATTCAATAATGTAGCTTTTCACTTGGTAAGGAAAGTTTTCTATGGGAATAAATGTACATACACACAAAAAGCTCTGAGATATAAAAATACGAAACTCAGTCACCCCTAAGCCACAGCATAAATTCTTGTTATTCTATATTACACATATGGAGGCCTTAAAAATTCCATGCAAGTCTCGAAATATTTCCATCTCAGTTTATATTTTACAGGAAGTTATTGGCCTTATAGATTGGACAAATAGATGTTAATAAATTCCACAACTATCAATTCTAATACAAGATGGAAGATGTACTACGGGAAGTGTCATATTGATATTCATTAAGAGAGAACACATCAGTTTCAAGTCACCCACCCATCTTGAGGTATTATTTATTACCTACATAGTATAGCCTATGCATAACTTCAAGTGGGAAGTTTAATATCACAATAAGTATCATATGACTTTGCAGTATGTTACCCTTGCGTCCTTGCTCATAATTATTATACATATATGTATTAAGCATCTTAGTGGAGCAAACATACATACATGCTTCCTGAATGTCAACGTATGACTGCGATGGAACAAGTCTGTAGCGTATCGCTTTTCATTGTTAATGAATAATGTTCAAAAGTTATAATTTAATTAGCAAGTTAATTTTAATTGATGACAATTTGTATGAAATGTTGTCATTTCCGGATTACTCTGCTGTCTGCAATGCGTTTTAGTTTTATATGATAGTGAGGAAAATATATATGTGTAGTGTAGGTAGGCAACTGAGAATAAAATAACAAACTAAAATAATCTTTAGACTTCATTACCAGTGCTGAATTGTAGAAATAGATAAAGAACGTAATGTTTACTTATAATGGGTTGGAGTATTTTATCATACTTCTCAAGGCATCATGGCTGCTGAATAGACTTGCTTTTTTCGCTGCCATATTTTATGTTATAAGTTCGATTATTCTACTAAGATCGCACAATCAATAACAATAATAGTACTTTTACCGCTTAATTTATATAGTATCTTGACTTTGACCGGTTTGCTATAAAACAAGGAAGAATGTTCTAAGACCAACTTTTACGATACCGTACTGTATGAATGCCAGTATGTCGTTTGGCATGGTCTCGCCACTCTGCAAGTTTGACTGTTAGAATGGTTTTTCGCATATATTTATAGATCAATTCTTCGGACAGTAAAAATGATTATAACAAATGCTATAGGATTTCATATTTTAAAGAACTTTTCAGTACAATAAAAATATCTAAGACTGATCTTTTTCACAGTATATGAAATAATAGAAATTTTTATATGGCAACACCAAAAGGGGTTTCCTCATTTTGCCCTTTTTTTTAATTATATTTACTATTTACTATTTCTATCAAAACGCCATGTACAAAATTTCAGCTCTGTATGTTGACGGGCTCTCAGGATGCTTCCAACTATAAAGTGGAAAGGATTACCCGATTCAGTCGATTTTTGAAAATTTACTTACTATTGCTACGAAGACAGCATGTACCAAATTCTCAGCTCTATATGTCATCGCCTTCTCAAGCACTGCCCAAATATGTAGTGAAAAACTAAATTTTGGAATCGCAACCTTACAATGGAGCTACCGTTTGATCCCATTTTCGAAATTAAACTCACTTTTTCTTAAAAAAAAAAACTCCGTGGACGAAATTTCAGCACTCTAAATGAAAGTGTTCTTGAGTTATCGTGAGAACGGTCAGACAGACGGTTAGATATAAGGACAGACCGATGGATAGACAGACGGGCGGATAGACGAACGCACGGACAGACTGACATGCAAAAGTCAAATGAGTTTTAATATTATACGTGAGGTCCAACCTACTTTACTCTACCAGCATTATTTCTGTGCATTTTAGATGGAAACACGAAACAACTGTCGGTCCAACGGCGGTTATACAACCGTTGAACAAACGGTCGTATGGTAATCCACATACGATACGACTCTTTGAACGAATTCGTTGCATATACAACAGCGGTTTGCCTGCATGCACATCCAACCATTGAACCGAGTTTTCATCCGTTGTATGCTTCGTACAATTGGCTCACACACACCATATAATGATTGCACGCTATCACGAATTGCTTTGGTACAGCAGCTGGACCGACAGGGTGCCGCTTAAGTATACCATATGATTTCATCTAGGGTGCATTTGTATACCCTAGATGAAATCCATAGGGCATACTAAGTTTGTCATTCCGTTTGTAACGCACAGAAATAATGATGGATGAGCAAAATACATGGGACACCCGCTCATAATATTAAAAGTTATTTTGATTTTTGCATGTCCGTCTTACCGTCCGTTTGTCCGTACGTCTGTCTATGCACATGATAACTCGAGAACGCGTATTCTTAGAGAGCTGAAATTTTCTACACGGGCGTTCAAAAAAAAAAAGTAAAATTAAGCTCGAAAATGAGACAAATAGCAAATAAAATTTCAAAAATGGAATAAATCGCGCAACCCCTTCTTGGTGTTGGCATGAAAAAATTTAGGTTTTTTTTACATATACTATAAAAACAATAACAAAACTTCTTCTATACGAAATCCTATAAAATTGATTATAATCATTTTTTCTGTCCGACGAGCCGTTCTAGAAATATATGAGAAAAACCACTCTAAAAATCAAACTTGCATAGATCGGTGACCATACAATATTTAATACGGACATTCATCTAGAGTATACCATATGAATTGGTCTTAGACCAATTCTAGCTTTTTTACTTGTTCTCATAAAATTTCTGCTTCTCTGCGTACTACCAGCGATAACGCACAAGTGGGTGTGTAATCTCCCATTCCAAGGCCGGGCATACGTCTTAAAGTTTGAGCTGCGTGCTTTTATAAATGATTTTTCTATCGAGCCGCAAAAACCATGAGGTATGAACTGAGAGAATGAGAGCTTGGAGCTCTTCTGCTATCAGCCGGCTCCAGGGTGACCACAAGTGCTGCAATCGTAGAAAAATCCTACTATCAGCATGTTTGTGGTACATGTAGAAACAAACGGGATAGTGCTACGCCGCTGATAAAATTTTGCTGCCGCCTACTTTTATCTTATAATGTCATTCGTTTTTCTGTAAGTACAATTTTCGTTGGAAAAAAAAGAGGAAGAATAGAAAATATTTAGTCTATATTCACTGCAATGCGATTTTATTAGAATTAAATTCTCTAACCGAAATCGAATTCAGAAGTACTGTAACTTTTTGGAAATACATAGTTAAAATAAAAATATTGCTGGTACTAGTATGTTTGCAAAGGATAATGCTAAAGTAATGCCAGACTGTGATACCCACTACAATAGAACTATAAGATTAATCATTGGAATGTTATTAACATTTGGAACATGAATGTATATAGATGGAGGTCCCGTCGCATGTTGCAATTGCTTTCATGTTTTCATCGTCTCCATATATAGCTTTTGGTATAGTTACACGTTTCAATCTGCAATATCATTTCTGTTTACAGGTTCCAGTCTTACATGAAGGAATATTATTGATAAAGCATTCACGTGCTATAGCAATCAACAGCTCAAGGTTTTACTTTAACATATTAAATAATGTCGCTTTCTCTCGTTGATATCACCAGTTCGCTAATCGATTAGCAGCATTACGTGCAGCATTAGATGTCCCTGGCGATGAACTCAAAAGTTAAATTAATTTAATTTAAACTATGTTATCGTTTATGTATATTTATTTATTTATTTAGTCTCATAGTAAATGTGGTGTGGTTATATTATAATTTCTACGAACCAAGGGTCACCCCATATATTTCTGCAAGTTCGCATTTTCAATTGTGGCGCTAACCTACTAGAAACTCTGTTACCAAACCCTTCCTGCCCTCTTAATGAAGGGCATCAGGTCTTGTGGAGGTAATTTTTCAGCTTATGCACAGAGAGGAGTGTAGACACGCTGCTCCGGACAAATGCCGAACAAGAACATGTATGATAAACACATTGTATACCTACATATGCCATATCAGTCTTCTGTATAGTAAGAGTAGATATGCGGCATACATATGTATTTATGTTGAAACTTTAACATATTGTTCTTTTCTTGAATTTTACTACGTATTTATATTCAGGCGTTGCTCTTCATACTTTTTGAGCTATAGCAATGCAAATACGACCAATACAATTTCATCTACTAAACCGTTGCTAATGTCACTTTCAGAATGTTTTGTTACGTAGTGCTACGCATCTTTAGATAGTGCTACGCCAAGTTGCCACACTAAGAAATTTTCAAATGGTCACCCTATACTCCTATTCAATATAAAAGACTACGGCTCATGTTAGAGAAGGACAAAATATGTAGTAAACTGGAGTTATCCTCATCAATGCAAGTATCTATTATATAAACCTATGAATGTTACGCGCAAATGGGTATTTACTAATTTTTAGACACAGCACTTTATTTTGCTGACATGCAAAACATGTTACATGTTACTAAGAACAATTCTAAGAATATTTGGGATTAGATAACAGTTCAAGTTAATTTTCCAAGTAAATCAATAGCAGAAGGTCAAGAAAACACCTTGTCGTAATGCGTTGACACTCAAGTTGACACTGAAGTTATGCTTTAAAAATTAAATTGAATTTAAAAAGTCCTATAATTTTGTTAAGTAATCATTATTTTTTTTTACCTCATCTTATAGGACAGATTTTCAGTCTACATACAATACGAATTTGTCCTCGTTTAAGTCCTGATGCCATAGCTCTAGATAGGTTTCAGAAGATGAAGGTACAAAAGACTTGCTATCTTAAGTCCCAGAACCGTTACTGGTATAAGCATCTTATTTCCACTGGATTTGTTTAAAGATAATTTAAAACATGGTGCTAATATACCGCAGATATACTGCAAAAATACAATTCATTATTCTACTACTTAAATATAGCAAATCGCTTCATTCAGCAAACCCTTATGATGTTCCTCTTCAAAGTGGAAATAAAGTTCAACAAATTTTGTTAGAAATGAAATAATAAAACACTTGTTTTCACAAAAAATTTTAATTTTTAATGATTAATTAAAGTTATGTGACGCGTTGCACCCTATTTAGGCATCCTCAGGCACTTGCAAAATTGTGATACTTTGGTGACACGTGTGGAAGGAATTAAAAAATTATTAGAATGATTATGTCAGCTCAAAATTAGATAAAACCTGTTGAAAGAACTAAAAAATTATTAAAATGAGTAAATAACACAATGTAAACTTAAAATTAGATAGAACCCGTAGAAATAATTAAGAAAAAAAATTATTAAAAGGAATTTGTGAAACAATGCAAACTTAGCGCTAGAGGTCGGCCCAAACTTATTTACTATAAGATGAAAAAAGAGAAATGTAATAGAGTAAGTCAGGTAGGAAAGAAAGAAAAGTTTTTCAAATGTAGCCATATTGTAAGTCTGAGCCTTGTAAAAACAGGTCCAGATAAATCTCTAAAAATAAGGGAAAATTAAATAAGAATGATTTATTAAAGATAAAAACTAGCAAATTGCTTTCTTTGAAAGAATAAAAGAAAAAAGAAAAACCTGAAAGCAAATACTGTTTTTCCTTTGGTTAGAGAAAGAACCACATCAGGATTACGTCTCCGCTCCCGCAAAATTGTGGCGTCCGAACTGTACTCTACATCACGGTGACCGCTAGGCCGGGTGGTAGATCCAACGGATGGTGTAGTTTGCCTGATCTGCACGCCAAATCCGGCGCGATACTATACAGGAGGAAGGAAGAAAGAAGGCTCTAACAACTGCAAGTGCTTGAGAATAAATAGAGTGAAACGCTTCGCATAACTTCAATTAATCAATAAAAATTAAAAAACAAGTTCCATCAAAAGTCAACTAAGACATCAATTATTTTGATATACATATAGAACAACTTGAATTTATAACTAGGTACATCCCGATAAAGAAAAATTAACTGCTTAAAATGGCTTCTGTCAAAGCATTAACGCAACATTATTATTTTATGAGGAAATATTGAGTAATGCAATGATGATGACATGGTACCTACTATATGTGCAGTGCACTAATAAGTTAAACCAAAACTGTATTAACAATTTTAGTAAAAAAGATTATAACCAATTTCATTGAATTTTATTTTCTGATGAACTTTTGAGTATAATAAAAATGTCAAGGACTGATCTTTTTCTCACTATACATAAAATTCTTGAATTGTTGTACTGCAAAAACAAAAAGGGGTTTCCTGGTTTAGCCCATGTTTGAAATTATATTTCCTACTTTATAAAAGCGCCGTGTACAATTTATTAACTATCTTCGTCGACGCATCCAAATATATATTGAAAAACGAAATTTTTGTAAAATGTTTGACTTTGCTAAAAATTATAACATTATTATTGATTATGCGATATTCTTTTTGGAGTGCGGTATAACTTGACATACCGAATTTTAGGTAAATCACTTAAATTAATAAGAATTTGTTTGCATAATTAACTTTTTTGATTTGTATCTTTGATAGTCTTGATAATGGTCTAAACCAAAAACCGAAATGTCGGAATATTTCTGGAAAATAAACAATGGTTTAAACAACCATATGGTTTTTTCTGAAATAAACTAGATCACCAGATCGTACAACCCCATACATTCCATATCTAAAAGGAATCTAAGGCGCACAAAACATCTTTTTCTCATTGGAATATTTAAAATTCGGCTGATGTCAATAAGAGCTATTTTAATTTATTTAAAATTTATTTACAGCATTAATTTGTTTTGCCATAGCTATGACATTTATTATTTAAACGAAAAAAAACCAAATTAAGTTCAGGTATTTTTTTGCTTGCAAATAAATATATATCAGCTGACCAGTCATTATTCATAGTCGTAGCCACATTATCGCAGCTGTTAAAATCAGTGCGAGTTAGCGTTAACAATGATAGACAGCTAGCCACAGAAAGCTATCACACTATCTTACTAGAATTTACTCTCATGCCTTTTACTTAGGATGACGCAATTATTACAAGTGCTTTAACAACGCATCTTATCACATCCAGGTACACCCAAAAACATAACCTAATGGATATAACAATAACAATTTTAGTCAATAAAATAAAACTGTTGATACACACCATAGTTATCAGGCTTGATTTTACCTGAATTGCTGGCCGATCATGATCTGCAACATTCCAATCCCTCGCTGAATGTTCCAGTCAAAGTATCCATTTGTGACGAACCATAGCTCTGTACTTCACCAAAACACAAAAAAAAGAAGGTGTATTAAGGCTCTCCGAATCCTTGCCCCTGTTTCATGCACTTCACTACCGAAAACAGAAAGATATTAAAATCTTTTAATAAATTCTCGCACTACACTACGCGTCCATTAAATTGCCAGCTGCGATTACTATTCGACCGCTTCAGATCTCTATTGAACCATGGCGATGGCGGAGATGCTTTAGTGAGCCGCTGACGCTCGCGGGGAACGTGAGAGAAAAATAAATATAAAAGAATTATGTGAAATTTAGAAACGTTTTCGTCAACAAAATTGCTAGACAGTAATCTGTTGAAGTCAATAGATGTAAGTCTACTGGAAAGTTCCGAAAAGTTAGCCTTTGTAAAATTGAAATTTGTTAAGTTTTCGGTTTTATTGCAATATGCAGTCAGTCGAAAATACCAGGTCCACCTCCCTACCCATGCCATTATTAACATTACTGATTGGGCTTTGTTATATTTAGTACATTTCTGTTGAGGGCAACAATATCATTCGAATCCATTTGTTTGCTAAAATTTGCAATTTTTCTTAATACGGAATCAAAAAAGCAAAATTTAATTTCGTCGCTTAGTAATTGCTGCTCAGGTGGTGTTTCCCAAGATATAACCATGCAACTAAATTTCGCTAAATTTTGTAATGTTGTATGCTTATCCAACTATTAAAAGAAGTAAATATGTTTTTTGTCACAGAACATTAAAGCAAGTCATCGTTAAAAAATTAAGAAATTTACAATTAGTTCAGGGGAAATTTTGTATGCCTTTTTCGGTGAGATGAACTTTTATATCTTTCGACAGTTCTGTCTATCGGAACGAAATCTTTGGAAGGAAAAAATAACCGTATTTGGAATGTGCTAAAGAAACTTTAATTTAAATATAACAAGTAAGAAAGCTAGGATTGGTCTAAGACCAATTCTTATGATACCCTAGATGAATGTTCGTTTGTAATTACGTGTGGTGGTTTTTCGCATATATCACTAGAATGCCTCGTCGCACAGCAATGATTGTAACAAATTGCATAGGATTTCATATTCTGAAGAACTCTTCGGTACAATAAAAACGTCTAGGACTAATCGTTTTCTGAGTATATGTAAGAAACCACAATTTGTATATGGCAACACCAAGAACCTCTTACTAGATTTAGTCCATTCATTTTTGAAACTTTATTTACTATTGCTAAAACATGTACAAAGTCTCAGCTCTCTACGTCGACGCGCTCTCAGGCAGTGCCCAAATATATAGTGAAAACGAAATTTTTGTATGGCAACCTTACGAGCTCTATAAGTGAACGTGAGTTATCGTGCGGACGGATATGCAAAAATCAAAATAACTTTTAATTTTATTTATGAGTATCCAATCCTTTTTGTTCTACTATCATTACATCTAGGAGTTACAAATGGAAGGACAAACTTAGATTTCATCTAGGGTAGAAAAATTTGAGATATACTTACACGAAACTGATACAAGCGGCAACTATCTACTTTTTAGAATCGTAAACTTAAAAAGTTTTTCTGAAATTCTTCCGATTCTAAAAATTACAGACTAATTTGTTCGCTTTCATCATTACTAGTTAACGTAAGCTGCAAGCATATCTGGCTTAGCTTACTAGCTAGACAAATTAGTGAATACAAGAGGTAAAGACATCTGTCTCATTACCCCAGAAAACGGTAGGTCCCGGCTTCAAAAACCGGAAGAGGCGGTTGTTTTTCTCTTGTTTTTAATAATATGATTTAGAATCGCTAATATAAAAAATTATTCGATTCTCCCTATTATTCGCCGATGTCCTTTATAGTTCCACCTATATCTTCTGTAAGTTAATTGTTGAAATTCCTCCACCGCGCACCCACGTAAATCACCCTAGCTATTAACTTTTTTACATTCTCAAAAGTAACAACTCTATCCAATTTAAATCATAGTGAATTATACAGTCGCATGTTTCATATGCAGCCATTTATGATAAGTGTGGTCACTTCCAAGTCTATTAGTAGTTGCACCAAAGAATTTCGAAGGTACCTTGAACCACAACAATACAATTTTCCATCTACTTAATAAAGTGATGCGATTTTTAGTAAAATAATTTGTTTTTCTCAATCCAATTTGTTTACTTCACTGAATTTTACTCACACTGTTTTTGCGAGTCTTTAAAAATATTGAAAAACATTATGTTCGCTCATCTCTTATAATCTGAAACCGCATGTTATTGGGCTAACCAAATATATCAGTAATTACCAACAACTAAAAGCAGGAAATGAAAATATCCTCTACGCTTGTGAAGTAATCTCAAATTTATACAACTTTTGTTTGTAGATGGAGTAATTTTCCTTTGGACGCACACTGAGCCTGACAGCTTGCGATGTCAGTCTTAAATATTTCACTGAATCTGAGGCTAAGCTACATTTTTAGTTTTCTTTGAACAAAAGAAGACGTACAGTGGATGATTACAATGAAGATTAGTGTTATTAAATCACAGGTCACATATTTGCAAAGCATAGAAATGGATTTCAGACTATCTTATGGAATTGCAGATTACGTTTCTTTTCATCTACGTGACCATGTTCGGCTACACCTACACATAATACTTGTGGGGATTTAAGGCCTCGACCAGACAACTTAATTCTATTAGCAAATATGAAAGTGAAAGTTATACTGTTAAGCTTGTTCCCGCATTAATGCATTTATCCTCTCCGTAAACGTGATTCAAGATGGTCAGGTCATCTAATTATGTTTTCTCGTTATAGTGCCAATGCAGTTAATGCAAGTTTTACGGTCTCCGAGTGTTACTCAACTTGTTGTCATCCTATTTCTTAGTATAAAATTGTCATAAGAAAACAATTTTGTTGATTACTTTATTGAATAGTTTAGAGCAGTAACTGCAAGTCTTCAATAAATCATCACTACTTGCTCAAAATTAATTGTCGTTTGTTATGGAAATAGTTTCGTCGCGTTTTATTTAAATAAAAAATTAGGTAGCAATGCTAACGTCAGGTCAAATTTAACAGTATGAGTACTAAGCCAAATCTATGTATAATGCATACCCTACAACTTTTTTCATAACGGAAGAAATGTAGCAACTTAATTTACATACAGTTTATTTTAATGCAACTTTTACATTAAATTTGGCACGACTCGTATTAAACAAGGAGTAATAAAAAATACAAGTTAACTTTTCTTTCTGTTTTTTTTTTTCTTGTAAACAAAACAATGTTTTTTGATCTCCATAAATTTAAATAGACATGTACGTACATACATATATATACATATATATATCCTAATCCTGCATCAAGTTAGCTCACGTAATTGAGGAGTGGGCGAACAAAAGGTCACATGTCCCATTCTTAAAACCTTGCAGAAAATGCAGAGAACTGTATAAATCAGTGGATTTTAGAAATTATCCCACTATGATTTTAATAGTTTTTGCAACTTTTGGTGTCCTTCCCAATATGTTAAGAAGATAGAAAAATGTTAAATATAATACCAGAAAAAAATGAAAGCAAAATGTATTTGACTGCACAAACTGTAGGTACTCTTTGTTGGACATGTGACTTTTTGTTCAGTTGTTAGATTGCAAAAGTCAATAGATTTTCGTGGACGCAAAACTAGTTGTTAGAGTCCGAAATCTGTGGCTGTTGGTGTCTTTCTTTTTTTTTTAACGGTAATTGGAAATAGAGAAAGTACAGTATAGCGGACACGATTCTCTGAAAATGCACTAAAGCGCCGAACTTTTGTTCGCCCACTCCCAAAACCCTCGAGAATACTTCACAAGCCATGAAACAGACTCCCTTCCTACCACATGCGAGGCCCCCCGTAGTCCTTACATTCTAAAATATTTGCAGTGTTCTTATGTAAAACTGACAAAAGTTTGATTTGAATAGCTCCTCCGCCCTAAACTAATATTCATACAGAAAAATGGCGTTCTGTTAATCTTAAGCTTGCTCTCTTATCTTCCGAACTGTAATAAAATTTTCATACCTTTCCTAACAAAATTATTTAAAAAAATGTATCTTAACCAAATGACTACGATTCCTCAAACAAAAATTCTCAGCTGAGTAATCATTGTAATGTCGCTGAGCCGTCATGGCATGCCGTGGGCTGATGATATCGCATGTAGCTACCTACAGATTCGGACTCCGGCTGCACATACACACATGCAATTATCACTCAGCTGAGTAAGGTTACTTTGTAATCAAAACTATTTTATTATTTTGTTAAGTAAGATATATAGGAAGTTTATCCTTTGGGAAGCTAAGGAACCAAGCTTTAAATTACTAGAAGACTATTTTCCTGTATGGATAGTAGTTTAGGCTCTATAGCATGTATAAAGTCAATGTTTGGCACTTTTCCATAAGTATCAATATAGAACATTTTAGAGAACAGACTCCGAACGCACACATATAGATTTCTGTTTCATGGCTTGGGAAGTATTCTCGAGGGTTTTGCCACTCCTCAATGAAACTCCATCCACGTGCTTAATCTCCAAAGCTTACCTATACCACAGACAACAGACAACTAGATAAGAAAATCTTTAGATAAACCCGGATCACCTTTTCAAAGCTTTTTAACATTTTATTCAACCAAAGAAAGCTATCATTGCGAAGAATTTATGTGGTATAATACAACAAGAGAGAGAGAGAGAGAGAGAATGTATAGAGCTTCCTATTATGGGACCAGTAGCTCGTTTTAATTCGACCGTTTTTTTGTGAGATTTTTACATCTAGATTAGAGATGAAAACTCCCGGGAATATTACCATTTTCAAAAAGTTTTCAAAATTGCTCGGAACTTTGGGAGCTTTTTTTTTATGATTTCAGTGTTTTTAAACAAATAACTATAGAGCAAAATCGCCCCCTGAATAATGTCTGAAGTAGTCTAAGGATGCAAAAAATATAGCTTAAAGCGAAATTAGTACGAATTGTGAAGTTAATTAAAATAGGGGTTTTATGCATTCTGGTTAGTTTTTAAGGTATTATTCTGAAAAATATGCATGCGCGCAAATATACGAATACTACTCTGCAAACGCACTACGAAATTGGCCAGGTAGTTAATTATTCAATACTCTTACCGGTTATTTCTGTACCTACATCTCTATCTAATGTTCAGTAACGCGAATTCTGCATACCTGCTCGCTCCAATTTATGCAGTAGTAGGTAATTCCGCAAGCCCATAACTGGCGGATAGCCTAGAAAATAAAGAACTGCTATGTATGTGCTTTCAGGTAATTTTCCAGTTATCGTTACCTGCAATTTTTTCTGTGTCTACTTATTTATACCAATTTAGCGACACACTTCGTCATTACATCAACGTTAATTTTCCTCTTAACCCTTTCAGTCCTGAGAGAAAACTAGTGGCGGAATAATTTTTGTTGTGAGTTTTTTTTTACTATATTGGTCAATATAAATCAGAAAACCCCTATCTCGTACATGTTCGTATTTGCACCTGGAAATGACAGTGTGACCTCTGGAGTGGACAGCGGGACTCAACGGTTGTAAATGTGGGACAGGTAACTCGAGGGTTTTTAAACAAAAACCTTTGTTATTGGGAAATTAAATATGTTCAATATTAGGAATTTATATAAATCATAAATATTGCTTCATTAGAGAAAAAAAACATAAAAAATAAACATAAATCCAAAGAAAATGAAAAAAATATTATTTCGGTTATGATAATTCATAAAAGAATTATTTTTACAAGTGGTGCATAGACAAAAATTACATTTTACGCATTTTACATATGTTTTGCTCTTGCCATCTTCAATATTTACACCGGCTGGTATTGAATCGTTTACAAATAGCGGAACATATTGTATTTGGTGTTGTTGCACACCACTTTGATGCACTGATGTTTCATTAGACGGACGTCCTGGACGTCTCGCTGCATGAACATTGCTCAAAACCATGGACGTAGATAAATCTTACTTGAAATCGAGCAAATCCATTCAATGATTGGCTGGGATTGCGTTCTGGTCACAATCTCCTCTGTAGTCATACCAAGATGACAAAATGGCTAAACCAAAGGAATGCATAATGACTCTAAGTGGCCATTTCCGCGATTTTATAAATATGCGGTAGTACTGCAGCGTTTTATCGCATAGATCTACACCTCCTATATTATCGTTGTACAGTGAAAGAACTTACAGACGTGATATTTCAATGTACTTTTCTATTTTTTGATCATCGTTTTACCATTAGTTGATGTCCAATGCCAACATAATTTGGTGCCATATGCACTGGCTTATTATCATACCACTTCCTTATAATTACATTTGCATCAGCACTTCGAAGTTCAGCTGAAGAACCGCGTCCTTTGGCCTTCAATTCACCATCGGCTGAAAATGGTGGATCTCTGAAACATTTGACAGGCATAGTTCGAATGCCATATATTTGCCGATTCAGCAGTACATGGAAAAAAAGTTATCAAAGCATAACTTATGTCCTGGTGATGTCAAACGGATTCTATCTGGCAGGTGCAGCACAATAGTGGCTGCAAATCCAAATGTTTTCCAGTCTTCTTGAGAAAGTTCAGTAGTTTCCCCTTGATAAGCGATTTAGTCATAAGTCTTCCACTTTTCCCACATGGCATAAACCGTTTTAGCCCCAAGGATTGGGCTTATATACTGTTTTATTTCTACAGTTACTTTGAAAAAAATCATTTGTTGACTACTGCTAGATTTTCTTCTAACTGATGATTCTGCATTGTCTCATGAACAGCAATCATTATTAGTCTAACTTTATAGAATCTGTCAACATTATCTGGTGGTTTAGCTTGGTTATTTACAATATGTTAATTATTTCTCAATTGGAGAAATCTGTCTCTTGTCATATTATCAGATTGTTGAGTGCTTTATGAGCAATACATCCTTAAGCGTTGAAATTTTAAAATACCAACCATACCATGAAGAACAAATAGTTGCCTAATTTCTTGTCCATTGCTTGGATGAAAATGTCGTACCTCTTTTTGTAAGGCGTTCAGATTTATGTATTTTGCATCCATATCGAAAATTCCTTGGAGAAGATACTTAGAGAAATACTGTAACGGTATTTTTAGTTTATGTGGTGATATTGGAGGCAATTTTACCGATGTGGTATTTTCATTCCGAACATGACGCCATTTAATATTTTCTGGCCTGTGGTATCAAATGAATGATGTTCCCTCTACTTCTGATTCTAGAACTCTTTATGGTATTGATACTGTTGCTTTTTTAGTGCCATCTTTTTCAAATGAACCGGAGCTTCTTACCGTTTCGGAATCGTGGACCGTTTTCGGTGGGGGTGAATCATATTCACTTCCATCCGGGCATGGCTGTGCTATAGTAGGCTCAAACTGAGGCTCAAACAAGTATGGTACAACTCGATTTCGCAATTGTTGTGGAATATAACGACGTCCTGAATGCATACGAAATCTTACTATAATATTTATCATAATCTTCGTTATCTTCGTCCTCTGTGGCAAATGGATCTTCTTCCGATTCAATATCTTCAAATGATAATGGTGGGTTTCTTAGCGCAAAATGTTCAGCTTCTTCATCATCTAGCCCTATATCTGATAAATGTTCAATACTTTCCAGCAACTCTTCTTCAGTCAATTTCTTACCTCTAGAGTTAGCCATTTTTCACAAAATAAGCAACCCAAAGCAAAAGTGGAAAAAATTCATACAAATATGTATGAAAAAATACAGAAAAGTGGCAAACTATAAAAAACACAAGTAAAACGAGACCATAAAAATTAACTGAAATTTTCAGAAAGCACTTTCCTTTACAACCGTTGAATCCAGACGTCCTATACAGAACACAGACATAAAACTTATTGTCGGGTCCATATCTTGTTTTATTTATAAACGGAATTGAAGCACTATAGTTTATTTATCCCTTATTTATAAAAAAAAACCAATACACATAAAAACACAACATATTTGATATTTTTCTTTCACTTCGAAAACACAAACTGAAAATAAAAATTTCTTTAAGCACTTCTGCTGTTTAAACTAAAATTCAACTGATTTAAGTCCCACTTAGTTCCAGTAGAATTGCTTAGTCGATAAAGCAGTGTATTTCTAACAGAACAGTGTTGAGAGCAGCCTAGGTTTCTGAAAATTAAAAAGATTTTTCGGCTGCTCAAGTTTGTCCATGATAGTGTTCAATCGCACTAACATCAGTTAATTTTTGAAACTGGTGTTTGTACTTCCTATACTAAAACCCTCGAGAATACTTCCCAAGCCATGACTCACAAATTTATATGTATGCGTTGTGAGTACGTTTTAAAAATGTTCTATATTGATACTTATGCAAAAGTGGCAAACATTGCCTTTATATATGCTATATAGCCTAAACTACTATCCATACAGGTCTTGTAGTAATTTAAAGCTTGGTTTCTTACCTTTCCAAAGCCCACACTTACTATATACCTTACTTAGTAAAATAATAAAATAATTTGCATTACAATGTAAACTTACCCTTGTACGCTCGGTAACTCTCAGCTGAGTAATAATTACATTTGTGTATATGCAGCCGGAGTCCGAATCTGTATTCAATATCATCAGCCCACACATGGCACAGCGTCATATACAATGATTACCGTACCCCCCCCCCCCCCCCAACATTGGTGGTTGTCCAAAATACGTCATGTTTGGCATGATATTAAAGAGGGAGAAACGGGTAATCGAGTGCCGTAGATTTTTTTTGATCATTTTAACTTCATAACTGACTTTCTACCGCCGAAAGACGGATTTTTTGCACGTACATAGGTCATATACACCCCAGTTCCTATATTTTGCATATATTTCTTCCGCTCTTTGTTTCACATCCATTAATACTCTGTTGTGAACATTTTGCTCATAGAAAGTGAATTTCCACGACTTACCAGTTCTTCATAATGATGAATTGAGTTTTTGTACCAGAAAACGGCCATTTTTTCATCTTAAGAAGGACTGACTCAATTCTTTTGCAGTTATCTCCAAAACTATTTACCGGAGTCAAAAACTAATTACATATCTAATTACGGGACAAAATGTAGATGCGATTTTATCTTACATACAAGCTTCAACGTGCATATTTAAAATTTGTATAGCATCTCTTCTGTACTGGAAGACGACCAAATTTACCATATTCAAAATCCTTATTTCTCTGTAAGTATTGCAAGGATTTCCATAATTCGTTTATGTAAATATAGCCAGGATATGCAGTGAATACATAAATCCTAGGTACATTGGTACCTTCACAAAGGACAATAAAAGCAGACAATACTGTCAGTTGAAAAATATTTTTCTTACTTCTCCACAACTAACACAGCCGAGAGTTTTGCCGAGTTGAATAGAGAGTTTGGTAAATCTCAATACAAATTCCACGAGCTACAGAATTCCGAGTGGAGAGTTAAGTGGCAAAAGAACTCTCATCTCCACAACTCTTCGAGTTAGTGAATCCGGCCCCAGAAACAACTTCATCACCAATAGCTTCAATATCTCAAGGCCAAGTAGAAAGCAATGATCGGCTCGAAGTTTCTTTACCTGCTCCTAGCCTTTCATTTCAATCACCGGGATCTGCAACGTCATCAAGCTCTTTTAATCGGTTTTAAGATACATCTACCGGAAATATGAAAGCAGAACAGAAAGCTGAAATTGATATGAATTTCGCGAGGGCTATATATGGAGCTGGCGTACCTCTCAACATCTTGGAGTCAAAACTGTGGCAGAAAGCGATAACCTCACTCCAATCTGATTACACTCCGCCTACGAGATATATGATTAGTAATAATTTTCTGGATGCTGAATATGAACGTATTAAAAGAGAGACAACCCAAATAGTGAACAGCTTGGAAGCACTTGGGATCGTTATGAACGGCTGGAGTGACAGATCCGGGAGAGGGATAATAAATTTCACTATAACAACGCCGAAACTGCTTTTTTACATAATTGCGTTTTTCCTGGTACGAACCGGGAGACAGCAGCTTACACGTTTCGAGAGTTGAAAGGAGTAGTGGATGAAATTGGAACAACAAACTTTGTATGGATTAGAACTGATAACACAAGCAGTATGAAGGCTATATGGAGATTAGTGGAGATTGAGTATCCTCACATCACTGAGATAGGTTTTGCTTCATATACACTTATCCTGCTGTTAAGGGATGTTTTAAAACTTGAGAAAATCAGTAGTGCCGAGAAAATAATGGTTGCCATCATTAAATATATTAGAAAACGGCATATAGAACTGGTATACTTCCAAAAAATGCAA
This sequence comes from Dioctria linearis, assembly GCA_963930735.1. Taxonomy (NCBI): domain Eukaryota; kingdom Metazoa; phylum Arthropoda; class Insecta; order Diptera; family Asilidae; genus Dioctria; species Dioctria linearis. Next base: position 213,115,853 of record OZ005740.1, on the reverse strand, counting down.
CATGAAAAGTATGGAAAAGATAGGAAATATCTTAAAATACCCAGTAAAACCAGATAGGGTGGCTGTGTTATTATGATGGAGTCATTTATGTGCAACAGAGAAGCACTTGAAGCCACTGATGTATACCAGGAATTGAGATTTGACCGGGAAATGAAGCAACAAATCCTGTCACGAGCCATTTAGGTTAAAGTTGAATGATTACACAAAGTTTTGAAACCAATTTTACAGCTACAACCAAACTCGAAGGCGATGAAGCTACATTGTCAGAAATGCCTAAGATGTATGAACACGGCGCAGAAAACGTAAAAATAAACTCCTCTGCTGCTGAGTACATATCCAACGCAATTGAAAAGAGGCGCCAATTTGTTGAGAAACCAATTCACTACGATGCTGATATTGTAGACACTAAATGCAGAGGAACAAAAATTATCAGCTGATAAGGGTGCAGCAGGACTAGAATTTCTACACACCTATTCTCAATGAAGAAAATGGATGCAAATAAAGTTATGTGTAACCTAGCTGAATTCCGAGCAAAGAGCGATTACTTTTCACAGAACTGTATTTGGGCTGTTGTCGGTCTATTGGAGCCGAGGACATGGTGGAAAGGCTTCTGTGACTCCTATGTGTTTGCAAAGTATTGCCATATAAATTCTCAGTGTTCCGCCATCTTCAGCTGCTAGTGAAAGAAACTGGTCACTATTTGGAAATACACACACTTTGACCAGAAAATCGTCTAACAACTGATAGGTTGCAAAAACTGATCGCAGTAAGGGCCAATTTACGTTTATTGTCCGACAGCTCTCGGGCCTCAGTTTCGGGATTCGGGAAAAAAAGACTTAACGCTCAGCGTTTCTGATGACGATAGAGACGAATCCTGAAGCGAAAGACCATTAGCGTAGAAGTCTATTTTATGAATTTCAATTTAAAAATATTTCTTATCATTGTTATTATTATTAATTAAAAGATCCACTAATAAAAAACGGTTACTTTATTTATAAATATATTTTTGGAAACTTTTCTCTTAAAATGGCAATAATCCCAGAAAGTTTTGGAAAATACCCCGGAAAATTCCCAGAATACTTTCGGAATATCACGGATTTTTCAACTCTAATCTAGATGTAAGTTCTCTCAGCCTATTTTGTAACTATGTTTATTCATAAAAGTTTGGAAAAAAAAATCATTACAACTGGATACAGAATTTTTTCGGAAGTAATTCTGCTTACATTTTTAAGCATTCACAATTCGACAACAATGATAACCTTGAAATTTTGGACTATTTACTCGATTTGCTTTGTAAATGTTTTAGCAGTTTCACTCAATTAGCAACGGTAACGTAAGTGGAAGGTGCAAAGTGAACTGCCGTTTTTTAAAAAAAGTTCTTTTTAAGAGCTTTATTTCAAAACAAACCTTAAAGGCCGATTCACACCGCCGCGATAGCGATAACGAAACGACAAGCGATACAACGCTGCACATAGCTTTCAATGTAAACGCTCGCATCACATCGATTCAAAGAATTTCTGCAGCGTTTGACCTGCGATTTAAATGTCTATCGCAGTATGCACAATTTTAGTCATCTATCGCGGGCTGTGAGATCAAAATGGATAGCGCAAATTCAAGTGGGTGTTGAAAAATGAATTAAAATCGTATAAAGGAATCATCAATTTCATATGATCTGAATTTTGAAAACATTATAAAAATATTAGAAAAAAGGGACAAAAGTAGGGGGTTGAAATTGCTAAGGAGATGAATACAGGTTGGGTTAACATAAGAGTATTAGCATAGACGGCACAATAACTAGCAGTCGCATGGAATACTAGAGCGGAGTATACATATTGTAAATGCACTACTCAATTCTTGAATAGACCATACAATGTTTTAGAGCGTGCCGAAAGCAAATGTTTTTATAAGAGCAGTTTTGTATACATTTGATCAACTTCCTCAACACTTCAAAAACGAAAAAATATTAATCACTCGACCTATACATCATTTCAAATGTTGTGGTCCATTCCGGAATGCCCATTTCTTTAGATTGACTCTGTAAACATTTATATATTGGCTGGTGATCGCGTTTTGCACCTATTCATCCATCCCCTAATTAAAGAAAGAAACAAATAAAACAACGGCACTACTTACTATAGAATTTATCTTTCTTGTTAAGCTGCTAGTCCAATATTGGAGATTGGGTTGAAGGAGAAATATATCTGTTCATCGAAAAATGTGGAAGTTCTAGTGAGTTTTTTTTTTTATTATACTTACCACCTAAGTGTTTCTTAAGAAATTTGTTTTTACTTGAAAAAGTAGAGTTTTTTCTTAAGAATTATTTTGATTGTACGCGAAAAATTGAAGAATTGAATTCTTGCCATTTGAAGAAATATATTCGGAATAAACTGTACTAAGTCTGTTGCAAATTATTTTGACTATTGAATTATGACATCACGATGATTAAAGAAGATCCATATATAATATACATAACTAAATGATGATGAAGATATAATTAAGTGAGATTCAAACAAGTTTAGAATTAGCTAAACATGATTGTTTGCTATTCATTTCATAATTGTTAGCTTATGGTTTTTATTATTATTATTTTCTGCTTAACTTGAATTAACGTTGGTGAACACAATAGACGGCATACAATGGTTGAAATACCAACTATTCCTACAGAGGGGCATTGTAACAATTTAAATAAAGTTTCTGTTGTTTTACTTAAGCAATTGCAATTCATTTGAAAATAAAATAACTTAAGGCCAACCAGACCGAGTTGCAACTCTGCTGATAAGGAAATTATATCTATTACGACGTGAGAATGAGATATTAAGAGGGGAAAAGCCTGCATCTACTTTTTTTTAGAGAGTGGGAGTTCAACAACAACAACAAATAGTGGAAACGATCTCCTTTGATCGGCGATAGGGAAAAATGCCTCGCAACTATTGAACTTAGGAATGGAGTGAGGGAAATAACTGGCTTCATTTTAGACTTTCATCCTGGAAAAGTACCCTTGTTCGTCCGCCAAGGAATGGCTTGATAAAATAGAGTCTGAAAAAAAAAATTATCAGTGGGACTCAAGAATAGCAATATTGTAAGCCTCAATGCAGTTGAAAGGAGCAGCAAACTCTTGGTGGGATACACAGCTAGAAGAAACGTGGGAGCAATTCAAAAATTTTATTGTACAAAGTTTTCCTATCTTGGAAGATAAATCACCTATTCATTATAAAATTGATGACCAGCAAACGTAAATAAGATGAGTGCATCGAGAGTTATTTTTACGAAATGGTTGCATTAGTCAAGAAAGCAAAGCTATCTGATTACGATTTCATACAATATATTATAATGGGATTAGTTGACACGAATCTTTTCAACGTGCTGACGGGGACCGACTGTAAAACTCATCCCTACTTAAATAAAAAAAAGAGGTACGAAAACATCGGAATGAAAAAGAAATCGCGTAACACTTTAGAAGAACTGACCAACGGATATCTAGCATATATACGTTATGTAACGAACACAAATAATCATATTAGAACAAAATGGATTGGATATTAAAACTTATTTTGATTTTTTCATGTCTGTCTGTCCGTCTGTCCGTCCTCACGATAACTCGAGAACGCGCGTACTTAGTGAGCTGAAATTTTATACACTGGTTCTAAAATAAAATTAACTTAAGTTCGAAAATGGGACAAATCAGGTAACTCCTTCGTGTGGTTGCCATACAAAAATTTCGTTTTTCACTATATATTTGGACACGGCCTTGTTGACATCTCCTGCACAGATTCCAATGCTATGGGCTGAGTTGAGCAGGTCACAAAAACACAACACTTGATCTTTTTAATTTTATTCACATATATGTAATAGTTATATCTTTACAGCAGGTCAGAAGAACGCATCACTTAATCTTTTTAGTTCTATTTACATATATATATTATTTATATCCGCGTATTTAATTTGTCGTGTATAACAAGCCATAACTTTATTCCTCTCATCGAATTCAAAAAAGACTGCCCTTCTTGAGTATTTTCAGCGATCATGTCACCGCGCATTCTCTGTTTTTTTTTTTTTATGTGTTAAACCAGGTCACCGCTGTGATTAGCCGGTAATCACCTGCATATTTCGCAGTGACGCGTTTTCACAACAAACCCAATAATTCTGAGTTTGTTATAACATGCGATACACTGCAAGTTTTAAACAGTGCCACCGTTTAAGCAAGACCTGATTGCATTTCTTGTGTAAGGTCTTGCTTTTTGCCACACAACAATGACCTAGTCAAGAAACGATGTCAACCAATTCTTGTTTCAAATAGATTAGATTATTTATATTCAGAACAAGAATTGATTGATCTCTATTCACAACAGCCTGAGAACATGTCAATGTAGAGAGCTGAAAGTTTGTACACGACCTGACCTGGATATGAAATTGGTCACAACCATTTTTACTGTCCAACGAACCGTTTTATATGTGACAAACCACTTCAACAATCAAACTTACATAGAGCGGTGACCAATACGAAATTACACTCGGGCATTCGCCTGATGTATCTCAAGAATTAGCCTTAGACCAATTATGGTTTTTTTGCTATTAGAAATTTCATTTACCATTCTAAAGACAACCCCCGTGTGCAAAATGTCAGCCCTTTACTTCGACTCGTTTTCAGACAGTGCCCAAATATATAGTGAAAAGAAAATTTTAGTATGTGAACCCTAAGGTGTTGTCCGCTTTGTCCCATTTTCAAAGAATCAAAATAGCCTTTAGTATGATGCGGAGTTGTCCAATCTATTTTACTCTGCCATTATTATTTCTGTGCGTTACAAACGGAACATCAAACTTAATATACCATACGATTTCGTCATCTAGGATATAAATAAAACTTAAAGGCAGTAGGTCAGACAGAAGAACAGAAAAGATAGAAAAGAAAATAATAATAATGAATAGTAATAAAAAATAATGACAATGGGAGAAAAATATGACAATAATAATAAAATAAATAAAAATACCAGCGAAATCTGTAGCCAATATAACTTGCTATACGTAGGTTTGTGTCCTCTCTATAAATTCATAGACTTTATTAGAGACATCTAGCGTAATAGGCAGAGAGCTAGCAAACCCAAATACCATACAATTTAAGACGAAAAATGAATATTTATTATTTGCAGTTCAAATATTTTGAAATTTTTTAACGAGAATGAGTTGTCCTAAATTAGTTTTGCACATAGTTGTGTAGTAAGTATTACTCTACTCACTATTACACTCTACTTACTACTCAGAAATTTAATCTGGCTTCTCATTATCAAACAAGCGAGCCGAGTTCAAGTCGTTGCTAATTATTTACTCAGATGGGTTTTTCCCGAGAGTTTATAATGCCATTTTCCCAATTTATATTTAATACCTTGTTGCGGTGGCATCCCTACGGTAGCAATTCTAAGCAGCTTTCTTCTTAAGTTCACTGATTGCCGGGCTCTGCTTTTATTGATTTTTCCTGTCTTGAACTTGTTGATTGCTATCGTGTCTGGCGACGTACATATTTAAGCAATAAATACGAAATATTTTCTAAGAGTTAATGGATCCTATATTTGGCCATCCTACAAAGTGTTGTCCCCAGCGCCCTCGAAATTCTATAGCACTACGCCGCCAGATTCATTTGCAGTCGAAAGTATCAGTCAACACATGATAATCGTAAAAAGCCAACACATGACAGTCGAAGTAAGCCAACACATGACGGCACGATCTATATAAGCCAACCCAACGCATATCATATGACATTTGAAGTAGGCACACACATGATATTTGAAGTACGCCAACAAATGACAATTGAAGTAAGCCAACACATGACAATTAAAGTACGCCAACTCGCGACATTTGAAGTACGCCAACATATGATAATTAAAGTAAGTCAGAACATTACATTTAAAGTAAGCCAACATATGACATCTGAATTACGCCAACATATGACATTTGAAGTAAGCCAATAATGACGAGACGATCTGAATAAGCAAACACATGACAGCAAAAGTAAGCCAACACATGATTAGTGATATTATTTATTTTTATTACTAAATTAATTTGTTGTTAGTACAGGTGATTATTATCATCATTTATCCATTAATTATAATTCTTCATCGCTGGATGGCTGTAATTCGTCCTATGTAAAATTATCCAGCTAACACCATGGTTTCAGTTTTTCGGTTGTGAGCACTCCTTAGTGTGGCTTCTGCGAAATCTATATTTTTGGTATATCTCTGATGTAGTATCTGTAATATTGTAAATCTCTTTGGACTTCTTGGTCGGGCCCTTCCACGGTCTCTCCAATTGTTCATCACTCTGATTGGTTTCCTTGTGATGAATTGCTTGCATTGCTATTAGCGCCTTTCTCTGGTTTCACCTCCGATAAGACCCATTTCTTGATAACACTGACGCCTGGTCTTCTGTCCATGAAATTTCGCCCAACTAGCGTTGGTGTCTCTTGTGCTCTGCCATTCAGTATGAAAATCTCAGTTGTCGCCTGAACCTCCTACTTATACATGTCTCGTCATTTTTCCAATGGCCCGAAAGTAGCCTACTCCAAACCCATTCAGAGATTACGTTGCTTTTATCTAACTGCAGCTAGTTCTTTACTGCTTCTCTTTCCCTCATTGTCGTGCGATCGCTACCGAGAGCAATAAATGCGACTGTTTTCTTATGATCTACGACTACTCCCTAATAAAGCTCATCTTCCTTCCGGGAAATTCAGCATTTACTCGTGTAATGTCAATTTTACGATGCGTTTGCGCTCTTCCACTATTTATTTCATGGCATTGAAAAAGATAACCTCGGTTATGTTGCAAACGGAATGAGAAACTATGTATACGCTATGATGTCGAAGGTATAAGGACTGAATCCGTGAAGTCCTTCTTGGTGTTGCCATACATAAATTATGTTTTTTTTTTTACATATACAGTGAAAACGATTTGTCGCAGATGTTTTAATGTACTGCAAACTGCTGCAGAATATAACATTTTATAAAATTGGTTATAATAATTTTTACTGTCCCATGAACTATTCCAAAAATATATGCGGAAAACCACTTTTACAATCACACTTTCGCGATGACCTTACGGGTATCCATCTAGGGTATCATAAAAATTGGTCTTAGACCAATTCTAGCTTTTGTACTATTATCTCTTTTTCTTAACTATTTTTCCTATTCATCTTTCTGTTATTCAATTTAGATTTGTATACCCTACCTAGGGTATACTATGTTTGTCAGAAATAATGCCATTAAAGCAAAATGCATAATATTAGAAGTCATTTTGATTTTTCCATGTCTGTCTGACCGTTCGGCTGTTTATCGGTCCTTCTGTTTGTCTGTCCCTCTGTCTGTTCGTCCGTCTGTCTATCCGTCCGTAAGTCCCACCTCTAGCTAACTCGAGAGCGCGTTCTCTTAGAGTACTGAAATTTTTCACACGGGCTGTTTTCTTAATCTATGTTCGAAAATGGGACCCATCGGGCAACTCCATCGTAAGGTTGCCATAGAAAGATTTTATTTTTTCATTATTTATTTGGATACTGGCTGAGAACGCGTCCACGTTGAGGGCTGAAATTTGGTACATGGTGTTGTCATAGCAATAGTAAATGAAATTTCAAAATGGACCACATCAGGTAACCCTTCTTGTTGTTGCCATACAAAAACTTAGATTTCTTACTTATACTGTAATAACGATCAATCCTAGACATTTTTATTGTACAGAAAAGATTTTCAGAATATTAAATCATATGAAATTGTTCGTAATAATTTTTACTGTCCGACGAACTGTTCTAGAAATATGTATATGCGAAAACCCACTTCAAGAATCAAACTTGCATAGGGAGGTGACCATACGAAATTACATACTGGGATTCATCTTGGGTATCATACGAATTGGTCTTAGACCAATTCTAGCATTTTATAAGATGAGTGATTCCCAAAGTGATACTGCCCCTGGGAGGCGCTGGAACGATCCAGTGGGGGTTGAATAAAAACAAGTAACAACAATGGCGAATTGAAATTTAAATTCAAAGACGGCTACCAACAGTTCTGGCTGCAAAAGCAGATTCCTATAGCTTATCGTGGATTAGGGGCTATAATACAAAAGATTTGATAACATCTCCTCTATCGTATTTAGTGGAACGTGGGTTCAGTGCGGTCACAAATCGCGGCAATTAGGAACGCTGCTGACAATAATAGAGCCGAGAATTGATACATTGATAGTAGCGCACCAGGTTCATCCATCTCATTAAGATATAATGTTATTCGTGATTTTTTTTTTTACGTTTGCCTTCGATAAATTAATTTTCTTTGATTTTAATAAATAATTTTATTATTTCAAGCTTCAACGTGCATTATTTACTATATTTAAAAACTTTGGTGGAATATATATACATAAAGAATGTAGATTTCTAAGAGGGGTTGACTGAGCATTTTTTTTTATAAAAGGGGGCGGTTGTCCAAATAAGTTGGTAAATCATGATGATGAAATCAAAGGGTATACTAAGTTTGTTATTCTGTTTGTAACACCTAGAAATAATTATGGTATAGTAAAATGGATTGGACACCATGCATAATATTAAAAGTTATTTTGATTTTTGCATGTCGTTAGTCCGTCCGTCCCTCCTTCTGTCCGTCCAACGATAACTCAAGAGCACGTGTACTTAGAGAGGTGAAATTTTGCGATAGACTTTTAAAAAAACGTAAAACTATGTTCCAAAATGGGACAAATCGGACCACTCCTTCGTTGGGTTACCATACAAAAATTTCGTATTTGGACACTGCCTTAGAACGCGTAAATGTAGAGTGCTGAAATTTAGTACAGGCTGTTTTTATAATATGGTAAATATAATTACAACAATGGGCTAAATCGGACAATCCTTTCTTGGTTTTGCCATATAAGAATTAACATTTTTACGTACATTTTGAAAACGATCACTCCCAGACGTTTTAATTGGAGTGAAAATCTCTTTAAAATATGAAATTCTATGAATTGGTTACAATAATTTTTACTCTCCGACGAACCGTTCTAAATGTATATGCGAAAAACCACTTCAACGATCAAACTTGCACTGTTTGGTGACCATACGAAATTACATACGGATATTCATCTAGGGTATCATAAGAATTGGTGTTAGACCAATTCTACCTTTTTTACTTGTGTTTTATTAATTTTTGTGCTGAATCTCACATCTGTAAATGTTTTTCCTAATATTAAATGAAGTGAAATTTTCTTGGTTGATCATGTTTTGTTAGTACGTTTGTTGGAACCAAGGCATATGTAGAGAAGCACTCGTATAAATAATATTTTGCATTTATTTCTGCGGATACAGCCGGGTATGGATTATGTATCAATGTATTTTTTAAAATGCTATAGAATTAATTTCCGGGAAATGGCATTAACCCTATTTGGACCATAAAATACTATAGAGTGCACACAATTTAATTGGGATAATGCTCTTTGACTTAATTTTCAGTAGCAATGGTCCTAACTTTTATCAAGCTGGATTATCCACAGATTTTTAGTTTTTAACTATTGGTCAATTAAATTCGGGAAGGGGCATTAAATTAGCCATAATTAAGCTCTAAAATGTGACGTATCCAAAACATTTCTACATTGAAAGACTTTCCCAGCTTAATTGATGTTAGATATTGAGAAATATACATATAAAAGGACGTCCACGATGCGTAAAATTTAACTCCCCCATCCTTTTATCTTGGTACTTCACAGAACCTGCCATTCTGCGATTATTCGATTCCACAGAATGTTGAATTACTTAGACATTTGAGTTTAATAGGTAACTCTTAAAACAGCTGTACCTACATATTCAGCAATTTTCGATCAAGTGTTAATGATAATTTTTAAATGAACGAACCTCAGAAAATTTTCAAAGTCGTGCTAATAATCTTAAAGTAGGTAAAAATCTTTGAAATATGTTTTTTTTTTTAATTTGTAATTAAAGTTCTCGATCGCACATATGAAAAAGTTTTTTGTTATTTTATTTTGCAGCCATCATTTAAATGGTTCAATGTACAATAATGCATATAGGTTTTTATATATGTATATATATATAAATGTGTCTATATAAATCTACTTTGTTTCGGAAAGGTTTACTTATAAATGTTGAATATATGATTGCTTGTAGTTTTTGAAATTATAAATACATAAAGTTTCGAAGGACGTTCTTTGAAACAATTTAATTTATAACATTTGTAAAGAAATACGCTTTCTTCATATTATGAATTATGCTGAAGTATTTCTCTTAATGCCCTGCCGGGCGTATAGTTATGAAAGTAAAAACTTTCTCTTATGAAGAAACAGAATTTCCTCCTGTGTTGTACTCAAGATGGGTATAGGATCCTTTCATTAATAGGATGTGAATTTTTGCGAAACTTATCTTTGCAAATTGTTTATATTAAGCATGTTGCCCTTTAAATTTACATGGGGGCTATTATGTATATTAAGTGATTTGAATGTGGAGGTGCTTTTGTCATTTAATGACAATGACGAACTCTCTATATAGCTGTTCGTTAAAAAAGTTAAGATGCTGAGTTTGGAAAGATCTTTTGTCTAACAAGAAAATCACTTCGTCTAACTTTTGGAAAATTGTCTATTAAACACTTAATTACAGAATTTTAAGAACTTAGAACAATCTTAAAATAAATGACTGACTGCTAAATTTTTTAAAAACAGAAGTTCTAGATGTACGCAATACATAGAGTCTATGGTAATTTGCATTATAGTGTCATATTTTTGTTCATATGTGCTGGAGCAACAGAGTGGTTTAGAGCCGCATGCTTTATTACTTTGAAAGATTTTTTTTTTTGAATCGTTTACAAAGTTTCTATTGAAAAATCAAAGTTGTCTAAACTTTCATATGAATTTATTTGTTAACACTTAAAGAAAATAATTTTTTGTTAACTTATTCCCAATACAATTTACCACAATAAATGTCTGTTGAAGTTTGCATAATTTAGGCGGTTTATTTTTAGAAAAATAAATGAATTGTTCTCAACATAATTTCCATATACACCCATTATAATTATTAAATGAAAAATTAGATGTTCTTCTTTGATTATCTTTATATAACCACTTTAAAAGTTAATTAAAGTTTCAATTAAGATACTATTTAATGTCGCATTATATTTATAAAGAAATTATCAATTATTTTATTATTTGTTATTATTTGTTTCATTATAAATACTGCCTACATATTGCAAAGAAGCTCGTAATTCATCAATTACAATTTATTTTCATTCCAAATATGGAGTAAATTTTCTTCGAACTTACTCTCGTAAGCATCAACATGATATTCTCCTATTCTTCTATTTGTGAAATCATCGTTATCACATACATCACTGGTCGTGCCTTTCTAGCATTAGCGCAACTAAGTACTTCCACATCAATATTTGCAAAGATCTGAACACTTTAAACCAGTTGGATGTAACACAGGTGCAGCTGTCATAATAAAGATCAGTATTCTTTGTAATATCTACCCCCAATGTAATGGGATTAACGACTTCCCATACCATTTCACTGGCTGAAGAACACATTAAGCATGATAATTTAAAGCAGACTTCATTGTGGCAAACAGGCTAATTTAACTTCTCTTTTTTGATTAGCCACAGCCCACAGTAAAAATAAAAAATTCTAAGAACCAAATACTGGCATCATATCTCTTCTCGCTTTGCAACGATAAGATAAGATACCTTAAACTAATCCCGAATATAATTTCGTATGGTCACCGCTCTCTGCATATCCTGAAGCTTTTCAGTACAATAAAAATGTCAGGACTTATCGTACAGCTCTCTACGTTGATGCGTTCTCAGGCAGTGTCCAAATATGAATTTTTGCATGGCAACTCTACAACGGAGTTACCCGATTTACTTTTTTTGTAAAGCCGTGTACAAATCTCAGCACTTTAAGTACACGCCTTGTCGAATTATTGTACGGACGAACTTAGTATTGGCCTATGATTTCATCATCTAGGGTAACGGTGCGCAAAAGCGGCTCTCAGAGCCGTATACGGCTTTCATTGAGCTACTGCGGCTCCATCGGACATTAAATCTGGGTTTTTTATATTATTATTTCAAACTTTTTCACTGAAACTTTTTAAATGAACTATGTATGTATTTTGATATACGAACTTTATGTTGTGTTTATTTTAGTTATTATGCTAGATATTTAGCAATTTTTTCCAATAATTATATATTTGAATAACCAAAAAAATGCTTTTTTATGTTTCGTTTTAAATGTGGTAGGCTTTTCTTATCAAGCTTGTTTACGACGTGTAATTTTCCGTGGCGTAAATCTATTGATTTTTTTGTTTCAATTTCAGACTTCGTAAATAAAATTATTAATTTTTTTTATTAGCGTCACCTCAGAAAACACCGAATCTGTCAAAGAACACAAAAATGAGTATAAAAATTACCTTTATTCACAATAATGAAAATCGTGTTTTTTATTGTACTGTTGCAATGCGAATTACACGACATTACGAAGTAAGTCAGCCACAATCTTAACTTAATATCACTCAATTAAAAATTGCGAACAGAGAAACTTACGTGCTTGCAACCGGGGCTTGGTACCAAAAACTTCAATCTTTTAGGGCGGAGCCAACGAAGATAACATTTTGATAGCTCAGTGTATTGCTTGTTTCAGACGTCATATGTACAAGGAGAGTTTATTATAAGCAACTTGGAAGAAGCAATACTAAACTGGATAAATTAATCGCTCTGATTACTATGTTATGCCGTACAACTGAGCGTTGTATTGGTAAAATTAGTAAACATATGCACTTGCAGACGTAGCTGTGAAAGATGCAGTGTCAGACTGACATAGTAGCTCTTATATTGGTAAAATTAGTAAACATATGCACTTGCAGACGTAGCTGTGAAAGATGCAGTGTCAGACTGACATAGTAGCTCTTATCGATACTTGCCTCGTGATTAGTTCTTAAGTGTTGTGATTGACGGAGCGCCTACAATGATAGGAAGAACGGAGGTCTCATTGGTATTTTAAGCAACAATTGTGAAATTCCACATTTTTTACTTCTTCACTGCATACAACTCAGCGAAGTATAACTACTTAAAATACGAAAATGTGTGGAGGATTGTTTTGTACCTATATTATGAATTTAATTAGAAAAAATGTCAAAACTCATCGTCAATTTAAGATCTATTTAGAAGAGTTACGGTTCAATTGCGTTAATTAGTGGAACTCAACAATCCCATCATAACATTTACAAAAGAAAAAGGAAAAAAATAACCTAGAATTAGGAAATGGAACTTGACTTCATGTTCCTTACAAGTTACAGTCATTATGGAACATTTCAATAGAAAAAATAATTCTTATTATAATTATTGTGAAAAACTGTTTTTACTTTTGACGCTGAGCTTTATGACTTTTGTGACGATTTGTGTATGATCTTAAGTCCAAATTGTAGTTAATCCTTATCGACGACGAAAACGAGGGACACGTTAGACGAATATAAGGAAAAATTTGAAGAATTGCGAATTTCAAACTAAGGTTTGAAGATGAAAACTTTTAAATCTACATTTGCATATTTTGTGAACCCATTTATTTGTAATACTATTGAAGATTAATTTTCAATTTCTGAAATATTTTTCGAAAAAGCGACTGAGGATTTGCAGTTATCGAGATGAAATAGGTTCAAACATTGCAAATTGCAGCACAAATCTACTTCTATAATTGTATTTTGGAAACTAGTGACACATTCAAAATATCCACACTTAAGGAAAGCTGCTGGCTATTTAATTTTTTTTTTTACAAAATATTGCTATAAATCTTTCTACACCACAATGAAACTCGTGAATGCGAAATACCAATCACAGCTCACCAATCAGCATCTAAAAGAATTGCTGCCTTCGTTAAATGTTATAATTTTTTTTGTTATATTTTCTTTTTATATTAAAAATTTTAAAATAAATATTTTATATTTTTATTGTCTTATGTATGTATGTATATGGTACATACACATACCACTATATTAATAAAATAAAATAAAATTTAAATTTGTGTACTTAAATACTATGGTGCGACTCTTCATAATATATCGAAAACCGGCAGCGGCTATCATTGACCTCATGAGTGCCCACCCCTGATCATAGGGTAATAAAAAATAGGACACGTCATCGCAGAAAAACATGAGTGGAAATATTCGTGAAACAATAGGTCTGTCTGTGGTAGCTTTAGAGCAAAAATTTTTGCGTAAAAATCAAGTAAAAACTTTTTTGCGGGAAGAGGGGATAAGTCAAACAAAAGTTACCAGACACGGCTGGAGTAAATTTTGTTGAGCTTGCCATGTGTCAAAAATTCGACTGCTACGTTTCTGTCTGAAACAGAAAAAAATTAATTAATTAGAAATACGTTTTAAAAAACTCACCCTCTTTACTAAATTTTTTTTAAATCTCGACTCTTTAGATTATAATTTTATATTCATTCGATAACACAACCAACGGCCTTAGCCTCAAATTTAATACTTTTGACAGTCAACTGATTGAATATCGAAGGTACACATCCTGTTGATCATGAGTAAAAAGTTGCAAGAGGGGAAACGATATAAATTTACTCGATTTTTGCGAGCTTAAATGTAAACAGACGGTTTGTGTGTAAAAATGCGTAAAAGTCTTTACACGAGTAAAAACTTTCGAGGACAGACAGGACAGACCTATTATAGCCCATAACTTTCTTGAGGACCCACGTTTTCCCGATTCCCTTGTATGTAAAAGTCACGCTTCTGGTTGCTCTTGAACCCCACATTTTGCAGAGTTTGGAAATAATCGGACACATGTTAGTAGATGTAGCGATAGGATTCACCTTTAACTTCTCTTGCTTCCTTGCTCGGTGTTTTAAAAACTGTTAACACTTCAAGCCAAAACGCATGGCACACAGATTGTTACACGTTCTGGGGGTGTTTCTTTTTTTGCTTCCCTCTCGCAGAAAAATCCTAAACTAAGCCTCAAAATTGCAGCCTAGAAAGAAAGTAAATGCCCTTTCCTTGGATAGGTCAGTCGGTATAGAGTGAGACTTTTGCAAAGGCGGACGGCACAATGATGGCATCAGCATCGGCATAAAATTTGATGCCGATGCTTACGCTTGTCAAGACATTGAATTCGATGTCAACTGTATGACATAATGCCTGATATCGAAAAGAGAGGACGCAATATACAAATAAAGATACAATCACCAACGATTCCAATTTCTGCACTTATTTCTTTCACAACTTTGTCTTTTATTAAATTAATTTTTGTAATCTCTCACACTGTTTTTTTTAAATTACAGTATATTTTCCTCTACTATACTAATATTCTTCGAAATTCATAATGCCATCATATCAAATATCAAATCGTACTGGGCATTGAATTCGACGGGGAGGCCGTGTTAAATAGCGTTGCCAGTCACATGTAATATTGACAGGAACGGCATACAATTTTACGCAGATGGCGATGTTATCATTGTGTCATTACCTTACGGGTCGTGAGTTCGATGCCCACGCTGGGGGTGGAATTTTTTTAATTAACTCAATATATTAAGAAATTATGCGATATATATCTTTGTGGAATCGAGCCTCACATTGGTCGCACATTTTTTAAAATTTAAATTATAATTTTATGAAAATTAAAATTTTTGTGAATGAAGTCTTTTCTTTATTTCCATATTTGTTTAATGTAGTGTTTATATCGAAGACCGAAAACAACATAGTTGACTTGACTGTGTACAAATTTATAGCTACGATTAGTCCTGTTGTATACGTAAGTCATATGCATCCAATATGCTCACAACTCCTTGGTCATTGTCATAGTTGCTAAAATAGGAAGTTCTATTGCTAAGCTTTTTTATCTCATTTGTGTATTGCAAATATAAATAAATCACCATATTATTGCGAATTATATGTAGTTAGATAAAATATGACGAAGATTTTTGGTCTAACAGACTGAAATTTATTGAAAATAATTTCAATAAATTTACAAAATGCATTTAAGTGCAAAAAACGTAATATCAAAAGAAACCATTTCTACAATAGTTCCAAAAAGAGCGCACTACATATACTCAGTATTGTTAAATTACTTGCAACTTGATGAACATTTACCTTTGCTTTACTCAAAATTTACGTGTAAAACCGATTTCTCACAAACACCGGAAACTGCTTATTGGCAAATTATGTAGGTGCTTTGCATACATCCTGTGATTTCTTTCCAAAAAGTTTACTTGGGAGAAATTACAGAGTTGCTATGCTAAGATGTTTACATTTTGCAGAGCCATTTAATTTGGTTGGAACTTTCACCGGATATAGACTTCATTTAAGAATTATTTAGAAGAAGGGAGGTGTAAAACTTTAATTAAAAGGCTTTCATTCATGTTTAAAATGTATATAAAACATGAATACGTATGCGGTTACAAATAATTTCACAATTAAACTAGAGTAAATTCTCATGACTTTCTATAGATAAATTTGTCATAGAAAAGGTGTACAGGTATTGAAAATTATTGATTATTTATAAGTTTAATTATTTTGGTTCTCTATAATAATTATTGTTAAAGAAGTATCGTGACCGAAATATTCATAATGAAGAATCACACCAGATAACTAAAAACTGTCAACGCCAATATACCTACTAATCGTACCAAGCATGGAATTCGCCATGCTCTATAAGGCTATTAGGCCAGGTCAAATGGCTAGTAGAAGGACTGGAAAATGCACAGTATGAAAGAGTCACGAAGGAATCTTAAATACTTGTTATAAAATACATAAGATATGCCTTTTTGGACCTCTACGAAGAATTTAATTAGCTTCGCGTACCAGAAAGGCTGCAAAGAGTACAATAATTCCACAGATAAACTGGATGAACTGACTAAACCGGGGAGTTCCAGCAAGGAACCGATGGAAGAATTTGTAGGCTTCTGATTTGCAGGCTCCGTGCTGGAAGAAGCTTGCAGTTAAATGATCGACTCATCATCCTATCTATGTAATACATCCATTTTGCAACGGTTAGCCTGATCTACTGTTGCTGAACTTGTTAAAATATTGATAAAGTGAAATGAATGATGTCAACTTTCTGAACTGTGCTAGTTTCAGGTCCCTATGTACATTTTCGACACTAGTTCGCAATTCTATCTTTCGGGTGTGTATGTTATCACAATATGTTCCCGCAAAGACCAAGAGAACTGTGCTCCACTAACCTCATTCCATATCAATGTATTTGAGGTACTGTCGAGGACATATACTTAAAAGGACTCACTTTATATAAGTATTCACTTACCTCCTAGCAATAAGTATTTTGAACGATACATTTCTTTTATATTTACGTAGGATGAAGAATTCCCTATCACCATAAAAATGATGCTCTTCATTACGATCGGCTACTACTTACATATCTGATATCGTGGAAGGCTTAAGTCGGTGCACGATTATTATCGTACATTGGGCTGCCTTAGTAGCTTCTATTTGGACTCTAATGCATTCAGACAAAAATAAATAAAAGAAGGAAAAAGCTAGAATTGGTCTAAGTAAGACCAATTCTTACGATACCCTGCATAGGCGAATGTCCGAATGTAATTTGTTATGGTCACTCATTAAAAAGGTCAGATTCAGGTTAATTCGACTTCAAAATAATTACTGAAACATGCTGAAACTAAAGAGTATAAAGGGGACTTTATCCCCAGAGGATACAACGTTTTGTCAATGGGTGATTTAACCCATATGTTTTCACATAGGTCTGGCCAGACCTATTAACTAATTTGGAAACGGGTTTTTGATAGATAATAGGTAGATAATAAATACAAAATTAAAAATATTAAAAATATTTTAAAATAAATAACTTTCATACGTAAATTGTACTAAAAAGTAAAAAATAATTTTTTCTTTCCTTGTGATATACGCGTATTGCAAAATATGAAATGCTAAAAGTTTTGAGCATGAGTTCCAATTAGACAGTTCTGATTATAGTTATGGATGGCCAAATTTTTAAGACTTAATCTGAGTGCTAACATTTGATATTTTGCAATACAACTTTTCTTGTGTATAGTATATCACATAGAACGAATAAAATATTTTTTACTTTTTAGTACAATTTATGTTATTTTCTACTTTTTTTCGCTAAAAACTCATCTAACGGTACACAATCTATTTATTATTATATTCATTTTAATTCACATCTACTTGCTCTTGAGACGTTGAGGTGCATTTTTTTCCTCTACTGTGAGTAGTTTAGGAGATTATCAATCTTTAATGTAAGTATGTATTCCATGTAAAAAAATTTGACATGAAAAAACTGGAAAAAATTATTTTGCATCAAGAAAATTGAAATGTTCCCATGAAATATGTAAAATATTAGGCTAAAGCGTTTAAACGAAAAATGAGCCCGCCTGCATCAACATGCACACCCATATGTACACAAATTAGAAAATCCCGAATTTTAAAGATATTCGGGTGAGTCTGCTATACAGTATCTAACATAAGAACAGAAAATATGCCCTTTAACTAGGACTCTCAGCAAGAGTTTTTATTTGATATCACACACGGCCCAAATTGGACAACCCCAAGGGTGGTAGTTACCACATCCACCCCGAAACCTCCACAAACGATTTTTTTTTAGCCCCATCGGCAAGCTCCACATTCACTTATTCTACTTTTATTACCCTAAAACTCTTTCGTGGTACTCAGGAACAAAGTTATTTAGTCATGGGTTTGTGAGTAGATAAAACTTATTTAATAAGTAATGCATTTGTGTTGGTTTTATACGGGGTTTACTACTTTAATAGCTCTCTATTTCTATATATTTAGAATGAGAGCCGGTGTACATATTTCGTTCGTTTTCGTCGCTTCGTTGCTATGTGTATTCTTGCATGTCAGTATTATCTTGTTAATATGAATTTGTTAGACTTTGCACCAACAAGTTGATAATTTTATTTTGTATAAGTGAAAACCATTGCAAGGTGAGTTACTGACTTTATTCAGTAAACAGGACTTCATGTCCTTCGAGTCTCACCTGCACATCACTGGTGTAAAAACATAAAATACATGAACATCCCCAACCAACAAAAAAGGATTAGAGGACGATGAAAACGAATCTTATGCCTTCTTTGGACTGCTGTTGGCAGCTGCAGTCAATCAAACTATCTCAGCTTAGATTTCTAAAGAATTGTGCTAAATCAAGTCGCTGCCAATATTTAGATCGACGATGTCACTGGAACACGTGCAAAATAGAGGTGCAGCATTTCGAGACATATGGCTAATGTCCAACATCCGATTATATTCTGTGAATGCACTTAAAGGCGCCGTAAAACGACATAGTTTACTCAGTACACCCCCATAAAACCAGCTAAAGACGGTATAAAGATTTTGTGGACGTGTAATACTTCGAGTGGACTTCCTTTCAAGGGAATATTGTATACAGAGTAAGATCGGGGACTACTTAGAGATATTATTCAAGCGAACGAGTTTTGCTTGGAATTTCTACCAAATACTCATTGTCTGGAATAATGCTAGTTGCCGTCAACTTATTTTTCATGCTAAATAGTGTGGAAGAATTCAAGAAAGGCTGAATTGGCATTCGTTGGACTATTCGACTGAATAACAAATGCATACTTCATGATCTCCTGCTTAGCTAGTGCTATTCGATCTAAAAATTCGATGGAGTTTAGTTTCTATATGCGTCGAAAAAGAAATAGAGCTCTTCTAGTGCTCTCTACAACGATGCACTATAACACAGGAATCACTTGATGAGCTAACAAACCGGAAGCCATTATATATGTATTATAATAAATACAAGGACGGTGTGGATATTCCATGGTTACCAAATATACTTCCAAAAGAAGTACTCAATGGTGGCCATTAGCGTTTTTTTTAAATATTCTCGATGTTGGAGGCTGGCGGGTTACGTGATATTCACAATGGGTCGGAAGTCTTCATTCTCTTATTGTAGATACTCGGGGTCACGACAGTGGTATATACACAAGGGTTAAATTATAAAATAGGCTCAATTGAAGACATCATCGGAAATAAATGCACGAGCCCGTTCTCCGATAGGTGCAGTGATATGTTTATTGACTTTTGCAGCGCTCGTCAACTTACGGTACATACGACATATTTAAGCATAAAAGGAGGGAAAAAGGAACCTAGATTTCACCAACTCAAAAGTTCGTTGGTGTAGAAGTATGTGTTGTGGAAAATGTACGAAGCTTCAGAGGAACAGATGTAGGAAGTGATTAGGTACGATCTTGTCATAGCAGACATTAAACTAAAGTTCACGTGGTGTGGAGTGCAGTAAAATGTACCCTCATAATATCACCTAGAGTAGAAGTCTCAATTATTTTGAAGAGTTCGGCAGATAGAGCCTAGAAAAAAATCGAGGGCAATAACCTACTCAATAATGACACGAACTGCACAAATGATTCGTATCGGCAGGGGGAACTGAAAAACGTATACTTTCAATTAAATATAAAGATTGAACCTTGGTTCTAAAAATACTACGTATTTTTCAGCAAAAGTGTCTACAGATAGGATGAGCAGACAATTTAAATTTAATTTTGAACGATCCTGTGTAACTAATTCCTGAAAACAAATCTTTTTATGATAGATACTTAGTTGAAAACGTTTACATATTATATTTTTTAGCAAAAGTATCTACAAATCTCTTCTTCGTTATGTATTAAGCCCTGTAAAACAATATTTGTGCTTCGGGCTACTAATTTATTAGATACATCCCAAGTTTGATCGCCATCTGTAGTCGCAATTGACAACTGCGATAATGGAGGAGGATAATTTAGGCTAAATAGTGCTCAATAGGCTAAATAGTGCTCCTACTCCTTTTACAACCTGTGGCGATTGCTTAGCAATTAAGCCATTTCTGCGATTTATTTGGGGTGTCTTCGATGCTTTCTCTAGCGACCAATCTTTTATTGCAGATAATGTTAAACACATGTCTAACAACCGGTCATACCTCAATACTTTCTCCGAAGGCGTCAATATTTTCAATTTAAAGCTTGACAACCTTCTTAATTTGTAGGAGGCACTCAGTTCAAACTCATCTCTTTTACTTGAGAAGTCGCATGCTTGAAAATTTCAACGCGCCTTTTTCACCACCTGGTGCCTATCAAATCCTTGGAGATATTCAACATAATATCTGGATGGTCAAGAATGATCTTGCTAGTTGGTTGTCTGCTGCTGTTTCGGACTCCATGCTTATCGGCGCCATTGCCTCTGACATTTAGTGTGTTACGTCTCGCAACTTGAACATCTCTGTTTCTCCTGCCGTGACGCCTATTGAGAATGAGCCATATCTTCGCTGTCGGTCGATCTGCCAACCACCCAGCCTACCTTTAAGCGTCGTTGCAAAGCCATGCGCCGGAGGCAGCGACATAAGTTGCACTTACCGCTGCTACTATTATCCCTAGTAGCTCGGCTGTTGTGGCCTTATGTAACGCTGTAGAAGCTCAATTCTCTGATAATACCGCCATAGCAAAGAATGATACGTCATCTGTGTCCATTTAGTGTTTTTGTCCAGAAACGTTGTGTGGTGACATATTAAAAATCTGAAGTCCAAAAATATCGCAACAGATGGTATTTCTTGTCGAAAAATTAGCAGATGCTCTAAATGGGCTACGTTTTGTGTTCGAACTATTTGAGCATATGCGCATGAGAAGTTATTGGATCCCGACCTAGAAATTCAGCTAAAAAAAGGAGCGATATTCAAGAACACTCAAATTGCCTTCTTTTTACTATCAAAACGTAAGGGGATTCGGACAAAAATTGAACAAATTTTCAAATCCTCTATTGTGAATTGTTTCGATATCATTGATTTCATTGAAACTTGGACTCATCATGGGTTTGTGATGATGAAATCTTTGACAATTCTTATCAAATTTTCAGAAGACATAGACATATTGCTTCTGAAGCTCGTCACCGTGGCGTATTCCTGGCCTAAAAACTAGTTTAATTGCAGCCAAATTGAGCTTAGAATACTTATTTAAAAGAAAGAAACAACGAACAGCATCCTAATTTCTAACAAATTCCTAACTCTAAGTTACATTTCAATCTCAACTGCCTAAAAAAATACTTTAAAACTTTAGTTCTTTGGTAAATGTACATGTAAAAAACAACTAGTGCCCCGTAATTTTGTAATTAATTTAAGCCTAACCTCTAAGATTGTTATTAACTACTAAGGCAATAAATACTTGTTTCGAAAAACAGCATCCTGTAGATTAACCAGATCATTCGTAACGTTCCCATCCGATTAATTCTCTGCTAGAAGTGCGTCAACAAGTCCACTCAACAAAATTAAACCACAAATTTGCAGAATGCAGATGGCTATTCTTTGCTGTATTAAAGACGATTTTATTTAAATATAAATATAAAATTCATCAGCGAAAAAAGAAAATATGTACCAAAGTACTAGCACTTTGATGTGAAACAGGCTCCCTTCCTACCACATGCGAGGTCCAACGGAGTCCTAAAGTTTGATTTGAATAGCTCCTCCGCCCTAAACTACTATTCATGCAGAAAAATGGGGTTCCGATCATCTAAGTTTGTTTTCTTATCTTCCGAACCGCAATGAAATTTTCATATCTTTCCTAACAAAAGTATTTAAAAACATGTATCTTAACCAAATGACTACGATTTCTCAAACAAAAATTCTCACCTGAGTAATCATTGCAATGCCGCTGTGCCGTCATGGGATGCCGTGGGCCAAAACCCTCGAGAATACTTCCGAAGCCATGAAACAGAAATCTATATGTGTGCGTGCTTAGTCCGTTTCCTAAAATGTTCTATATTGATACTGATGGAAAAGCTCTAAACATTGGCTTTATATATGCCATAGAGTCTAAACTACTATCCATACAGGAAAATAGTCTTCTAGTAATTTACAGCTTGGTTGCTTACCTTCCCAAAGGCTACACTTCCTATATACCTTACTTAACAAAATATTAAAATAGTTTTGATTACAAAGTAACCTTACCATTTTACGCTCAACACCTCTCTGCTGAGTGATAATTGCATGTGTGTATGTGCAGCCGTAGTCCGAATCTGTAGGCAGCTACATTCGATATCATCAGCCCACGGCATGCCATGACGGCACAGCAACATTACAATGATTACTCAGCTGAGAATTTTTGTTGCTTGAGGAATCGAAGTCATTTGGTTAAGATAATTTTTTTTAAATAATTTTGTTAGGAAAGGTATGAACATTTTATTACAGTTCGGAAGATAAGAAAGCAAGCTTAAGATTAACAGAACGCCATTTTTCTGTATGCATAGTAGTTTAAGGCGGAGGAGCTATTCAAATCACACTTTTGTCACTTTTACATAAGAACACTGCAAATATTTTAGAATGTAAGGACTACGTTGGGCCCAGTTGACTGGTTGGCCTCGCATGCAGTAGGGAAGCAGTATGTTTCATGGCTTGTGAAGTATTCTCGAGGGTTTTGGTCGATGCTTTCGGCGACTTCATGGCTTGTATTATATTCCGGGGGTTACGAAGGAAGCCCTCAATTTTTTCTTAGAAATTTACTGGATATTTTTTCATTAGAATTTGTATGCAGTTTTGGCGGCCGACATCGGTACACATGAAAGGGTTGTATCTGAAAATAACTTCACCACTGAAATGTATAAAATTCTGCCCAAACATTTTCTGTAAATTTCTAAGCCACTGACATATATATATACTAATATATATGTCAGTGGTCTACACTCAGAAAATTATTAGCCGCCACCAAGCATCTCTTGACAACCAAATGCATACAAATTCTGATGAAAAAATATCCAATAAATTTCTAGGAAAAAATTGAGGGCTTCTCTACATCAGGCCGAGCCATCCTTGGTTTTATATTGGAGCGAGGTACAGCTGTCGGTCTTCAAACTGCATAAAAATTCTGAAGGAAATATTTCCAGTAAATTTCTAAGAAAAAAATTAGGGCTTCTCTACATCAGGTCCAGTCTGTGGTGCTCATGATTAGTGGAGGCCGTGTACAATGCGAAGTTTCAATAATTTCTCAACAGAGGTGTAATCTCAGAGATTTCACATTATTTTTCACTGAGACCAAGCTACACAATGTGCCTGCAATATCTTTATATTATAGAATCTTTGCTGTTAAACTATCTGCCTACATTTCATGAATTGCCTAGACTTTTCGTGAAGTCTTCAGTTAAATCAAGTAACTACAACAAATACATTCCTACATACCCTTAATAATTAGGAAATACTTGAATTCAACAAGAATTACTTGCAACCACTGACTTATAACAATGGACTGAGCGTATTGTAATTTTCCTATAGGAAAGCATGGCACAAGTTTTATAGTTCTCTCTTTCGCCCTATGGCAGAGCTGTAGCTACCAACACAAAATATTGCATTCTGGAACGTTTGCTTATGCCATTTGATGTTTTTATGTTGGCTACAGATGCAATCACAGCAGAAGGAATAAGGTAAAGATAGTGTTTACCATGCTCCGTCTCTCTTGCCCATAAGCAGGATTCAGTTAAGAATAACTTTTGAAAATTAAAGTCGGAATGAGTTTAATTCCTTACAAGCGATTAAAATAACACTTTGGCACGAGAAAATATATTTTTTTTAACTAAATTCGGTTTACGGGTGTAAAATTTCGTCTGATCTGTTAAGTTTTATATGTTTTTTATGTAATCGTTTTAAAGGGTGCTCTAACGGTGATATACAGAAACACAATATTTTTTGTGCCACATGAAATAGCAAATCGCTCAGTCCATTGTTATAAGTCAGTGCTTGCAACTGAAACATAATTCCAAATAAATATTTATTCATCAGAATTTTAAATTTATTTGAATAACATAAAGATTTTAGTTCTCTTGCACTAATCAGAACTATATTTTATAGTTGTAGTAGTATGTATATCAATACATACATACTATACTCCAATTAACCACCGCGATTATTGCAATAACTTTACATATTCTGATATATATATATATATACTTGCATAATCATAGTACTTAAGACTGAACCTTATGATTGATGTAAATATATTACGTTTGATCCAAGAATAATCCTTATAATAGAATTCAAAACAATAAGAATGATTAACAAGAACATAAATTATTATTAGGAAATGATGGCCAGAGTATGACTTTATTATCACAAAATAAGTTTGCGACAAGTTACTAGGTATATTCTATATTGTTTAGGTACAAAGATTGCAACGCTTATTGTTGATATATAGAAACTATTTTAAGTAAATATACATTATACATTTATACAATCGAAAATTTATCCTTTTTATTTGCAGATACTCAATCAGACATAATGGCAGCCGCTTTTCTAATCTCAGTGCTATTGATGCAATTGTATGTATCTTCTTGTGAAATTGCTGACTCCCAAAAGCACACTTTAAACGCGATAGAAGATAACGATTCTCGACCATTTACAGTAACTGCAAATAAGATAAAAGGAAATCTTGATGATTTTCTAGAAGATCCGCTTGGTTCAATCAATATCGACTACTTAAACAATGCCGTTATTTTGCAGTTTCGTCGAAGCATACCAATTGAAGAAAATGAAGTAGAGGCAAAGCGAAGAAGTGCTGTTGATAAGAATTTTATGAGATTTGGTCGGAGTGACCAAAGTCGTATGCGATTTGGCAAGCGACAACCTGAAAATGCTGAAGAGCAAAGAGCGATAAGCAAAGATCAGAAAGAGTTCAGATACGAGCGTAGTGAAAATGATAACCAAAGAAATTCAAGAAGCGATAATTTTATGCGATTTGGTCGCTCTGATAAATCTCTAATGCGTTTTGGAAGATCAGGTGAACAAAGTAAAGATCAAGAAAGAAATTTTATGCGTTTTGGTAAAAGTAACAACATGATGCGATTCGGTAGAAGCGACGGTAGGGGTTTCATAAGATTTGGTAAAAGGGACGGGTAGTTTGATGCGATTTGGCAGAGCTGATAAGGATCTAAACAGAGCAGAGCGTGGGGATGGATTTATGCGGTTTGGTAGAGCTCCCAATGAACTTTCTGAAAATGTTAATGTCGATTTCTTGGATAAACTGAGCAGCCGCACTATGCTAAAACCCAAAATTCAAAGACGAGATAGCAGCTTTATGCGCTTTGGAAAGCTAGATCAAAACTTTATGAGATTCGGAAAGAGATCTAGAGCTGAAGAATCAGAAGATAAAGTGGATTTACCATCAAATGATCTGGAGTATTTATTTAAACCAAACACAGAATTTCCTGATGATTCCAGTGAGAGTAAAAGCAATCAAGTTATATTTGCAGAAAATGGATTGCAAGACAATGGATTAAGATATAAGGTTTATTAAGAATTACGTAAATGGTTCCTATATGTCCAATTAATACAAATACATGTATAGGTAGAGATTTATGACTATTACTTATACATTCGAATATCTATATAAATCATATTTGCGTTTACGTATATGTATTTCAAAACTATATTAACTCAACTTTATTGTAAATAAGTATATCAGCTGTGAGGGAAGCTCCTGTGTTCTTAGATTGGCTGGACTAAGACCAACGGGAGATTTCCGAATTTTACAAATGGATATTTATTAATGTTTATAATTATTTTATGAGTAAGAAATAAAAAGTTTCTTAGCAAGCCGTCACGTTTTCACTTTTCTTTTTCTTTACAACTATGATAATATTTATATAAATTTATTTTTACATCGGAATAAACAATCTTTTGAAATATTATTATTGAATGACTGAAGTTACTGGCTTAAGTTTTGTGACAGTCAGATAATATAATACACTCAAAATAGACCGGTAAGTATATCTTACTATATAAACATAGGGGAAAGTCGTCACGGTTGGCCTGTCGTCTAGGTTGATCATCAGCGATTTTTTTAGTTTTGATCACTAGCGCCATCAATGTTCGACCGCGAATAAACTTCTCTCATTAACAGCAAAATTTTCGTGACATTGCAGATTTGAAGCGCGAATGCAAAGCGTATGCTTTGCACTAGTTTAAAATTCCAAAAGAGGTTTTTTCAGCACCAGTGAATATGGCCAGAAAGTGAGGAGAAAATATGCAACCAACAAGGTAAGTCTGTGAATGTGTTGTGTGACTCATGCTTGAAAATAAACCAAGAGGAAAATGCAATCCTGTAACACATTGGGTTTAGGTGTCACGCGATGCGACAATGGTGCTTGCCGTTAAGGTTGCCCACTTTGTGTAGTCAGGGATGGCCCACTGTAATTTTCTGGTTGAAAGACACCTAAAAAACGTCCAACACCAATCGCAACAAAGTCCGCTAATAAATACAAGCTAAAGGAATATTCCCGCCCAAAAAAGAGCAGAAAAAGCCCTCTTAGAACAATGCAAGAGAGAATTTCATTTGAAATGCGTCAATATAATGACATGGTCCGGAAATGCTATTTCGAATAATGTGCCCTTTTGCTAAAAAACAGAAAATCGAACAAATTCAGCTTTTTATTTCATTCAATTAGTTTTTCCGGGTCATTTGCAATCATTTCAGTATATTTTTCGTCGACTGGCCAACCTTGAATGCATTTCATATTTTTAAAATGCCTATCTTCACTTTTCATCCAATCAATCAGCAGTGTACAGCAAAATTGTACCTTTTTCCTAGACCTCTCCAAAGTTGTGCTTTGATTAACAAAATTCTTGCTTAAACAGAAGTTATGGGCAAAAGACTAGGGGTGCCCAACCCTGACGACACATCCCTATATATATCTATATGTATATATATGGCAAAAGATGTCGGTGAAAACCTTTTAGAACAATAAAGTAAATAGCAGGAACCTCTATTCAATCGAAGTGACGGTTGTCTTCGTTCTGAGAGCGCCATCTACTTTTATTACCCCAGAGTTTTATAAAACCTAGGATAGAGTTTGCCAGGAATGTAAATGTATGTATTAAAGGTAAAGTCTAATGCAAGAAACGAAAAAAAAAAAGATTTTTGAATAAACTTTAAAATCAGTTAAAACGTTAAAATAATGACACAATTATTACGTCGTTTTTTCCTAATGTGAACCAATCTGGCTTGAAATGTAAGAAGCACATGAGCACTTTGTTCCCATGGGGATTCCATCAATATATGAATAACAACAAAATAAATAATAGGTGGGCGCCAATTGTGAACAGCATGTGTGCTATATAGGCCGAAACACCAATTCCAGTTGCGAGGTGAACGTGCCGATTATTGGTAGAAACACCAAATCCACCAACGAAAAGTCTTCACTAGCAGATAACCAAATCCAATGGAGAGAACTCTCAAATACAAGAATACAGACTACAACTATCGGCAGCAGTAACGCACCCAGGATTTGGCTATTGGGGGGGGACAGTAGGTGTCCCAAGTCCTAACGAGTCGGATAAATAGGGCTCTAAAGTCGCGTCCAGCACCCATCTGAGCACTTAAGGACTGCTATTGTGGATTAAAAGGTTTTATTTTATTTTACCGGACTTTGTAATAATATACAGACCGCATTTTATACGTAATTTGTAAATTATGTTCAGAAAACTGACATTCTGGAGGAGGATCGGTCCCGTTCGTCCCCTCTCGGTGCGCCCCTGATCGGCAGAAGCACCAAATCCTATAGCAGCTCTCTTCACAAAAGGCACACACTTCATCATTGGAGAAACCCAACCTCTAACTTACCCGTCTCTTACACAAATTCCCAATTCGCAACTATATAAGTACATGAGAAATTTCTCAAAGCAACAGAACTAGCAAACCTCAGTAAAAAATTCAGGTGATACTTAAGCTCCTCGAATACCACTTTTAAAATAATAACCATTTACTTCGTTTGATATTTTTAATTTTTTTATGAAAGATAAGAAGCAATTCCGTTCGACAATCGCGATACTTTTTTTTATTGTTTCTTTTTTTTTCTTTTTTGAATTTTTCCATGTCTCCCATTCTAACGAAAAACCCAACTCAAGTTTTTGGCCTTAGTGATACTTCCAATCAAATATTTATACTGTGTACAAGATCTCGAGGGATTCGTTTATACCAAAGATAAATGAGATCTTAGATTTGGCGGTTTTCAAATTAGGGAGTTTGGTATCAGCGCAGATCACCAATTATGAATTTATCAATAATTACCTATAGCATTATAAATATGTAAGTACAACGAAAGAAAGGATCCTATGTGTATTCCATGCGGACAACCAAAATTAAATGTTATGTCGCTTAATTGCAGGAAGGAAAACATATTAGTCGTTTCTGATGAGGAAGTAGAAAAATAATCAGTTGAGCAGCAATGCAGGAAAGCCGATGGCACGTATCTAAGGGTTCTAGTACAATGAATCCTGGCAGGGCGAAGAGAGGCGAGGCGAGTCGATATCAAGAGTTGATCAAAGCAGGAAAATACATCGCGCGCTGCCACAGTGTTGTTATGAACACCTTTTACTCTTTACTTTTTTACTCTTTTACATTGCAAATACCAAAAATCACAAACAATGCCTTAACAATCTGGGGATATTCCACAATTGGTTATAAACTTTCTTTTTATCAGACGTACAGCTGGGAGTAAGGAGTATCGATGATCTGTTCTACAAGGCAAGGAATTTCCCTCAGCGGAGCTACTTGTGTAATATATACATCGTTGAAGAGAAAGAGAAATAATTCATTACAATAACGGCAATTGCATCTATTGCATTTCGCATATTTAAATGAGCATCTATGTAGTTGCAAAAAGCTTAATTTTCGATTGACAGTAATGCAGTATTATCGCCATTAATAGCTGCGTTTTTTTTATCTCTGATCTGATCTGCTTCAATTTTATGTACGTAAAACACCAACAATGCGTGATCCATTGTTGTTGTTTTACGTACATAAAATTGAACCGGATCAGATCAGACAGATAAAAAAAACAGCTAATATTGATAACCATACTCTTACTTTCAGAGTGGTGTGATAAGAATTTTCAGAAAGAGAGGCGCAAGGTCACACAAAACATTTTTATACAATTTTAGTAAAGACGAGATCGAATATGTTTTCACATTATTTATCTATCCGAATCAATCTGTTTAGGCCCATATGAGGTCTAACCAGAAAGGAGGGTGCCGGGTTAATAACTGATAAAACTGAGATCTTTTGATATGTGAAAAATTGAAGCTTTGTATCTATACATGCCATAATCTACCCACATCATAATAATAACAACCTACATACATTGAAATAATAAGAAAGGGTACCTGATAATTAAGCATTTCTCACGCAAGAAAATCACATGCAACCCATCATTTCATATTAAATTCCCACTTCTCTTCTGTGACTAAAAATATTTCTATCCAAGCCAGATGATATTTGACACTTCTATACTTTTCTCGCCATAAGCCTAATATCGAGTTCGAGTAAAAGGTGACATTTTCATATAAATTTTAGCGCTGGTAAAATCGCAAGCAAAAATTTTACTGACGATTTTACTAGTGCAGTACGGACTTCACTGGTAAAAAGTGAAATTTCACTATTATCAGATAGATAGCGCTTTGTACTAGCAAAGAAACATAAAGACATACAGAACTTGCATGAGGAGTGTGAAATTTTATCGGAAAATTTTTCTTCTTGGGTTCTCGACCGGAGGCCCAGCACCAGGGTAGTACAATGGATGGCTGACCGAGGGAAATGTAGCTTACTATAATGGCGCGGTAGTGCAAACGAATCAGTGAGTGATGCTGAGAGCTGAGTATTTTGTTCTCTCCTTTGTGCTACGATTTTCTTACAAGCGGCATAATACGATACGATACGGGGTCTGAGTACTTCAGTCGTGTTTGGGCCGACGAGGGCATACTACAAGAGAAATTTCTTGAGCAGCTGTTCAATACACCCTTATTCGCCAGTGTGTAAAAAACAACAGTGAACCACTCCATCCTTATTCACCAGTGTGTAAAAAACAACGTACCTGGTTATTGAAAAATGTAAACATTTCTATTTCACATAAAACAAGTATATTTCTCTTTGTCACACACATGCTCAATTTCCTTAAAGCTACATGCAATTCTTTCTTTCAAATATTATAATCATTTTTTTATTTTATTTTTTCAAATGATGTCTTATTCTCGTGGGTAATCTCTTTCTATCGATCAGCTGTTCAGGAAATTTCGTCGGTTTGGGTACTGGCTGTGGATGGTGTAATTATTTTGTTACGCAATATTTCACTTGCCTGAACCTGATCGTGCGAGTTTTTCTCGTTCTCTCATTTTCCGTTTTCTGTATTTTTGCTAGCCAAAACAAATTTCCCCCCGTCAGCTCGCCCGCACCAGCCCTAGTGCTTGAAAAATTTTAGGTCGTGCGAGTTTTTCTCGTACTCTCATTTTCTGTTTTCTGTATTTTTGCTAGCCAAAACAAATTTCCCCAGTCAGCTCGCCCGCACCAGCCCTAGTGCTTGAAAAATGTTAGGAGTGAAGAATTTACTCTTGTTGCATATTCTGTATGTCTTTATGTTTCTTTGGTACTAGCCAATTTGCATTACTCGAACATTGTTTGAAGCAGTAAGCAGATTCCCCTTATCTGAAATTACTTTAGAGCGATAAAGACAAAAGATAATCCAGCAAAATTTTGCTGAGTTAAATGTAAAATTCCCCGACGAAGGGGAAATTTTTTCTCCCATAATTAGCCATAAAATAAAAAGTTCTAGCCAGAAGTATATTTTATGGCAGTAAATTTTGCTATTATGACAGCAAACTCATACATATAACAACTAGCGTATACCAATGCAATTGTTTACACGTACACATATTAAAAATATTTGAAGCCAGTCACAGCACAGTTTTTATTTTTCCGTAAAATCACTCGATTCGTAGGTAGCTGATTTGATTACATTTCTTACGAAAAAAAGTTATATTAGCTTAGAGCAAATTGCAAGATAATTTCTTTAGCAGACAAAAAGAGGTGATAAAATATGAGCACATTTGCAGAAAAAGCATGAAAAAGAATTGTTGCGAGAAATGGTGAATGAAACAAAAGAACTTCTTGAAGAATTCACTGAACGGTTTTTTGCTCGAATTAATAATAGTTTTAGTGATGATGAAGATGTAATATAATATGACGAAAAGGAGGAATAAGTATATAAAAAAATTGCAAGGATGACAAACATTTAGGGCCGTAAACATCCACGAGGACAATCCTATTTGCGTGTAAAGATTATTCCTATCCGAGAAGAATTTCACCTTCTTTGGACATATACACTAGCTCGTGTAAAACAATGTTTTTTTTTGGATATGTGGCATTACTTTCGGACATTTTCGGTATGTCAAATGACAAGGACGCGATGTGGAAAGTTTGAATTTGATTTTGGCGGTGAAATCGTGAATAGTGAAATTAGTTAATTATTAAAGTATAAAATAATTATGGAAAGTATAAAATCAGCGCATATGACCACACAGAGTAAAGCATTGCTAATAAAACTCGTAAGAAAATGCAAGATTGTAGTGGAGAATAAAAAAGCTGATGCCATAACATCCAAAGAAACAAATGATTGTTGGGAAATGAATTTAATTCCTAAACAATGTGTAAAAAATCTGCCGCTCAAGTATCGCAAACAAATCAATACTTGAATCAAAACTGGTATAGGATTGTTTCGATTGTGAACACTGAATATGTTCCTCAGCAATTAATAGCTGTTAAAAAACCTAAAGTTTTATTCCTTTCTAGACTCCACCCAGCTACAAAGCCTGAGGATGTGTTGCACCATATATCGACCCAAGGTACTTTTAATAGTTCTTCAGACGTAGCGATATCATATGTTAAGATCGACAGATACGAGAGGAATGTCTCATCTTTCAAGTTAATCGTTCCTGAAAGCTGTTTCAATATACTGGCCGACCCATCTTTTTGGCCGGGTGATGTGAGTTTACGCAGCACCGCCAACTGCATAATAGCTGAAAAACCTAACGAGAGCCTTACGTTCTCTTACCAAAACGTAAGGGGTTTAGGGACCAAGACATTACACCTGTTTTTATAGTCAGAGGATTGCACTCTCGATGTGATAGCTCCTACAGAAACCTGGCTATGTTAAACGATAACGGATGAAGAACTTTTTGTTTCTCATTTTTAAGTATTCAGAAAAGACCGTTTTTCCGACCCTAATATTACCGTGTTGGTGGAGGTGTACTTGTCGCCATCCGCAGCTGTTTTAACTGCAACTTGTTGATTCCACCAAATAGCAGCCAACTGGAAATAATTTGTTTGTGTATACAGTTAATAGAAAGAAGCTAGAAACTTGCAACAATTATATTAGTGCTATCGAATTGATCGCTGATATATGTCGAGCTGTTGACGATCTTATCCTTATCCTCATCAAAATCTAGAAACTTACAACAATTATATTAGTGCTATCAAGGGGCTTGCTGATAGATGTGGAGCTGTTGACGATCTTATCCTGATGGAAGATCTTAACGTGCCGAACCTCAGGTGGGTTGAGAACGATACTAATGAACTTTTCTTTCCAGTTAATGTTTTCTTTTCTCTGCTATTGAATCCGCTGTAAATGACGCTTTAAATGTCTTTGGCATAAATCAAATTAACTGCATCCTGAACTCTTCCAATAGACTGTTAGACTTAGTATTCACATCTGATGCCGGCAATACTGCTGTCAGTCGAAGTGACGTTTCCTTGGTTCCTGAGGACTCTCATCATCCTGCACTTGTATTTATGGATATGTAATAACATTCCACCTGAACCTAACGTAGTTTTCACTCATTCTTATTCTTTTGGCTTTCGTAAAGCAGACTTTTCGCTGCTGACTTTTTATTAACTTGTGACTGGTCTGTGGTGGTCAATGAAAGTGATATTTACGAATCTATTCACACATTTTACAATATAATTTTTGATGGCTTTATATTACCAACGCCATATATTTGCAATAAAAATTGACCTATGTCCGCTTCGTGGTATGATGATGAAATCAGGAGGACGTGTAACTAAGGAAAGAAAGCGTGGTTGAGATTTAATTGATCTAAAAATATGAGAGACTACAATGAATTTGCTAGACTGCTGCGAAAATTCTCCGAGCTAACTAATGTTGCATTTTTCAATTATTTACATCAAGTTCAAGTAGAGATGAATATTGAGCCTAGAAAGTTTTGGTCTTTTTCCAACAAGCGGTGGTGATGGATATCCATCTCAAATGAAATGTCACACTAGTTCCGTTCCCAACAATATCTGCAACCTCTTTGCTGAATTCTTTAGCGCTAGTTGTACCCATCATAGTGAGGTAATTGATGAGTTCTATTTTGGTTCTATTCTTCCGTCCTAAGGAGTCGGTCTTGGCCTTAGTGATCTTAGGATATCTGAAGATGTTTTGCTCGAGTATATTGGTAAACTAGATTCAATGTTCAATGCAGGCCCTGATGGAATGCCTTCTGTCTTCTTAAAATAATCCGGGCACGATCTTGTAAATCCTTTGTCGCATCTATTTAACTGGTCTCTGCAGATCGGTATATTCCCATTACCATGGAATTTATCCTATATTATTCCTATACACAAAAAAGGCAGAGAAGCTGAAAAAGCTAATTATAGGAATATTGCCCAGCTTTCTGTCATTCTTAAGGTAATTGAAGCGATTGTATGTGATGCTGTTTACTTTCACTGCACATTTATTAACTACAAGGCAGCACGGTTATGTGCAGAAGCGATCAACTTCCACTGACCTGGAATTTACCTGGTTTGTCTCAACTCAATGGAAAACGGAGGCCAAGTTGACTGCATCTTCACCGACTTCAGTAAGGCCTTCGATAAAATATCCCACAAGCTTTTGCTCTTTAAGCTTGGTGTCCTCGGATTTCGTACTTTTTTAATTAAATGGCTAGAGTCATATTTATCAAATAGGATCCAGCAAGTTCTGTTAAGGCCGGCTGCCTCTTGTAAAATACCTGCACCTTCCAGTGTTCCTCAAGGCCAAACGTTATTATTTATTAATCTATCTGATATTCTGATATATGTTGACTATGTCAACATTTTTAAGACGGTCGTTAGGTCTATTGGTTGTGGCGCTTTGCAATCTGATAATAATAGTTTCTTCATTAGGTGTAATAAAAATTGTACGTACCTAAATATTGAAAAATGTAAAGCCATTAGCTTGACCCGCAAAAATTTTCCACTTCTGACTACATACCATATCAATGGTATCGCTCTTGACAAAACCAATGAAGTCAAAGACCTTGGTGTACTTTTAGAGACGAAACTTAGCTATTTGCCATATATTGACAAGGCAAATAATAAGGCTAATGCCGCATTAGGCTTTGTAAGAAGATGGACGCCTGATTTTAATGATCCTTTTATTTGAAGGACCTTGTATCTAGCACTTGTGCGTCCTCTTATTGTGTATGCTATCCCTGTTTGGTGTCCTTTTTATGATACTCATCTAAGGCCCTTGGAGTCTATACAGAGGAAATTTATTCGCTTCGCACTTAGACGTCTCCCGTGGGATAATCCTCTCACGATTCCTCCTTATGAGCGGAGATTAAATCTTCTTAAGCTACCTACACTCATCAGAAGAAGTTAGGTAACTAAGGTAGTTTTCTCGTTTCAAATAATTACTGGTGTAATAGATGCTCCTGAGCTCTTATCTAAAATTACACTTAATACTCGTCCACGAACTTTCAGGAATGACTTGTATGCCTTGTTACATCCTCATCATCGCACCAACTACAGTTATAATGAGCCCATGTGCTCTATGTTGAGAGCATTCAATGACCACTCAGACCGCATTAATTTTGACAACTCCGACAAAGTTAAAAGGTTTGCTTTACAAATAAAGTAATTTTTTCGTGTTCCTTTATAACTTATTATTCTAGTTTTATTTTATTTTGCTTTTTCTTTTTTAATTTGTTTATATTTTTTATTTACATTTAGGGCCGTATTCACCAAGCCATTTAATTGAAATTTAATTTAATTTCTGTTTTAGTACTCCTGTAAGAGAGGGTTAGGGCACACTTAAAATTAAATTGAAATTTAATTTGGGTTATTTTATGTTAAAATAACGCATATATAACTTTAATTTTAATTTAAGTGAGCCCTAACCCTCTCTAACGGGAGTACTAAAACAGAAATTAAATTAAATTTCAATTAAATGGCTTGGTGAATACGGCCCTTAATGATTTTTGTTTTTTTTTTTTGCTTTTTTATGGTCTTGTGTTTGTTTTTATTTTTTATTTTGCTTTCTATTCTTTTCTTTTGTAATAGACAGGTGGAATTTTTTGTCCTGTTGGCTCTGCTAAATAAATAAATAAATAAATTTTCGTGATAAGCAAGGTTTTCCTTCAACAGTTCTGGTATTTCACAAACAATATCTTTTGCAAAACTAAACCTTTTTATGAAGTTGTCATTATCATATTTTTCCCTGCGATTTATTCTTTCGAATAACTTTCTTTGCCTACGTCTTCGTGGTATACTTGCCACTGCAGGGAGAAGCTCTAAATCCTTTTCATCCGACGATGAACTCAACTCAAAATCTTCACTTTGATCCGATTCACTAGCATTCATTATTATAATTTAATTTAATTTACAATTAAATTCACAAATGAAAATTTATAATCGGAAATATGAACTGTCGCCTATTTGGAAAAAATCCTCAAATACAAATTATAACATTTTTGACGTCTGACTAATTATTTAAACTGACAATTTGATGAAATGTCACAAGTGACACTACGCTATAAAAGATTGGGAAATAATGTTTTGATAGTACAAAGTAATACCCTCTCACTCACTTTGTCAGTAAAATCGCATGTTCGAGTAATGTTACTGACTATTTTAATGCGCGGAGCCTGTTTCTATGACAATTTTCAGATTGTTTTTTTGATTAACTGAAGGATTTATTTTTTATGACAAATTTCGGATTATTTTTTAATTGCTGAAGGATCAAAATGTTTTATTCATTAATTCAATCCAATCATTCATTAACTTATTTATTGATTTACTTATCTAGCTATTACTAACGTGTGATCTGTTTTTGATCTAAAATTCGTTTCTTCTGTCTGAGGACGATTCATTGAATATTTTCAAATCTTTTGAATTTAAGACTATTCCTCGTTGTAGCAGTGTAAAAGGCTGGTAGTGTAAAATCATCAAAAGACATTAAAAAAAAATTCTATTCTCTCAGTCAGCACAAAGAGGTTGAAACCGGCTCCAATAAAGGGAAAAATGTAAGCAATTACAGCTTGCTGTTTGGTCCGTGAAAAACTGGCAATTTGGATATCAGTCATTTTGTTTTCTCTAAAATAGCAGACGTCAAGATTTTACTAGTGATTTTAATGTGAAATACTTCGAGACCGCGTTAAACTTTACGTTGTCTGATCTCGATGCTAGGATATATATTACAGAGTTTTGCATGAGAAATAACATTTATCTTGAACATTTTATCGTAAGAATTGCTTACTAGGTAATTTCGCGGGCTAATAAGTAAGTTACGTAAAATAATTAAATAATATATATATACATTGTTACATAAATAAATATAAGAACGAGAGAGCTAAACGTAAACGACAGGTACTGCAGCTTTACTGCATTGCAATCGGATCACAGATTTAGTTAGTGCAATGATTGTAACGTGTAAGGTGCCCAGTATCACGTGTCGTTGTCTTCTCGGATAATGAAAGACAGCGAGCGATTGTTGTGTTTTAATGTGCGCGTGTAAGTGAGAGAATGTTTAGATGCGTAGGATAATTGTATTGTTAGGGTTTTTCCTTTGATTCAAACCTAGCCTTGAATCCAAAGAAAAACCCTAACAGTTCAGGCAATAGAGAGAAATGCGCGGGGTATGTCTGATCTCGATCATCTAGTGCGGTCTTCACTGATTTGTCATAGCCAAACATTTTCACGTATTGTTAAGTCACAATTCTGGGCTTAGCATACAAAAAAGGGTCAGGTGCCGGTTTAAGAAATGATAAGGCAGGTTGTTTTCAAAATAACAAAATTCAGTTTTATTATCACTAAATTCTCTTATAAACTAATCAATTCAACTACGTAATTCTATACAAATTCACTGAAATTTTACCTCTACTACTAATGGCTATAATTCTAGAAGTTAAAATCCAATTATTTGCGCCTCCAATGGCAATTTTGTCTCTCAATCTGTAATGAGAGAAAAGGAGCTATTATTATTTAACCAAGAAAAATGTAAGGTTAAGTTGATTAAAATAGCTTCAATGGTCTGCTCATGTAGGTTTTTAGCTGGGCTCAAAATAATCTCCCAGTTGGATGCTGAAAATATATTAAATCAAATATTATAAATTTTGATTAATTTGTTAGTAAGATAGGGTACAATACTTCCCTTATATTTTTGTTAGTCAAGGCTTAATATGGCTTCAGTACTACCGATTTGCCTTGTGGCTCAATCAAAATTGGAGTGATTTGCTACTTCCAGTAGCTCGCGATTTATATGCAGAAACACATTAGGAATTGTGTCTGCCGGTGGCGTTGCCATGACGCCCGCGTCATTTGTGTGATTTCAAACATTTAGTCACCCAGTGACGTCATCATAGTGTAATGAGAATAATTTTCTCTGAGCTATGAGCTGCCATTTTGAATCTGTCAAAGTGGTTCATGGCAGCTGTTTTGGTTGGAGGTATGTGTTTACGTTTGAACATTTATTTATATTTTTTAATTTTATTAGCGATTTGTTTTCTTATTTATGGATGTTGGAGGCATCGTGGGAATACTGGAAGCAATATCTAGTGTTTTTAAATAAAGTCTCAGATCTAAATGATTTGAGACTTTTTACATTTTGTTGTTGATTTACTAATGCCCTCTTTTTGTTTTTATTTCTTTTCAGCTATGTGTTATGTAATATGTCATCGTGGGAATTTTATCATCGAGGGAAAAAAAAGTGTATGAGTTTAGTTGTTTTAGTATGTAAGTTTAATTTTAATTTTTTAATGTTTGTTCCGTGACGGAACACGTATGTATACACACACTTGGCCGGATCATTGAGTTGTCATGACGGACTTAAGTGTGTATAGGAGACTTGGTATATAGTATCATTCCCAGCAAACATGGCGAAACGCAGAAGATTCACTTTCTTATTACCTGGACGATAAAATTTCTAGTGGATGATAATCCTATTCGTATTATTTCTTAACTTCCATCGGGAGAAGTTACCCCGAAGGCAAAACATCTTGAAGAAAAGAACGTGTATCTTCTACGTCCTTTACAGGCGAGTTATTTTCATATCGTGTATAAGAAACGCATTTGTTTCTTCAAGATGATTCGCTTTCTTATCGTCAATGTGAATCGTTCAAGAATCGCCCAAATAAATCCTTTGGGATTTTTAGGTAGTAAGGTAATAAAGGAGATATTTCTTTATAGTAGGTGTAATATTAGTTTTTTGTTTGTTTTAATATGAATTGGTGGAATTTAAATCACTAGTGAACTCACAAATTAATTACTGTCATGGAGTCTAACGAGGCGTTCTTTCAAATAATAAATTCGTGTATAACGGAGATTACAAATTACCGAAACTATTGTCTTCTTGCCTTCACATTTTAAAACAGAAAACGAAATTGTTTGTAATTTCATCATCATTTCGCGTGGAAGATACTTTGGCAATATGATCCACATATCGTCCTGAAGACTTTTCATCAGAATGTTCGCTGGGTTGATTCGTCATGGTTATGAGCACGGCAGATGTGTCCCTGCAGCTTTTCCTTTTCTCTCTCTCTCTTTGCTAGGGTATAGCAGTTGTAGATGTAGGATAGAAATATAAGGTATCCTCACTGAACATGTTATTCATATATTCTTTTCTATTAATTTCTGGGAATTCGGTGAGCTAAGGGATGACTTGTTAAGATGCCATTTCATGGCAACAATTTACCTGTATATAATGCATTAATGCATTTTCTTAAAAATATACTTTTTCTAAAATTCAACTTCAGAAACTTCAGAAATGGGATATGTGAACTATGTAGACAACTCAATAATTGTGTTAGTACAGTTTATAGATACACGATTTAAGTAGAATTTTGGAATGTGTGAGCGAGAGTGGTAAGTGTTTTTTTAAATTATATTTTTGCTAATTTTTGAAAGATTAATACTTTCCCTTTGTATTGAAAAAATGGCTTCTGATGGGTGGAATGTAGTTCTGCGTAAAAAGAAAATTAAGGTTAAGAAATTTTCTTTAAATACTGGTAATGAGACTGATGGAGCTTCATCCGAACAACCAACCAAGTCAGAACAATTCTGCAGAAATCGATCAGTTAACGAATTTGGTATATAGGTTAGCGTCAAATAATGAGCTTCAATCAAGAAGCACTAGAAATCCCGATCGGAGTGAAGTGGGTCCGAATTTTGATCCGTAGAATACGGCTTTGGATACATACCAATGGATAGTTAAAATTGGGGAACTGCAGGAATTTTACGGATGGGTCGAAAATACGACGATTTATTACGCGTTTCGAAATTTAAAGTTTGGCTGATACGTGGTATCGCAGATTACCTTCTCGTGGGCCGAATGGAAGTAAAAGATATTTAAAGAATTTGCGATTGAAACGGACTATTCACAGCAACTTGAAGAAATATCAGCAAGAAAAAAATTAAAAGACGAAACCATCCTAAATTTTATTATAAAAAGTTTGTTTTGTTAAACATGTGTGATCTTAGTGGGAAGAGAGCAGTGAGCTGTTTACAATCAGGTATAATTTACCCTATAATACAAGCAACAGCCAAATCAGGAAATCATCAGCAACCAGAAGAATGTTTATGGTTTTTTAAACCGTCAATGTCTTACCATCGGTGTGAAATACAAGCCTCAACGATTTCACCATTACGGAGTTAAAAGTCTTAACAGTGTTTGAGGTAAAGCGAAAAATATTTCCGTGAAAGTCGATCAAGCGAATGTAAAGTTGGATTTTATTATTGTTCCTGATAAAGTACAATCTATTTCAGTAATAATTGGTCAACCGTTCACAGAGCTACATCACATAATAGTGCACAAGGAAGATAACAATCTAAACATATATGAAAGTAAGGTTAGTGAACTACCAGGCGTCATCGACTTACCGCGAGAAAATATGCCCTATTGGTAAAAGATGCCGTCGTGATTTCCTCGCAACATACGACATACGTTATTTGTAGAACACAGATGCTATCCGAAACCGAACTGTACATATATAAGGCCCAAGGACTTAAAACTGCAACAAATATTTTATACAACTCTGCGTGTTAATAATATGTAATGATGGAACATGCGTGGTGCCTGCTACAAATACGTCCAGGCAGGATATAATTTTTAAATATAAAAATGACTTCGCTCGTGGAATTCCATGTATCCAGGATATGAAAGAGTTGTAAGTACAGGAAAACTTCAACAAAAATAGTTTCGACTGGGAACACATGAAATTAGGGTCGCCATTGAATGCTGTATTTATTGAAAAACTGAAAAGTCTCCTAACAAAATACTGCAAATTCTTTGGAATATCTTTGGAGGAAATTGGTTGTAGAACTGCGGTTGAAATAAATATTTTACCTACACGAGTTCACGCTACGAAGTTTTGTACTAGACTGCCAGAGTGATGCAGGAGATTGACTTCCGATCGCTGGTCCTTGACAATATTAGTATTTTCCACAGTCTATGGCCGGACGATACTAGTGGGTTCTGGTGTAGCTCCTGAGGATAAAGCAATTGAATAGGTCGTCTCATCCTGACCCTGTTGTGAAATCGTACCTCACATTAACGAATCCTCCCATCCCGTCCAGGAACAGTAGTTTCAACCCCCCCCCCCCACCGAGGGCACGTTCTACGATGAACTCCCACTTTATTCTTTTATTTACAGCAAAACCTTGAAATTCATCAGACATTATTATTTTTCCGAAATTAAAGAGCTCCAAAGAAGCTCTTTTAAAGGCTTTCGGATTATCTAACATAGCTATGCTGGGAATACCTCTCCTTGCTATAAAACGTCGTAAACCTAGTAAACAATATTCTGTTGAGATACTGGGTACAAGCTCAAGATTAACCGCACGAACTGCGGCACAAGTAAAGCGCATTTTACCTTGGTCTTGTCACATTCAGTTGTGGACGTACGAGCATATATTGGACCGGTAAAGTCTAGCCATGTTGTGTCAAATGGCCTTGAGATAAGAAGCCTTGTTCTTGGTAAAGGTTCTACAGTTGCGTTGCTGGCTCTGCCCTGAGCCGTTTGCATACTACGCATTTATTCGTTATTGATTTTAGAAGCTGCTTTGCTGCGGGAATCCAAAATCGTTTTCTCAATTCTGCTAAAATGATGTTTGCACCGCCGTGCTGTACGGTTCTATGTACTTCATCTACGATCAATTTCGTTAAATGCGATGATTTAGGTGAGATTACGGGGCAAATAACATCGGATTCTTCCTCCAGAACATGAAGTCGACTTGCAACGCGTAAGATCTCGTTGTCATTAAGAACTCGGTTTATATTGTGAATGCTTGAACCTTTGTTTATGAATTTATTTTGGCGTAGAGATTTAATTTCCTCGTTATATATTTGATTCTGTAAAATTAATTTTAATCCAGTATTCCTCAGCGCGTTGAAGCTCAGAAGCCTTTCAGTCCCGTTACACGTTGTTTATTTTTTATTGAATCAGCAAATCGTTGAACATAGAAAGCAACACGAAGCAAATGACGATAATTACTATACTTGTGGACATCAATTACAGGTGATATTGAAACATTAGAGCAATTCTCAATTACTAAATCCTCCTTTAGCCACAGCTCCTCAGTGCTCCACAGCCATGCAGTCCCATTCAACCATATAGAAGCATTATGATGTATTTCCTTAATACGGTGGGTAATAAACGGCTGCCAATTACGCTTCTCTCCTCGAATCCAATATAAAATTATTTTAGAATCAGACTAAAAAACGGTCTGGTTAAACTCCATCGCCAAAGACTTAACCAAATATGAGCCTAGACGGGCTGCAATCGGGGCCGCCGTTAACTCTAGTCTCAGTAAAATAAGCTCTTTCATTCTAAACTCTGTTTTTTGAAGCAAGAATACGAACGTAAATATCACCGTTCTCGTCGATACATCTAATATAAGCAACATTACCGTATGCTTGTAAGGTGGCGTCTGCAAATATATGAAGCTGCTTGATTACAGGTACGCTCGTTTTTCAAACACATCTCGGCAGCGAAACACCCTCTAAACAAGAAATGTCTGACAGGCATCTCGTCCAAGTTTATTGGACTAGCAAGCATTTCATCATCCCATGTAAGTTCGAGTCGCCAAATATCTTGAAAAATAATTTTTAGCTTAATTAAGGACGGACCTAGCGAAGCCAAAGGATCAAAAATGCTCGATATAATTTGAAGAAGTGATCGCTTCATGCCAACCATTAATGTTTTTAGAAAATTTTCGGCAGGCTCTAAAGCTCTACAGCAATTTCGTCAGCCAATACATACCACAAAATTTCCAATACCTTTTGAACAGGAGGACAATCTTCGAAACTATTAAAACTCGTTCTTACTTTGTAGCTATTATTGTTCCACTTTCCTAGGTTCATGGATGCATCTC
The DNA here is from genome assembly GCA_963930735.1 of Dioctria linearis. Lineage (NCBI taxonomy): Eukaryota > Metazoa > Arthropoda > Insecta > Diptera > Asilidae > Dioctria > Dioctria linearis. Next base: position 213,072,387 of record OZ005740.1, on the reverse strand, counting down.
GCATTAACGCACATGATTCATTGTACACCTTTACTGCAAGCACATCATCGCTTACACTGAATATTAGATCGTCCATATAAAACGATTCCATCAATAACTCACGAATTTCAGGATGTTTCTTCCATCTGTCACCGAGATGTGTATTTATTGCTAATAAGAATGCGCTGCATTTGACTTCGAAGGTGACACGCGTTATTCAAAATTCCTGGATAGGTGGAAGAATTCCAGTAGATTTGATTTTATCCGCAAACCAGAAGAAAACGATGTACGTCACGGACTTGCTCTGCTATATGAATTTGCAGAAATGCCTTTTCAATATCAACTACTGCTAATGAGCCCTCTCGAAACTTGAGCAAGACTTTTAAAATGTCTGGTATTAAATTAGATCCCGCTCCCAGATGATCGTTAAGAGAAAGGTTGTTATCTGAACAAGCAGAGCCGTCAAATACTATCCTTAACTTTGTCGTGTCGTTGTTGTTGTTAAACAGCAGATATCACAAGAGCGGTCTGACTTAGCCGGACCTTGAATTACCCAACTAAGTAAAGTTTCAACAAGAGTCAAATTGTCACTAATTCGTTCATACGCACCTGTTACAAAACACCAATAATAATCGAATCCTATGAGCATTAATTCCTTCTTCTAGCTCATTATTTATGGAACTATCGTCGGCTAATTAAAATTTGTAAAATTCAGGATTGGAGACTGGTAGCACATCCAAGCAAATAGTGGGTGCTTCAACAGCTGAAATTGTAATGGTATTGTCATTGTGTTGACTTTTCAAGGTTAGACTCACTCGATTAAATGTTTGTTTCGGTTTTCGTTTATATTCTCCAAATGATAACAATCGAAGCCTCTGTTTTCCTTCAATAGGTAAATTTATTTTTCGTGAGGAACTTTCCGTGATGTAGGAATACTGACTTCCCCCGTCGAAAATAATACGGACAAATGCAGAAGATAACTGTCCTGGGCGAGAGATGAAAGCACAAGCAGTCTGCACGTATGCGTTCGTTTGCGGAATATCACTTGCTGTTTGCGCACCACTTGATCTACCGCCACTTTCGCTTGATTTGACATTACATTGTCTTTGTGAATTCGGATCATACATTGGCATGCTTGCGGTTGCATTTAATACAATGAACTTTTTTATTGAAGCAGCATTTGGATGTGTTAGTACATCGAAAGCATCGTCTGTCTCGTTTGAGAAGTTCTTTTCGCTGAGCTACTGAATGAGAGTCATTACAATCAGATGTCGTATGTTGTGAAGAAGAGCAGAAAAAGCGCCACTGCACTGCCTGCCATTCTTACATTAGAAGATGTTTGGGTTGTTACAGATTTTAGTTCTGCTGATTTCTCTAGATTCGAACTCTATTTTCAGAAACTTTAAAAATCTACTAACTTGTCTGTCCCCTTCAAATACTATGGATCCCTTATCGTTTGCGGCTGTAGATGTAGAAGCATCATCACTAATTACGGTGCGTTTTTGCGTTTGGTTGGCAGCTGAAGTGTTGAAAGAACAATGATAGTAACCGTTGTCGTTATTCTACCGATGAACATCTACTCTTAGCTCGTTTGGCATTCATTTAACCAGGACCGTTTTAAGTATTATAGAATAATACGCCGACGGAACACCACGAGCCGTTAACGTTCTAGTGCATGATGTGATACAATTGTAAAGTCGGCGAAGGTTAATTATGTATTTTTCGACGAGACAGGCTGTATGGACTTCAACTTTAGCATATTTTTCTTGATTAATTGTTCGTGCTGCCATAATTTTTCCACAAGAAGCGCTATCGCACCATCATAGCAAGTTGCCGTCGGTGTGAATTCAGCAATAGTATCTGCAGCTTTTCCAATAAGCACCGATTGCAGATAGTTGAACTTATCCGCACCGCTGAGGCTTTGATTCTCGTGCACTGCTGAACGAAATTGTTCCCAAAATGAAAGCCATTCGTTATGATCCTCATTGAATTAATTTTCTTAGACTGAGCTGAGGTAACTTGAGAGAAGTCGATTTTGTGGCACTTCCAAGTGCAAGGTTGTTGGATATTGATTTACCTTGGATCTACTGTATTTCGGCGAGATGCAGATTAAGGCGACAAATAGTTCGTACGTAGTTTTAGTTGTATTATGATTCTCGCGCGCGCCTGAAATTCTTTGTATAAAAACGGTAACTTCCTCTTCAATGGACTGAAACTCGGCAACGTTATCTGGGGATGCGCGCGATTCCGATAATTTAAGATAGTCAGATGCAGAGTTTGTTAATTTTGCGATCTGACCACGGTAAAGTGACCTATTAGCGATTTCCATTTTAATTTTTAATGGTGTATAGAAAATTCGATAATTCGCGTGAAATAGATAAGCCTCGTTTTAGACAAGCGGATGCTACCAGATAAGGTATACAGAAGACAAGGTATTAATTTCAAATTTTACATTCGCTTTAATATAAAAGTTCAACAAATTATTTCCATTCTGGGAGGCTTATCTCCTACAACATAAAATATTTACTTTTAAACTTCATTCTTAAAGAAATAAATTAAGGCAATTTTTGTCTGCCTGTCCCTAAAAGTAGGAAGGGGGGATAGAAAAAGGATTACAAATATTGTACTGTCATCTATTTCTATTTTATATATTCGTATGGAAAACCACTGAACCGAAACTGGACTATGAGGGATTTTGTATAGAACTTATTATTTGTAGTTCAGCGGAATAAAGCATTAAACCAAAAAGCGACACCTATTGAAAAGTGAGTCCAAAATAATGACAAATAATGTAAGTAATTGCAGCGGTGTCAGCAGTCCATGTTATACTATATGTCAGTGACTATAGCCTTCAAACAAATAGGTACGAGGAAAACTACGACTCGTATGAATTAGAAACGCTTGCTGTGGTAGAATTATTAAAAACAAAAACGCATTTAATTAGTCGATGTCCCATTTAAAGTCGTAACGGACAGTAACGCTATTAAAGCTGCTGTCAATAAACGAGACTTAGTTCCGTGTATAGCTAGATGGTGCTTATTAATTCAAGAGTGTGATTTCACTGTGGAATATGGGGCGGGTACTAAAATGGTGCGCGTTGATGCGTTGAGTCGAATCGTAATAGAAAACACCTCACCGATATTTGAAGATACAGTGCTTAGGATCAAAATGGCAAATTTGGTTCTGGCTAGTCAACTAACGGCAGAAAAAATTAAACAAACTCATGAAATATTACTGACGAAACCCGAAAATGAATATGATAAAAGCATAGATAAGAAATATTGTCTGCAAATGGTTGATACCAAAACGGATGAGGTATGAGATTGTGCGTGCCAATCACGACGAATTTGTACACTTTGGCGTGGAAAAGATACTGAAAGTATGTGAGAACTACTGGTTCCCGAAAATGAGAGAGTAAGTTCAAAGATATATTGCTAATTGTGTTCGGTGTATATACCATAAGAGACCCAAGGGAAAAGCGGAAGGAGACCTTCATCCGATTGAAAAAGATCCGATACCATTACATACCCTACATGTTGAAAACGATATTTAATAGTTTGTGTGGAAAGTCTAACCAAATATATATTCTTGAATTCCGTGAAAGATATGAGAACAACGTCATTATTAAGGATGTTAGATGAAATTATCGGGCAGCTTGGTGTACCAAATCCCGCCATTTCTGGCAAAGGAAGCTGCTTTACATCGAAAGCGTTCGAGAAGTACTCTACTTCATATTCAAACTTCTTCACTAGCAACTACAGCGAATGAAGATTGACATTGATAAAATTCAATTTGCCGTCCATACACAGTGTAACTAAACGTACTCCTTGCGAGCTGGTTTACGGCTTTCGGCCACGAGTTATTGCAGACGGAAAGTTGTTCAAAGAAAAAGACACGCGATCGAAAATTTAATAAAGGCCCGACAGGTAGGGGTAGACCTAACTAAAAAAGACCAACAGAAGCAAAAAGAGAGTTTTGAAAAAAAAATGTTCCAAGACTTACCATCCTGGAGAGAGTAGTAGTACGGAAGGAAATTTTTGCAGATAGACAGAGCTGAAAGTTACTACCGAAGTATAAAGATCTCTTCAAATTAAGAGAGTTTTGAGCAGGGATCATTATGAAGTAGCTGAGCTTCCAGGTTAATTTAGAAGTCAACGCACACCGTTTGAAAATGTTGAATCGGTGCTTGGCTCAGGTAACCTCAATGTAATCAGGTAACCTCATTGTAATACAATGAATAAATTTCTTTACTTAAATATTATATTATACTAGCAAATTGAAGACCAAGTATTGAATTGCTGGAGGTAAGGGCGATCATCATTTTCAACAAAACAATAGGATGTTTTTTAACCAAGGCGATAGGGTTGTGAAATTGATTGAAGAACAACTCACGAGCGAAGTCCGACGGAAATACCTCACCTTATGAGCAAGGTGTAAAAGGATTGACTGAATTTATCTAAATAATGTCATCGTCCGAACTTTATTGTCAACAATTTTTTGTTTGTTTTCTTTTTCTTCAATGACCAATCGTCATTTCAGACCCTGACTGAAGATGGTAATTTTGGTAACGGCGCCGTCATTTTATTCTTCATAAGCGAAACGCAAAGTACTGAAGCATTTTATAAGAGCCATCTGCACTTCAATAGTGCAAAGTTTTTTTTTTAATTTTAAATAGTTAAGCCAAGCTCAAGGGATACCCTATGATACAAAGCGCAGCATGGTAGGATGGAGATAGAGGAAGGATTAGAAGACATGATGAAAGTGGCGGAGGTGGTGATGTATATCGCTCTTGAATCTTCGCAGATTATAATCCACAAGAAAAACAAGATGGTAGTTCGCATTCGCACAGTTCAGCGATTTTTGACAAATTGGAAAACGTATCAAGCACCAGACCCGATTTTTCCGCTGCAAATTTCGGTTGATCAAATTGGTACCTGAAACAAAACGTTATTTAGATTTAGTAAAAGACAGGATTGATATATGACTTATTTATTGACACAATTTTATAACTTGTTTGAACCGGTCTCTTCTCGATCTGGTGAGCTACTGACTATAAATTGATACTGAGTTGAGAGAAACCTCTACTTACAAATACAATGATGTGCTAAAAATATAATATTCTATAGTAAGGTGTAAGAGAACTAGAATTTTACAACATCCTCCCCTCCCGGAAATAATGTTATTTAACTTTAAGTGGATGTAAAGATTGGATTGATCTTCTTATGGTTTTACCATTTCCCAGCTTTAGCTCGCACGCTCGATTTTTACCGTCTCGCCCAGGAATACTTGTGTTACTCGACCTAGTTTCCACAGCAGTCTCGGGGTGCTTGGTTCATGTACAGGGACTACGTCATTGATCTGTATGCTGGACTACGTCATTGATCTGTATGCTGGACGACAGCGTAGTATTTACTTCATGAGCTGATCTCAGTTGACAAACATACTCCGACCTCCAACGTTTCCAAAAGTTTAGCAGGAGTCGGTGACGATTTTTCCACAATTCATTCAACTTACATATTGTGCTGCAAGCTAGGGTTCTCGTTAAAATTTACTAGATCTGTAACTCCAGTTTGCAAACAAAAATCAGACGGTTGAAGTGGCTTCAGATCAGCAGGATCAGAGGAAACATACGTTAACGGCCTTGATTTCACTGAAGCTTCTACTTTCCCCATAATAGTCCCTAGTTGCTCATAAGTTAATATGGCCTTGCCGATTGTAGCTTTCAGGGAGTTCTTAATAGTTCTTATTATGCGCTCCCACCAGCCGCCCCACCAGGGGCTCTTTCAACTATAAATTTCCATCGAATTCCGTTGGTACCAGCAAATGACGACAATTTAACTCCATTTACCTTTTCATAAAGATGTCGAATCTCGTAATCTGCTCTTTTAAAAGACTTAGCATTGTCCAAGTATATTATTCTTCGCAGTCCTCGACGAGAAATAAGTCTTCTTACAGCGTTCATACAACATTCAGTGGTGAGATTACAGACCAATTCAATGTGAATTTCGCGTACAGCTGCGCACGTGAACAGCATTAAATATACCTGTTTGGCTGAGAATATTTCACCAGATGTCACAATCAATGGACCAACGAAATCGACGCCTTTAATTTCGAACGCTCTGGTTAACTTATTTATTGACACAATTTTATAATTGGTTTGAGCCGGTCTCTTCTCGACCTGGTGAGCTACTGACTGTAAATTGATACTGAGTTGAGAGAAACCTCTACTTACAAATACAATGATGTGCTAAAGATATAATATTCTATAGAAAGGCATATGAGAACTAGAATTTTACAACAGTACGTATGGCCCTATGGAATTTTTATTTCTTTACAAAATTTACATTAATTTTTAAGATTTCGAGTTTTTTATTATCTTTTCTTTGTTGCCTGAAAATACTTGAAGTTCGTATTTGTTCACCTTTTGTTTTAGAAAGTGAGTAAGTTGGTATTAAGAGTAGGTTTATATGATGCGTCACCTTTTCGATCAAAACACCATGTTTGATACGGCAACCACAAATACGTGCATCAAGTATAAGCACACGGTTAGGCACAAATATTAGGTCGTCTGTTCACCCCGTGGTCAGAGCTACCGCGCAATAAATGAAGAGTGTGTTGAAAATTATGCAGCTGGTTTAAAGTTAGTGATTGCGTTTATTCACCACGTCTACACTTTATTCTCGGACCAATTTAAAGCTTTAGTAAATATTATTAGGTATTTACTAAATATATATGTGTGTTAGATCTAATAATACGAATATAATACTAATTCAAAGTACAATAAAAGTAAGTTTAAAATTAAAGATTATAGATAAAATACTGTTGCAATTGACTTGTACTCGCCTGATGAATATATGGCAACTGATTTACTTGAATTTTTATTTGAATGAGGTTTGGGAGTGATTACGATACTCTTTATAGCGGTCGATACCCGCAATAATGTGGCTTTGTTAGTAATTGTCTTATTACAGTCGAAACCCGCAGTAAGACTCTTTATTACAGTCGATACCCGCAATAAAGTGTTTAGTGTTAGTCATCTTCTTACTACAGTCGAGACCCGCAGTAATAATCTTTAATACAGTCGAGACCAACAATAAAGTGTTTTATCTTAGTAATTGTCTTACTACAGTCGATACCCACAGTAAGCCTCTTTATTACAGTCGATACCCGCAATAAAGTGGTCTTATTAGTAATTGTCTTATTACAGTCGATACCCGCAATAAGACTCTTTATTACAGTCGAGACCCGCAATAAAGTGGTTTCAGTTAGAAAATTTCTTATTACTTACAGTCGAGACCCGCAATAAGAAACTTTATTACAGCCGAGACCTGCAATAAAACGATTTGTTAGTAATAGATTATCTCAGTCGAGACCGAAGATAATATTATTTAGGTCAGTCGAGACCCGGCTTAAAGTGAATGTTAGTCGAGACCCGAAGCAAGATTCTTTATTTCCGTCGAGACAACAAATTAAGAGTTTTGTTAGTAATATTTTCATTGCAGTCGCTACCCATAATAAAAACCTTTAGTTAAATCGCTATTTAAAACAAAATCCATAATCCAGTCGATACCCAGAATAAGAATATTTTATTTTAGCTGTCAATTAAATGAAGTATTTAACAAGGAATAAATCGCCAAGTTAAACATTGCACTGCCAAATCACAAAAGAAAACAAATCAAGTCAAACTGCTGTTTATATAGCCAGAGTTTTCGCAAGGTAGCAAAGAACGGTAATCAAAGGCGCATGGCAACAATATAGGCATAGCAATAACTAGCATAGCAACAATAACCTGACATAGCAATTGCACCTCATCATTTGTTCATGAACTGTTACCATTTTAGTTATTGTTGTTAGCAAGCTGTTCTGTGGTTTGCTATAGAATTACCGCAGTTCGTGTGCTGCTTATACTATAATTTCGTTCCATTTTATCTTCTTGTGAGTTTTCTTTTTTGAAGTTGTTACCACTGTGAACATATTCATTGACATCCACCTGGCTTGAGTTGACAGTAGCAACTATTTACATTCACTTCGTGGGAATTAAACACACTAATTAGGTAAGATGAATTTATAATATTAATTAAAGATTTGGTGCTTGGTATTTTGTTTTTTTCCCTTCTTAGGACATTCTTCGTGATGAGGCGACAAGAATGGATTTTAACTTTAGTGTCATACATACAACTCAAAACAACATTTGCACCACTGATGAATTTAAAGCAATGCAATGCGAAATCTGATTAAAAAGCATTCATTTATATTCTCCTGGTTAAAGCAACGTAGAACACTCTGCCTTATATTAACAAACACCTTTAATAAACTCATTACGGCTGGCGAGACAATGAGTTGCTTTGGAGATTATGTAAATGGTTACATTATATTTTGTTTTGTATGATTTAAATATTGTTCCTTTTCAGACATGGTTTCCAGATTGAAACATCATCAGGGGAAGATGCTGTACCTTGGACATGTGTGTACCTTGGTCATTTCAATTTTCACACGGACTGTAGCTACCACCTACATAAACTCACTTTTATCTTACTAATCAACAGATGACACTTAAGCTATTCCGGGAAGTAATTTGTCGGACAAATGTGCAGTTATTTCGTTTTAAACAAAAGTTGTGAAAAAAATAAATATTTTCCAGTGATTAAGAATTGAAAGTGTTGGAGTTCTATTTTTTACTTTTTATATCTTTGGACTCCAGCTAAGGTTAAACTTATATATATGTACTATTATAAATCGTGCATCATGTGGTGAATTGTGCGTCTTAAAATATTTCACAGGCAGTTTTGTTTCTTTTGCAAGGGGTCATGCCTTTATTTACAAAATAAACTAAAGACGTATATCTTCAGCAATTTTTTGTTTAATAAATGGCTTTGCAAATAATGTTATTCTTGGTTGAATAAGGAGTGTTATTTAATTTAACCCTGTTGATATACCATCATTTCTTCTTAGTAAATTACAAATGTCCAAGGTACAATACCCACTGTCCATGGTACAGCTGCATGTTGTACTTTGGATAGAAAGAAGGACCCTCATATTTCCTTGCATATTCGAAAATTTTTGGAAAAGTTATGGGTTAGACAATCTATAATAATCGGTTGCTTAAGATTTGTCCCATTAGTTTTGTAAAAAAAAAGACTGTTTCAAAAAAGGTACCAAGCTACATTCTCTATCTACATGCTCTATTAATTTAGTAGTATTAATAATAATTTATTCATGGATGTGTACATAATATTAACACCTTCTAGCCGTACATTACAAAACATGGTGGTACTTTGTTTTGTTATCATTGGTACTATCGTTTGTTGTACTTCCTGAAAGTTACTTATCTGACATCCATTCGATCTTCTTCCAGACTGTTCAAACGCCTTAACTACTAGAAAATCGCACATCCAAGCATTAAAGTTGTGACTTTCCATAATGTGTCAACTGGACGAAATGAGGCACATATCAGGCATTATTTGTGTGTTGTGGCATGATTCTTCGCATGAACACACCTTTACCATCATTTCAACCAATAACCTATTGCTACCTATTGCACCTTTTTCAAAAATCTAAGCCCGACTAACAAAATGCTTGAAAATTTATTCAGCCTTAAACAAGACAAATTTAATTTTTTTTTTTGTTCTGCATTCTGATGAATTATTTGGTTTTGTTTTCTTCGTAATATACTCACATGATGTTAAGTCGCTATTTGAAAGATTTGGTTTTGTATTTTTCAGAAAAAATAAAAGCAAAGCTAAATTTAATTTTTGATCATAATGGGAGATGGTATGGTGTAGTGATTGCAAAAATTATTGTAAAAGTAAAAACCGATTTTTTCGGTTTTAATCGGTTTTTACTTTTACAATAATTATAATATAATTTTTTAACAATATAATTCATTAATACAAAAATGAAAAGTTATTTGTAAAAATCCTGGAAACATGTATTTAAATGCAATTGAAATGAGCACGTAGAAAGCATAAGTTATCAATGGGTTTATCACTTAATCGTGAGTTCAGTTTGGTACAAATTTCCAGATACTCACACCCTCTCTGGTTCCACACTTGTAGGAGGAATTGCTTTCAAAGTATTATAACCACATTGAGATAATAAGCAAGATATAACCAACTTATTGAAAGAGACTATATATTAGATCTGCTTAGCATTTTCTACTGGCATCTGCGGTAGGCAGGAACTAGCCGTACTGAAGAGTATGGGTTCCTGCTGATACGAAGCGCCTTATTCACATTACAACCAACTAATTATTTCATAATATAAGTTTTTTATTATAATTAATGAACGCGTCTGATTATTAGAAGAATATCATAAAAACTGAGTTTGTAAGATATTCCTCTGATTATGGTACCTTAGCTACCGAAAATCCGTTCATTAATTATAATGAAAAATTTATATTATGAAACAACAAGTTGGTTGTATCTTGCTTATTATCTCAATGTTTATGAAACAATTTGTTACGGAAACGATAAATGTCGCCGTCAAGGATTGGGAGGGAATACATTAAAAATCTCGATAAGAAAATATTAAAAAAACGTTGCTTCGAGGTCTAACAAAAGGTAAGGAATTCGTCAAGAATAACTGTCAGAAAATGCAAAGATTTCCACCTGAAACCTATAACAAATTGTTAACTCATGTCGATAAGAAAATATTAAGAAATGGTTACATTCGGTAGAGAATTATAAAAAAGGGGAAACTAATCGAATTTTGACAACCATTGTGAACCACAGATGTATCGTTTGCTGCAAAAAAAAGTTAACGCTTTTTGAGAAGTTTAACGAATTTTTTAAGTGAAAAGGCTGAACTACAATAGACGTTAAAAACTTTACGAAATTGAGCGAGACTGAGGTTTACTTACGAAAAATTTATATTTTTATCCTAAATATACATATATCACATTCCGTAAGAGTTATTATCTGGGAATTTAATGTTTTCAATGTTAAAAAGTGGTAAAAGTGAAAAAAATAACAAATGGAAGTGATTTAAGTGAAGAATTTTCTATTAATTCGCAGTGCCATTTTTATTCCATTTTAATTTTTGCATTTCACTTTTAATCATTTATAAATTTGATTTAGAATCATTAAAAATAAAAGTTCTTAAAATTCTTATTTCTCCATCATTGACCGATTCTAACAAGTGTAGGTTCGATTCCCGTCCGCGGGAAAAAATAAATAACATTTAGTAATTGATTAGTTGTTTGACGTATCGCCTTCTTACGGGATGAGTGATTCTTAGCGGACCTTTACTGACTGTAATTTAATTTTTAAACTTAACGAAAGTTCCCCTCACATGAGTTAAAGTTAATTTGCATACGCCTGTTAAATTAAAGGGAGCGTTCGCTTTACGTAAGTAAATGTACTTACGATTACGCTGAACTACAGGCTAACCACTCACTTTCTTAACGTTTTCGGCAAGTTGTGTTCACTGGGTATTCACACACAGCATTGAGTGAGCACCAGTGCAGTGACACTGCCAGTGTATCAGTTTAGTTCTGATCCGATTCTTTCCGCTCTGTTCTGTGTTGTCAGCATCCAGCAATTTGTTCTTACTGGAAATTGTTTCTTAGAAATTTACTGTCCATTTTTTTTTAGATATTTTATGCACTATTGGAGCCTAACAGCGGCACACATGAAAGTATTGTATCTGAAAATATATTTGCAATGTACCTATTTTGTAGAAAAATTTTTCCGTGAAATTTTGAAATTACATAAATGTGCAATTTTTCATCTTTTTTTTAAAAAAAAAGAATATTTAACCCTGGAATGCTACCCGTGAGTAAATTTTACTCACTTTCTGCTTGAAGGCTGCACTGCTCTTTACGACATATGACCACAGCGTCCACACTTCTTAAGTGCTTTGCCTGAAGCGTGATTGTTAGTTTAAGGGAGAGAGAGCCTTCCCAGCAGGTCAGCCCTCTCATTCCTCATGCTCCTCAATGGCCGGTAACCCAAAATTGTAGTATAAAATCTATTAAAAACAAAAAAAATTTACAAGGTGTACAAAATATGATTCTTTCATTTCTAATTATCCTTACTTTATTAATTAAAATTTCTTTATATAAATTTTAAATTATTCTTGCGGGAATGCTATTCTTTCATTTTTCCGTTATTGTATTCCGCTAAAATATTTCAGCTCTTTTGTTTATAATTTATTGATGTGTGAGTAATATTTATTCAGGGTTACCAATAAGCGAATATTGAAACGGGTTAGTATTCCAGGGTTAAAGAAACGGAAAAAATTTCATTAATATAAAATCGGGTTTAAGGACGCTAAAACCGATTAGTTGGTTAATCGGGTAATCGAGTAACCGATTTTGCAATCACTAGGGCGGATCGATTCATGGACGTACCTCTGTAGCGCATACACACAAGATGGGGCCAAGCAAATAGACAAGGCTTTGGAAGCTTATCCATGGTGGATGGGGGCGATTGGGCCGAAACAATCCCCAAAGCCGGAGGCCCAACTTCATCTGGAGCTCCCTCTGCTCTCTCTCTCATTCTTTCCTATGGCTGGCGATGTAGAACTCTCCGGGTGGATTGAAAATTGTTCGGCGTTGCTGAGATCTTCAATTTTTTTCTGTTGTAGCATTGAATCAAATAAACGTTCTTCCTTCTAGGCTTTTAGGTTTCCCCAGGAGGAGGAAACCACAGGAAATATTCCTTTTTTTGTTATTTTCTGTCTGTCCGTCTGCAGTCACGCATATAAATTTCCGTCTGTCTGGTCAATCATCTCGATGGATATTTGTGCACAGTTAAAAAGCATCAAGGAATGTGGGTGGCAAGAACCACCCCAAGCCGGCTGATCGCTAGCGTCATATTCGCTGTGTAGCCACCCACGCTCATCCCGCGATGATTTTGCACCTCAAGGTGTCGGATGCGGTATCGATCTATATTCAGGTGAAAGTGGATGTAGGTAGATCTGTCGGCAGACATGCTCTGCGCTACATATCTTGTCTGCCTATGTAAGGGCCGAGGACATGGTGGACAACTGAACACAGAACTCCCTAGTGGAACAGGTCCGCGGTCAAACTTTGCTATTGGGAGACTTCAACGCACATCACTCATTATAAGGATCCCCGAAAAGCGACCCAAGGGGAAATGAGATAGAGAACTGGTTGGACCGCTCAAACCTCCTCCTCACTGATGGTATTCCTAACATATTTAATACTAGAAACATTTTCACCCATATCGACCTCTCTTTTGCTCCTCTATTCCTTACCTACTTAAACGACTGGCAAATCTTTGGAAACGCTAAGGAGATTTTCCATCCCCTGTCTATATCAGCCTCTCTAGAGCCATTCCGGGCAGGGCACACATACCCAGATATGTGAAACGTCGTGCCGACTGGGAAATATCTCGCGGTGAAGTGGTTAACTATCTATTTCAACATCCACCAATCGATCTTGTAGACCAAGAAGCATCTTCATTAAAAAAAACCATACGTTTTGCAGCAATTCGCATCATTCCACTCAATTAAACAGCTTCAAAAGTCCAGCCCCCATGGCTGACGGCACACGTTCTACAAATCGTGGAACCTAAAGACGCTGCATGAAAGAAGGTCCCTTGAAAGCAGACATAACAGGCCCCTACGCTTATTGCAGAAAATCTAGCTTCGCACATGGCTGGATACTCGAATGGTAGTAATTGTCACCAATTTTTTATCACCTAAATGGAACCGTGGGAGAGGATTAGCGCGAGAAAAAGAGCTGTCCCCATAACCCCCATTTCTCTCCAGGAAATGAAGGACACCCTTCTTTCCCTCCACGGAATCACTCCAGGCCTGGACAACATTACCGGTATGCTGAAACAGGCTTCTTCAGCAAAGTTAGACAGTGCTAGGGGACTGTACAATCTAGTCCGCAGTTCTGAAAGTTTCGCAAAGTTTCCACTACCTTGGAAACTTGCCGAGATCAGTCTTATGCCATAGGGCAGCATTAGAATTCCACATATCTCTTAAACCAGACCTATCTCAGTCCAAACTATCCAAAATCCTTAAAAATTGATGGCCAATACACTGCCTTGAATTTTAGAGCAACAGTTCCTGCCACCAGTTACAAGTTGCAGACCTGCAAGAGAAACTCAGTTCCTCCTTCTGGTATGGGCACCTTTTGGGATAAAGCATACTATTGAGTTTTAAACTAACATAGAGAAGGCGGTCGACACTGCACCTAAACGCCCCGTCCACCGGCAACTAAACAATTGGAACACAGAAGAGATTCGTGGACAAAATAAATTCATTCCTTTATAATCGAAAGATTAAGGTAAAAGTTGCAGGGCGTTGCTCGACCACCCACAATCTTCAGGAAGGGCTTCCGCAAGGATCTCCGCTCTCAGTTCAATTCTTCAACACATATATCCACTCCCTTATTACAGTCGTTACCCGTAATAAGAATCTTTATTTTAATTGTCAACCAAATAAAGTTTTAGATTTGTTAATAAAAATTCACAACACTAGGAAATATTACTGGAAAATAATACTAAGAAAAAGTTGCCAAGCTAATCACTGCACTGCCAAACTGAAAAAGAGATCGAGTCACAGTCATAGTCATAGTCAGAGTCTTTCTTGCGCATTCAAAATATATTGACCTTAATGTGTAGTCCTAACTTCCCTGTTAGGATTTATGGTAGGGTAGATTTAACAATCAGGCTTCCTATGTTGGCCTTGATTTCACAATTGTCTTGGATTTGTCTTCTTTTGATACATATATTGATTAAAAACTTGAATGTTTGATATGGTTTTGTTGATTACTACAGCTTCGCGCGCGACACTAAGTTGTTTCCGTGGCGGCTGTTTGTTATATATTGCTTGGGGGGGTGAGACTGGAGAATTGGGATGGGTTTGGTTAAGGAGGATGAAGAGAGAGATCGAGTCAAGTCAATTTGGTGTTTATATAGCCATGGTTTGCGCACGGCTCCAAAAAACGGTAGTCAAAGGCGCATGGCAGCTATAATTGGCATAGCAACAATAGCCTAGCATAGCAACTGAACCTCATCATTTGTTTGTGAAGTGTTACCATTTAGTCATTGTTGTTCACAAGTTGTTTTGAACTGATTATCTCCATTTTATTTTTTCTAAATATGGTATAAATAATTCTTTATGGAATATAATTCCTACTTACACAGGGTAATTTTTACTTTGGTAAAAGCTGTACATTGTGCCGACGGACACGCTAGCACGCAGCGCGCATTAATTGATGCAGTTGTTCCCAGTTGTGCCATCACAATAATTTTGTTACGCAGTGGTTCCTTCTATGGTAACCGAAATTAATTGTATACGTACTCGCGTGCTGCTCGTGCTCCAGTTCGAACATTTTTGGATTTGTTCATACTCCCGGTCTTTCATTTGTATACTCTGATGCATGTTAGTAGCGTGTACGCCTGAAGCAATGCTTCGGTGGAAGTGGTGCTGCTGTTTCGTTCCAGTACATATCTTGTTTCTATCTTATTTTTAAGTGCGTTTTGTTTCTCCAAGTTGTCAACATTGTGTTAATTATTTACGTTGACGTAGGACACCTGGCATAGAAAAAATTTTTATCTGCTGCTTGACTTCATGGAAACCTTTGAAACTCCATTAGGTAATAAGTGTATATTTTTAATGAACAATGTGATTCTTTGTGGTTTGTTTGTTTTCCTTTTCGGGATTTTCACCAAGGGCAGAGGTGGAATAAATGCAATTTCCGAACCACCGGTGAATCCCTATATTTATTTATTTACTTATTTTTTAAAGGAAATTGTGATCTCTACGGAAAGTCACAACTGAAAATAAGTCAGTGTCATACTTCGTAATAACCGGTGGCCATGATGCAAAATATCGACAACTGAGTGTTTTTTCTTCAGTGAGAATAGCAGATTTATTAGGTGACTCTCCCTCGATTGGTTATGCCGAAAATGCTCCATCCACTTCTTCACCATACATGAACATTGACTGGTTTTAAATATTGTTCTCAATTTGAAATATACTGCCCCGTGTTGAAAGGATGTAATGTTTTTCAAATGTTATGTTGTACCTATATAGTTACCTAGTAAGTGAATTAAACATTGTATAATATCAAAATTTTGAATAAAGGAAGTGTATTGAATAAAAAAATTTATCAAAGTGAGCAGAACGAATTGAAAAAGGCAACAGACCCAATTTCCAACGCAGAATAAAGAAAAGGGTTATATTAAAAAAGAAACAATTTTAGTTCTTAACCTTTTATTGAAATTAGCACTTTAATAGTGTCATCATTCATTAGGCGTATTTTGTGACTGGTCCCAACTTGGCTGGTGAATCGTTGCGTACGCTTCTTAGATTTGCGGAGGGCATCCCAAGAAACAGTGATGGTTTCACTGGTCCCCGTAGGATTTGTTACTGTCAGGTGAAGATCATTGCTCTGTGCTGTGGCCGGAACTAGTACTAAGTCTTCCAAGATTTTGATCTTAGGATCTGGAATCCTTGCTGGAGCTCCTACACAGAATGGTCCTGGCATTTCTTCTTGGTTGTAACCTTTAAACAATGGTGGCGAACCAATAATATTGGGATCTGGACTATGCACTGTACCTCCTGCACTGGATGGTCCTGGCTCTTCCTATTGTATGTGGCTCTGAGGCGATGATACCGAGCCATTAATATTCGAATCTGGAGTCCCCGCTATAGCTCCTGCACTGGAGGGTGCTGGACGTTCTTCGTAGTGGTGACTTGGAGAAGAGGGTGGCGACTCGTTGATCTCAACTATCTCCGGGTCCTCCTGTTGCACATGACGGAGTCGTCTGCCAATTTTATTAACTTGAGGGGCCGCTTGAGGTTGTGTAACTGCCTTTCCAGGTCCCAGATTTTTCGTACTTCCCGCTCAATAGCTCTGCCTGGGGTTGATGTCAGATTTTTATTGTTACCTTGAACAGAAGATGCCATCGCTATTTTGGGTACAGAGTAGATAAAAAAAGTAAATTATTTTGAAACGTCCTTTAGGCCAGCGGGAGTAAGGCAAATTTCGTTAGTGGTCTTTTTAAAACTCCATTCTGAGTTTTAAAGCTTACGGCGCTTACTAGTTTAACTGCGGTGGATGTATATCGATGATTCGTCCCAATACCCAATGTCATGCTGCTATATTGGGCTCTTTATAATGACAAAATCTCCTATTTTAGGGTTGGATACTGGGGTTTGAAATTTTAGCATGTCTTGCAAAGGGTTTAGATAGCCTTTGGACCACTTGCTCCACAACTCTTGTTGTAACGATTCCGCGCGATTCCATCTTCTTATTGATGAAATGTTTCTCTCAGTTATAGGTTCTGGACGAGTGATCAATGCACTGCCTATTAAAAAATTTCCTGGTGTCAATGTACTAAGATCATCTGGATGATCTGAGACGGGGCATAATGGCCTGGAATTTAAGCAGGCTTCAATCTGTGTTAAGACGGTTGCAAATTCTTCAAATGTTAAGGACGAATTTCCTAATATGCGCCTAAGATGGTACTTGATTGATTTAACTCCTGCTTCCCAAAGACCTCCAAAATGTGGTACTGAAGGCGGGTTAAAAGGTCACCGTATTACGTTTTGTACTACCTTGATGATATTTCTTTATTTGCATGTTGTATTGCAGTATTGATGTCCTTTTGTAAAATCCTATCAGCTCCAACAAAGTTTCTTCCGCATTGGGAGAATATATCCGTACAGATTCCTTGTCGACTAGAAAATCTTCGAAATGCTGCTATGAAGGCCGCTGTTGTGAGATCACATACAGGCTCTATGTGGATGGCCTAGTTGGCCTTGCAAATAAAAATGCGCATGTACTCCTTGTAGAACCGATTTCCTCTATGCTTGCATATTTTTAAGCTACTGGGACCAGCATAATCCACCCCAGTTTGTTGAAATGGTCTCGATATATTAACCCTCGAAGCAGGTAGATTCCCCATGATTTGGTTCCTATTTGTGGCGGATTGTTTGAAGCAAATTATGCATTTGTGTAGAACAGATTTAACTGTTTGTCGTCCTTGCGGAACCCAGAATTCATTTCTCATTGTTGTTACAATACAAAGACCCATAAAACGGCGCCCTCACCCCATAGAACGGCGACGTGACCCATAGGACGGCAGAGATATTCGATAGGTCTCGCTTCCATCAGTGAGGGCGCCAGGCATGCACTTGGCGTCGACTGATACTTCAGAAGCAGCAATGCTTCTGGAGGGCTATGATTGACGTCACAAAATCAATCCGAGTGTGAAGAACACCATGTGATTAAGCCATGATGGCAGGTGCACACGTTAAACCCCCAAGGACTGTCTGTTGTTAGAACCAATTGTAGACCTCCATGCAAAGTTTTAATATGGAAATGATTGATTATTAATGTTGTTAAGTTGTGTTCTCTCGGCAATATGGTTGGATGTTTTTGATTGAAGGATATATTGGCATTTTTTAGACGGCCGCCTACACGCAATAATCCACTATTACCCAGAAATGGGCTGAGAGATAAAATTTTGATTTTGTGGGATACTAGAGTGCCTTCTTGTAATTGCTTAATTTCTTTTTTAAATACTTCGTTTTGAGCTAGCTTGATTAGCAATTGTTTTGCCTGAATCATCTCAACAAGTTGGAGAAT
Organism: Dioctria linearis; assembly: GCA_963930735.1. NCBI lineage: Eukaryota > Metazoa > Arthropoda > Insecta > Diptera > Asilidae > Dioctria > Dioctria linearis. The sequence continues at coordinate 213,053,834 of OZ005740.1, read as the reverse complement.
TGAATTGTTGCGATGAGTTTTAGGAATTGTTTTGTGGCAGTGGTTGATAATCTTGAGACAGTATGCAATGACTCATTGTAGCTTAACAAACGTTGAGAATTTACTAAAAAGTTCATTAGTGTTTGACTGAGTAGCAGATAGATAGCTTACTCGCTTATGCTCAGATTCGATGTTTCCTTCCGTAAAAGGTAATGGTTGAGGCCACTTTTCCTCAGGATACATCAGCCACTGAGGTCCATACCACCATAATTGGTAGGAGCTTAATGATGCAGGTTCAATTCCCCTGGAGTTGCAGACGGCAGGATTTTCATTAGATTGCACATGATGCCATGACTGAATGTCAATTAAATTTTGGATTTCTGCAATCCTGTTTGCGACAATGGTTTTTTACTTTTTCGGATGATTGCGGATCCACGCTAGGACGATAGAGGAGTCCCTCTAGGCAAATATGGTGGTTTTAGTAAGATTTAGATCTGTTCCAACTCGATCAATAAGCCGAGCTAACAATATAGCGCCGCATAACTCAGTGCGAGGAAGAGTAATAGGTTTGACAGTGGCTATTTTGGATTTCGCAATGAGTAAAATACTATGGACGTTTCCTTCTTGATCTATAGCCCTATGTAAACGGCAGCCGAATGCGCTTGATTAGACGCTTCGGAAAATCCGTGTAGCTGGCCCATTGATAGATCACTAGTAGTGATTATCCAGCGTGGTATAAGGATTGAGCTAATGTGAAATAGGTTTTCTTTGAATTGTCGTCAGTGCAGGTCAATATGTGCAGGTATCGGATCGTCCCATGGGCATCCCGAAAGCCATAAGGTTTCCATCAGAATTTTGGCTGTAATTATGACCGGAGATATCCAACCTAGTGGCGCATCGATTTGATGTTGTAAAAGTTACATCCGTCCATGTGTTGTTTTTCTTTATTGCATGGCGATATATGTTGAAATAAATTCAATATATTTTAGTCATTATAATATATATTTCAGATAATCATGCAGTCGGACTTCCAAGACTACTTATCCATATTTGAAAACAGTCACTTTTCTCCTCCTAGTAGCCCACTATTGTAAAGCTGGGTAGAACCAAGCTACGACATCCTAACCCAACATCCGCTGCCGCTTCATCTTCAGTTTATTATTTCATCTTCAGTTTCTTTTTTGTTATTTTGTATCATCTTTTATCATTTGGTATTATTTTATTATTCCATTATATTTTAATTTTCTTTCACTTTATAGAAAATAATTGTGAAGTAAATGTTGCAGGAGAAATCTTTTGATAATTTATATGTTAGGCGAACATGCCTGCTAGCCTAAAATTTATTAAGTTAGAACGAAACATCAGTGTTTACGAAAATAAGTGCAATTATTTCCACTATATTATATATTGTTACGAGCGTGGCCTTAGCCCGTCATTTAAAAACACAATATTTCAGATATCATTTAAAAGTTCTTTCTTTATTCAACTTACTGTTTACTCTCACAAATTCACAAACAATTATCAAACCAACTTTCTATAGTTATCGCTAGTACTGTACGTCTAATTATCACAATCGTTTCACTGTCTGAAATAAGACTCGCCTCCTGGATGTGAGTAGCGCCGTATATATAATCTAAAAATTATCCTAGAACTTTCCTGAATTTTCCGTTCACCGAACCCATAGTTTACTAGGATATCACTAACCTAAAGTTGTTTCCATTTCCAATAGATGTAGCTTCTATCATTTGTCGCGCTTAATACTGCCCCTTCTTAAAATTGATCATCCCGAACAACATGTGATCCACGGTCTTGATGCTCGTAGTATTTACACAAACGATCCAGGTGAACGGTTTTCCGTTTTCCTCTTGTGGCACGCTGAATCATCTATTCTAGTCACTACTGAATACGGTCCTTCCCAGTGTTGTTGTAATTGTGGTGAATGTCTCTTACGTCGTCTAGGGTTGTACAGCCAAACAAGATCACCTTCATTGAATCCGGCTAAATTAGCACGTAAGTTATAGCGGGTCTTCATCTGACGAGTATTTGCTGCTAATTTTTGCTTAATCGTTGTCTGAACTCTGATATGTAGTCTTCTGGTAACTTTTGTTCACCTCTGGGTGTACCAAACTTGAGTTCGTTAGGTAAACGCATCTCCCATCCGAATATATTTTCGCTGGGGTTTGCCCGGTCGTATTCTAAACAGTTGATATATAGGCCATTATAAATATAGGAATATTTCGATCCCAATTGCACTGATTACAGTTGACTGCCTTCCTTAAATATTCGATTAACGTTCTGTTGAAGTACTCTTCCATGCTTTTATTTTTCTTTCGTCTCTTATCATCTTCATGATCATTCTCTTTGATTTCTTTGCCCTCAAAGTTCTCGCCCTTTTTATCACCATTGTCATCTTTGCCATCATCATCGTCACAACCTTTGTCTTTACCTTTTCCAATCTTCATTATACCCTTACTATCGTCATTACCAGCATCCTTAGACCCTATACTTTTCGTCTTTTTCTTTCCTTCATTGTCCTCGTCTTTGGATTTCCTTCCTCTCGTCTTTTTACTATTGTCATCGTAGTCATAATTGTGAGATCTAGTCTCGAACGTAAGGGAGGGTTCAGGTTTAGAAAAGGATAACTCAGCTTTGATTTCAATTCAAATATAAATTTTATTAAAGTAACTAACTTCAATATCACAATTCAATTTCAACTTATAATTTATTATTAGTATTACATATATAAGATTCAATAAAATTCAAAAAGTTAAAATATTCAAATATAAAAGGAATTCAATAATAAACTCCAAGGAAAAATCCCGCTTGAGAGCTGCTGAATAGTCTCCTTATTTCTGTAATAAAAGTTTACTGGAATTAAAGTTCCACTAACTATTATTTAATAAACAGAATTAAATCGCTTCTATAGTGTGAGAGCAACGATGTAGCAGAATTAGACTTCGGCTGCAACTTGCTGAGGCGTGTAAGCAGAGTAATACTTCTGTTACAGCGAGTATTAAAACGCGTAGGCAGAAATATACTCCCGCTACAACGTGCTGATGCATGTAAGCAGAATTACGCTTCTGTTACAGCGAATGTCAAAACTTGTGCGCAACGTCCTGGAGCATGTAAGCAGAATTAATCTTCTGTCACACGATTGGGGATCAAGTGCTAAATAAAATTATACTTTTGCTCAGAGGACGGTTATTCGGAAGACTCTGACGGAGGATACTTTAAGATTAAACTCTCAAATTATAATATGCGGCAAAATTGGATCCTGGATATAAGTAGAATTATACTTCTACAATAATAGAATTAACCTTCTGCAGGAATAAACAAAATTATACTTTTGTTCAAAGGATAGGAAACAGATTAAACTCTAATGGAGGATGCTTTCAGATTAGACTCTGAAAACCGAATGGGTGATTTTGCTGCGGCTCGCCATCCTTTTATAGCCGCGTAAACAGCTATGTCTCAGCTCCATAATGCGTTGCCCTGGCAAAGCTTGGTTTGTTTTGGTCCAATTTTGATTGTGCCGACACCAGCTGTTTGACGTAATATCACTAGATGAGATTACAAAAATGTAAATATGCTGAAGGTGTATGATTTGGTAAGTTTATGATATTTTTGGTTAATTTATATGTAATTAATGTATTTTCTTTATTTTTTCTAGGTAAAATATTGCATAGGATGGCTATGGGAAGGGATTTGCGGTGGAGTACTAATCTGGATGACTGTGTATCAAAGGATCTGATTCAAGGTTCTGATGTTTATTTTAAAATTAAAAAATTATATGTTACCCGATTATTTAGTGGACTTTGTTGAATATGTACATGAGGTTACAAACTATCAATTAAGAAATATGAATGATTTCAGAGTGGTTAAATATATGAAAACTAGTACACAAAATACATTACTAATCAAAGAACTAAAAATGTATAATGAACTACCAGATATATGCAAGAGCGAAACAAATATGACTAGATTTAAGAGAAGCATCATAGATATAGTGAAAAATAAATATTACACATTTATTTATATATTTATAAATTCCAATTTCAGTTTCAATTTCAATTAGATAGGTATCTTGTGTTAGGAGCATGAAACTTTGTGTTTTCCTTTTTATATTTCTTTTATGAAATCGTGGGATATGATCCAATCAATTAAATAATATGTGGTATTCAACGAGGGATCGATTATGTATGTGGACTGAACAATAATCCTCTTTGGATTTCTTTCTTGTCTTCTTTTGACTTTCATCATCGTCATCATTTTCTTTCATCCGTCCGCAATGTCCTTTGCGGTGTGGGATTTCAAAGTCATGGGGTTGCAGTCTAATCTCTCCACGAATAACTTGCTCCATAGCTCGCCATATTCTCCATTTTCTTCTATTGATCGCATTCGTCCACGTTTCCTGCAGTCGTTTTGAAGGTGTCCCAGTCTACTACATTTCCAGCATCAAAGGAGTCCACGCCAAGGAGTGATCTGTGGTGACGGCATTCTGCTGCGAGTCTGCTGCCCTTTTTCTCTACTCTCTTCTTCTGGCGCTTCCATTCGTCGGCGTTCTCTGCAGTACCTTTGGAGGTATCCTGGTCTATTACAATTCCAGCATCGAAGAATACTACGTGATGGAGTGCTCGCTGATGACAGCATTCTGTTGCAAGTGCATTCCTCCGCCGAAATTTCTCTCACTCGTTCTGTACTCCGAAAAGCTTGTCTGGCAGAATCATACGCTTATTCATAGGCTACCGGTTCTGCTGTTGACTTTTTCCTGCTAGCCTTAGCGCTTGTTGTAAATTTTGGTCTGCAATAGCGTTCAGAAATGCTTCTGTTGCCACTTCATTAAGGGAAGCAGCATTTACGGTAGAGTATGAAAGATAAGCTAATCTTTCCACATCAGCCAGCAGTTGTTTTAGTGATTCGCCATGCTTTTGAATCCTGTAGCGTAACTGTAGGCGATATACTTGCTGCATGTGCTCATCTCCATAACGTAATGCTATCGCTTGTTTTAATGAAGTGAGCTCACGTTGCTTTTCAATCGGTATTGTATGTAATAGCTCTGATGCTAGACCTCGAAGTGCTAATACCAGAGCTGTAGCTTTATCTGCATCATTCAATCCATTTACTTCGGAAGCTGCCTCTAATTGTCTCTTGAAAACATGTCACGAATTCTGCCTAGCAAATATTGGGGGTTTCATTCTGCCTGCACCGGATATTTTAATCCCTTCGTGCCGAGGTCGTCGATGCTTCCCTTTTTTCCATATTTGCTTTAAGGTTACCAAGCTGCTCAGTAAATTTTTGTTGTGCCTGCTCGATTTTTTCAATTTTCTGATTCTGTTCATATAACGACTTTTTCAGAAAATTTTTCTGTTCCTCCAAACGAGTTTCTAGACAATTTTCTAGAGAACTCTTTTGTTCGTCCAAGCGCGTTTCCAGAGATTTCTTTTGTTCATCCAAGGGGGATTCCAGATATTTGTTTCGTTCCTCATTAGCTTTCTTCTGCTCACCTAAACGGGATTCCTAAGAATTCTTTTGTTCATTCAAAGAATTCTTTTGTTCCTCAAAATGGGATTCTAAACATGCTTGCAGAGATTTCTTTTGTTCCTCATTAGCTTTCTGCTGCTCCTCAAAAGCATTCTTTATCTGCAGGGCTGAAAGCTCCATTTTGGACATTAAAGTACCCAAAATCTGTTCTATGTTCATCGCAGGTTCTTCTTTAGCTTCAGGTTCTTCTTCGAAAACAAATGTCTCAGGATTCTTTTCTTCCTCTATCAAAGCTTGTCTAAGTCGTTCGAGTAGAACATTCTTTAGACCTGCCGTTTGCAATGACCGCTTCCCCAACTCCACTTTCAATTCCTGTATGCGAACCTCCTCTAGTTTACGTCCCATTATAATTACAGTTTAATATAAAATTATCTTTTGGAATTTTCACTGAAAGAAGGGAAATTTCACACGATTTCACAAAATTAATCCCTCTTTGAATTTCAAAGTCACATGCCACCACTTTATTTCGCGAATTTATTTTACTTCTGACACAAGTTTTTACGCGCGTGGCCTTATTTTGTTATTTAAAACACAATATTTCACAACTAATTATCAAATCAACTCTTTAGTTATCGCTAGTACTATACATCTAATTATCGCAATCCAAATAAATTACTTCGTTCACTTCACTGGCTGAAATAAGACTCCGCCTCCTGGATGTGAGTAGCGCGGTGAATATTCCTGAATATTCCGTTCTCCGAACCCATAGTTTACTAGGATGTCACTAACCTAATATTGTTTCCATTTCCAATAGATGGCGCTTGTATCACTTTGTGGCGCTAACAATATTATTTTATTTGTTAAGTTGTGCTGCAACTAGCATTAAAGGAACGTAGTTACTGTTAATAAAGAATTTGCAAAAAGTTGGTATTCTAAAGTCCACACGTCTTCTCATTTAATTTCATATCCAAAACCAGATTTTTCCCTCACAAAAATTTGTTTTGTTAAATGCTTTTTCATTAAACAGTTTCTTTTCTATTATAAACTTTCATCCAAAGTCAGTGAAGCTATATTGCTGCAGGTACTCTACCTCGTTTCAAATTAATATGGTTTAATGTTATTAAAGGTAAAGTTAATAATAAGTTATTAAAAGATATTCATCAAGTAATTAAAAGTGTAGCTGAACTCGAATTCTAAACTTCTTTGATTTTAATTCTTTAGATAAAGGCAGCAGCATTGTAAACGATACAATTGCACAATGGCAGTTTACATCTGAGTTGGAGTATCTGCAATATTTGAAGGACGGAAGAGTGAGCATAACTATGTTAAATAATTATCCTATGGTGAAAAGACTTTTCATAAAATAAAACACTTCCATCGTCAGCTCTTGTGGAACGCTTGTTCTCTTTCGCCATTTCCGTGAAGTCTCCAAGAAGAAATGCGCTAATTGATAAGAACTTTGAAAATATTATATTATTAAAAGCAAATAAAGTTTGTATGAAATAATTAATGAAATGTTTAATGTTTTTAAAATGAATTCCGATGCAGTTGCTTATTTAGTGTTTTATATATCATGTTCTATAGGAAAAGAGAAGTGAAAGTTTTACTCTACATAATATAGTAACCACTAGTTACTATATTATAGTTTTCAAAATATATTTATTTATGAATACTATCTAAACTCTATAAACCTTACTATATTACTGCCAACGTACAGTGATTCTAAAAAAGTACTTTAAAATGTACTCAGAACTTTTAACAGTCTTCGTACTTAATTACAAGTACTTTTCATACGTGCGGTACTTGTACTTACGCTGAACTACTCAGGTCTTCGGTACTTGTACTTCAATTCAATTCAATTCAATTTATTATTATTATTAATTGTACAAAGAAGTATAAACTTTAGAATGTACGTAGTAAGGCATAATTGTACTTAAATACTTGTTCGTTGGTACTTGCCCAGCCCTGGATAGGCCACATAACTTCTTGATACCCTCAAAATTATTCGCCCCATAGGGGACTAGGTTATCTAGTGTAAAAATTGTTTCATAATTTAGGTGCCCTAAAGAGGCTCAAAGCAAGCGTACACAAAACAAGTAAAAAACTAAAATTGGTCTAAGACCAGTTCTTATGATACCCTATATGAATGCCCGTATAAAATCTCGTATGGTTACCGATCTATGCTAGTTTGATTTTTGAAGTGGTTTTTCGCATATATTTCTAGAACGGTTCGTCGGACAGAAAGAATGATTATAACCAATTTTATATGACTTCATATTCTGAAGAAGTTTTTGGTGCAACAGAAATGCTTAGGAGTTATCGTTTTCACAGTATCCGTAAAAAACCTAAATTTTTAAATTGTATTTATATTACTATGAAAACACTATGTACCAAATTTCAGCTCTTTATGTCAACACGGCGTTCTCAGGCAGTGTCAAATATATAGTGGACATTTTTGTACGGCAACCCCACGAAGGAGTTGCCCGATTTGTCTCATTTTCGAACTTAATTTCACTTTTTTTTTAATGAAGTCCGCGTACAAAATTTCAGCCCTCTAAGTATACGCATTCTCCAGTTATCGTGCACACGGACGGACGGCCGGATATGCAAAAATCTAAATATCTTTTAATTTTGTGCGTGGGTGTCCAATCCATTTTTCTCTAGTAACATTATTTCTGTGCGTTACAAGCGGAATGACAATCTCAGCATATATATAATTATGTATATATGATTTCATCTAGTCAAAGTTAGTCAAACTTGTAAAAGGAACTAGTCCTCAACCTATTAACTCATGCTCAACTAGACATACTCTTAGTCGGCTTAGTATGCTTAAGCCGTCTCAAAATAAAAAAAAATCATGTAACATCTTAGCATAAATCTCAACAAAATTTCTGGAAATCGCACACAGTGTGTTTCGGCCTTCATGCAGTTTTGTGGCATTTAGATGCAGTTTATGTGCTTGCCACAATGTTAGTTCTGAGCTAAAGTAGCAGTGTTAATATTGCCGGCTCTGCTACTATTTAAAGTGATATGTGCACAAATTTATCCAAATCTGCCAACTTAGCTTTACTAAATTTGCGCACATAAACAGGGCCACTGTCAAATCCCGTATGATTTACACTATAGTGGGACATGGTTTACCTCTCCTTACAGACGCAATGATTTTTGGTATTCAAGGTGTCCATATACTACTAGGAACTTTCATTCACACAAAAAATGCAAACCGGCCGCAAAACATTATCTACCTCGCTAACCACTCTCGCTTTCAACACAAAATATAAGCAAAAACTTTGGCCCCAACTTTCCCCATGGGGCCCAATGAAGACAAAATGTAATCAAAACTTCGGCCTTGTCCGCTGATCTCAACTTGAACGCGAAAAACATCCGCAACTGTGCAGTACTCCCACTTTTTTCAGATCAACAGTGTCACACGTTATAAACACGCCTTCGTACTTTGCAAGTTACTTCCAATTCCGCCATTTACTTTACACACAGCCGGTGCAAAACGCAACTTTAGTCTCATCAAATTTCATTTTTCCAGTGCATACGCCCAAAGGCTATATGATTTACCTATAGTGGGCCATGGTTTGCCAGTCCCCTACAGACGCAATGCTATTTGGTATCCAAGGTGTCCATATACATAGGTACTACTTATTTATTTTTCTGAAAACTGTCTGAATGGGGAGATCTGAAAACTTGTCTGCTTCAATTCACTCTTTTTCTAGGGAAAATGTGTTAGAAAACTGTAAATAATTCTTTCAAGGTAGTTTACTAGACCCTGACACTATATTTGCTGCAAGAAGCCTTGCTACTCCATTTTTCGTATTAGCTAAATGGTTTCTCCACCTAGTGAGCGGTTCTTGTCCTATTAAGTAATGCTTTTTATTTGTGCTTAATATTCTGTTGCTGAAAAGCTCATATATGTATGTGCTAAAAGCACACTATGTTTTTCTTGGAAAGCCTTTCGTCGAACTTTTTCATTGTTACGCATCTCTCACGTAACCTCGAAAAAACTACATATTCAGAGAATGAACTTTGAGTCAATTCATTAATTAAATGAACAATATTCCTTTCAGTGGCAGTGATAAATACATCTTTCGTTAGTTTAGGTTCAATCCTTGAAAACTCTCACGAAGGGTGTTGGTTAACGTACAGGAAGTGCAGAAGCATACATAATAAATTTAGATTTATGAATACTTCTTCCACTTTCTTAATTTCAACCTTTTAGCGTGGGTTTTAAAGGTAAAGAGTACGAGCTGGAGAGATTAATTTATTTCTTAAAAATCTGTAATCTTACCAAATGAAATACCACACACACATTCCAACATTACAATAGAAATATGTAGGTATGTTGCCGGAGAAAAATGGCACACATTTTTACCTGCACGTAACAACATTACCGGTACTTATTATTAATATATAAATTTATGGCATCCTAAGAGTTATTAACGTACGTGTAAACAATTTATTTCTATATCCATTTGAAAAGAATAGCGTCAGTTTAATTATTGCATGGGCCATTTACCCCGAAGTGCTTTTGAGTTTTTACTACGAGGAAGCTTTCAGGCTAATCCTATTACGACTCCATCAGTTCTTTCCGAGAGCGCTTTGTTTTCATTTCAAAAGACGAAAACAAATTTTAAATTCATTGAGTTGCTGGGAAATATAACAGATGGTACTGTAGTTCCCGTCATTATATTTTTAAAAGGGGTAATGTTCCATTATAGATGAAAGTTCTAAAGTAGTTTTTTGTTTATTTTTTCGTTTAGCTTTTATGTTTTAATCATTTTTATTTAATAGACTACGAATTCGATTATGTATAGAGATCTTAGCACGACGAAGTACTGGACGTATGCTTACATCAGTAACGCCTCAGTGTGAACTTAATTTCTCTCTCTTAATTATTAAAAAAGTGTCTGCTTCGTGTTCGTCTTGTTGTAAAATAACAGTTCAAGTAATAGAGTATATTAACAACTAGGGATTTAATGGGAACAATAATGATAGGGGTTTTATCACTGACATATAGTTGAAAACTGAGCGCGTAGCTCAAATAGCAATTATAATAAAACCTTTCGAATTTTTGCTGCATATCTAATGAATATATTGCCTTTGGTAAAACAATTTTATCAGTAATAATCCTAAATAATTAATTTCAAAACATTTATTTCGACGAACCCACTTATTTACTTGTGTGTACAGTTCTCTTTGAGTTGGTACTTGGTGCTTAGACCGAAATAGTCTGCATTATAGAAGTGAGTCCACTTGTTGCAGTGCATTTCTATGAACGTAGTCAGTCTATATTATACATGTCAGTGGGTTTTACCACAGAAGTTTTAATGAATTTATACAACAGATTTACAGATTTTGCACAGTAACATCGCATAATTATGATGGCTTGTACTCTGAGCATGCTTGTTTGTTCTACTACATATTATAAGTAATAACAGATTTAATTCTAATAGCCGTATTATTCAATCTTAAGAACATATATGTAACGTTCTTCAGCATATTTACTTAGAAGAAACGAAAATGTCTCTTCGATCGAACGATGTTGCTGTATTAGAGTTAGAAGGTAGAACGCGTTTATTTAGGTATGCTGCACACTGAAGCGTCAAACGCAGAATGCATGGCTCGCAAAGGAATTGTCATATGGAGCTGCTTAATGATGAGTGAACGATCAAAGATTTTCTAATGTAAATATTCTCATTCAGATAGTGTACTGGTCAGTGCTGTCGTTTGTACTCCGATCGGAGTATTTGTACTCCGAAACCTAATAGCGTACTCCGGTACTACTCCTTTTATAAAAATACTCCGTTTTTGGTATTAAGGTTTCCATATTATTTTAAAAAACCTCTTTTTATTAGCAAACCAAATTTATTAAAAAGTTTTTATTCACCTAGGTGGGAGGATTGAGTAGAGTAACTATGCATGATACATTGTACAGATTGAACTTGCAAGGATGGTTTGGTAGTGGTACTACGTTGTAATATACCAAGTTCAATCATATCAGAATAATTCTCTTATTGAAAAGAAGGATAAAATAAAGTAATTTCAAGTGTGAAATGTCATTTGCGTTTCGCTGGGCTTGTGTAATATTTTTCTATTGTGTTGGCTGTCGCTGCAGCGAAGTAGTTGTGCAAATGTAAACGCTCTCTCAAAGAACATATAATTGTAGAATTTAATTTAAAACTTTAATATTAATGGCTCCTTTTCTTTATCACAAAATTTAAGTTTACCTTAAGATATCGTTCAAATTCAAATCCGTTGAACATTCTTCAGGGGTATGGAGGAATTAATTCATAAAAAACTACTACAAAAACAGGAGTTACAAGAAATAACAAAACAATGCCGTGATTTTTATATTATCTAATGGAAAGAAGTATTACATCGAATAAATTTTGAGGACACAGTATAAAAGCAGTTGAGGAAATGGATCCAATTTGTTTAACTCCAAGCTTAGTACCTTTAATTTTTCCCAAACCTTATTGATCGAAATGATATTGATGCGTTAAACGGAGAATGACGTGTTGTGTAAATACAGAAATTTGTACCAAAGTCACTGTTATTTGAAGAATACTAGATTTTTAATGTAAAAATGCTCTAGTTGAAGAAATGTTTGCCAATTTAGAAAAAGTTATTATTTTATTAATTATTTATTATTTATTTATTATTATTTATTATTATATTAAAATTTTCGACGGTTAATCTTATTAAAACTAAAATCAAAAATTCTCTTGACGTAGAAACTGTAAATTCCATAATGGTTGCAGCAAAAAACGTTATTAATATTATAAGCAAAATAAGGACAAAAACTAGTATGGGTTTTAGACCAATTCTTAATATACCATAGATGATATACATAGTTTGATTGATAAAGTGTTTTCTCACATTTATTTCTAGAACGGCTCATCGGACAGTAAAAATGATTATGTAGGTATAACCTATTTTATAGAATTTTATATTCTGGAGAAATTTTCAGTACGATAAAAACGTTTTCACAATATATGTAAAAAACTACAATGTTCGTATGAAAATATCAAGAAAGGGTTCCCCGATTTAGTCTATTTTTAAAGTTGTATTTACTATTTTCATGAAAATGCCGTGCACAAAATTTAATTTTTTTTTTAATATTTCATTTGGAATATAACTTGAGAACGCAGTTTCCATGAGGACAGACAGACGGCCGGACGGATGGAAAGACAGCCGTACGGATAGGCAGACGGACAGAGGGAAATGCAAAAACCAAAATAATTTTTAAAATTATGAATGCATATCTCACCCATTTTGTTCTACCAGCATTATTTCTGTGCGTTACAAAATAATGACCATGCCTTCGGGCATTTCATATCCCAGGGTTGAAAAACGCGCCAAAAATAAATATTGATACCGGGATGTCCGTAATAATAGGAAATAAGTAGCGGACAGCATGCAAAAATAGTAAAACCAACAAGATTTTTTTATTGTACAAATGTATTCGCAGACGTTCGTTGTAAAAAATAAAAACACTTTAAGAATATCTAAAACGTTTCAAATACATTAATCAAGTTTTATATGGTGTTCTCCGTTGAGAGGTTCTATTTTCCATGTCCGGAGGAAGGTCTTCCTTAGATCGTAACCAAATTTTGAAATTGAATTGGTTCAGAAATATCGGAAATATGAGGTAAAAAAAAAAGAAATCAGTCGAACGGATATTTCACCACTAAATTTTTTTTAGAGTTGAGCTTTTTTAACATGTTTTGCTTTGTTTTTGTTATTTTTAAGCCTAGTTTGTTTATTTTCCAAAAAAAAAGGCAGAATTTTTTTTACATGGCACTCTCAGGCTACATAGTTTCCCCACTGATAATAAAACGAATAGCTTTTACTAAAATTTTAATTTGAAAATTACTTACATCAAAAAAATTATTAAATTTTAATTTAATATGATCGGTTTTTTATTTAGTCGTGTACTCCGTTTTTTCCGAAAGTACTCCGCTTTGGCAGCAAACTATACTACTCTTGAACATTTCCAAAGAACAGCACTGGTACTGGTTATTTAATTCATCCGCCATTCATTTGCGGCATGCACAAGTTTTATTAAAAATATAAAAACTGTTTTTTTTTCAAGTTTTATAATAAATTCGAATTGAACATATTAAAAAAATTACTGAATTGATTAGATTAATATGGAAGTTTTGAAAATGAATGGGAGTTTCTGACAAAATTTTTATGATGTTTCGTAAAAAGTATTTCGCTTCCTTTGATTTCGATTTATTTGTAGGTACAGAGAATTTATACATACATACATACATACATACTTACTGATTAGAATATTCAAGTCATGGACGAAAATTCTAAAGTGAAAACTAATCTGCCCACCTATTTGCACATAGCAGCTGACGAACTCTTCAACAAGTATGTAATTAACTCTATTTTCAAATCAGTCATTTAATACATAATTTTGTTTTGAAAAAATATGTGTCATTTAGCAGGAACAGCGAACTCAAGCGCAGAAATGGAATGGAAGGGATAGGAGGTACACAGGACGAGTTACATAACACAATTGTACTTGCTAAGAGCAAAGAAAAACAAAACAAAAATAGGAATATGTATAGAGCTCGCAAAACAGCTGCTGCTCTTCAAGATGCTAAGCTCGATAAATGTGTTTAAAAATACAGTTACAGGTAAAAAGGACAACGACAGCCAAATTAACTCGAGTGCCGGTAAATCTATGATAAGCATTTCAACGCTATATCTATAGTCTTCTACTTCCCCAGTGCACTACCGAAAGAAACATTCTGTAAATCTACACGAGAGCGATGCTAATACTACCAAAACACATAGTGATGTTAACTCAAAGTTTCAAATTACTGTGCAGCTGGAAAAAAATAATTGATTTCATGGAAAAATTACTGTGTGTCACGTCGTTGCGCAAAAAATACATATTTATATTTTGAATATATGAAAAACCTGCTACTCCTCCATATTTTCGTGGTCATACATATATTTATGAAATAATATCCTTTATTTCAATTTGGTAAGAATTAGTTTTTTATACAATTTTTTAGTATATGCAAAATTCCCTGTAAAGTGCAGTTATTTAACCTATTTCTAATCTGCGTTTTGTTGAGATTAGAGATAAAAAATTCTTTTGACTCAAATGTGATAGAAGTTTCTTCAAAAAATTGAAAATGAAAAAGTAATACTTCATTGTTTAACCTAAAAGCCTAATAGAATAAAGCCAATTGGTTCACGGCAAGAGGCCATCTGGGCAGAGGATGAGTTATGAGTTAAAAATACTCAGAAATGTTACACAACTTATAAACACTGACAGGACGTGGAGCCACTTGGCCAAGATAGCATTATATATGGCAAATTTGGCATTCTCGTGGCTTCAATAGCATACATTTTTTTGTAAAGCAGTGTACATTATTTTGTGCATCGCATCATTTTTATTTCGAAAAACGCACGGAAAATGTGTTTTTTATCAAAAGGTTCAACAAAGCTTTCAAAGGTTCGCTATATCTATGTGTACTTTTAAAACAAATTCGAAATCGAAGAACAAATATAAAAAGTTAAAGTTTTTATTTTTATTATCTAATTGTAAAAGAAAAAAGTAATTTTGTTTCATGTAAATCAATTTTGAAGTACAGTCAGCTTTTACTTATGACAAATTTCTAGTGTTAGAAAGTACCCAAATATTAGAAACAGTCTGAATTTTTCTACCTTTGGTGGAGCAGTGACATTGTTTTTGTAAGCATATTGGGCCATATAAGTAAGTCAAGGAGCAATTGAATTTCTAAGCGGTTACAAAAAGCTTCCAAAAACAAATGATAGGGGAAGGGGGGATATGAGTTTACTTCTTTCCTCAGTTTCTTCACGCAGAGCCGTACCAACTCGTTTGGCGCCTGAGGCAAACGTATAAATTTCTGCCCCTGATCCATAAAATTCTCAACATAACCTAACTTAAAATTACCTATCCTGACGTGATCATCATCTGACTGAACAAAATTGCGCTGCAATTGATCATGAGAAGATTAGTAAATAATTTTTATTGCACATAAAATAATTAGTTGATATTAATTATTTGCGAGTAAAGTACATTTAAAAACATTGAGGTGAATCACTTTGATAGAAATATATTTACAAGATTTCACAGATAGACTTTTCTAGCTTTTTTCGCCACGAATTAGTTTATAATATTCTTAAAATGAAAAGCATTTCTGTAATTTCTTTTTCCGTTTACAAACGAGCCACATTTGACAATCTGTCTTGACCCATTGTAGATCAAATGTAATTTTTTATTAACTTCAATTTTCTGAAACTTCGTTCACATGAAGCTATCGTCACTCTGAACGCGATTTCGACATGGTATTGTATTTTTTTTTTCATCCAAAATCTTCTGAAACTTGTTTCAAAATTTCGTACCTCCTCGTCAAATAGAATAAAAAATAGCAATCAAATTAAAAACTGGTGTACGAAGCTCTTGTTTTATGGCAATATTGGGATCACTCATCATTTTGTGATTCAAAAAGTTTGAGTCGCTTCATTTTTCTTGTTTCTAAGGTTTGCTGGTATAACCATATCATCAGCAAAATTTGTAGCACTGGCAAAAATTTCTTCCATCTTAGGATCATGTCAGTCTTCTCAAGTGGGTAAACTCAAATCGAGAGCAAATATTTTTTTAACAGTTAAAACCCAAAAATAATATATATTTGTCAGAGGCAAATGTTGTTAGTATTATTTTTTTTCGCCTGGAATAATTTTTTTTCTCAACGGGCGGTGCCCCTCCGGTTCAACGTCTGCCTCACTTGCCTTACTCTTGTTACAGCTGTGCAAGTAAAATTGTCGCTCTGTCGGATACTGTTGCTACAGAGAAACCCTGTTTTAGTTTTAATTTTAAGTGTGAAAGGGCCAACCGCAATCAGTTTAGCAATTCTTCTTCTTCTTCTTCTTTAACTATTGATTCTGCTCCAGAGCTGTGGGCTCGTCATGCGAACTGAGGCTCTTTCACAATGGCTTGACCCTATGGGGTATACCGCCAGAAAAAAACGTGCCGTGTCCGGCTATATGTAGAGTGCCGTGTCCGGCTATAAGTTGATTGCCAGGTCCAGCTGTTTATTGTTAGAGTATGTCCTGTAGTCACTTCCGACTATTGGTTTGTTGATGATTTCATTTGTATTGAAGTTCTCGATGGTAATCAATAGTGATGACTACTGGTTAAGCAGATATGGACAACAACACAAGATACATCTACAAAGGAAAAAACACATAACATACAAGGATGAACACAAAATCACTAACACAGGGATTAGGATAGGAAGGTCTCTTTGCATTTTGCCACTTAGAGTGAATTAAATAGTTTAGTTGAATGCATCGTTGGCGCATTTACACCTGCAGCAGTCCTGCGGCTGCAGCAAAAAGTGTCAGTTCTTTCAGCCTGCTGAGTACACAAAGGCTCAAGCAGGCTTTCCAGAGAACTAGCGCCTAGGATGGTGGGAAAGCCATTTCTGATTGAGCCAAACCGTGTGCAAGTTAAAATGCTGTGCTCTATACTATTTGATGTGTTGCATGTAACGCAGTTGACTAGGTCAGATTTGTCTATAGTCTGAAAGAGCTTTGCGTCGTAACTATGGCCAGCATAGAGCCTATTTATGAACCTGGTTTCCTTAGGAGAGAAATCCCAGTCGAACCAGGGGGGTTTTCGGGGTAAGGGAAAATTTTTTTTGTAGAAGGCACCGGATGAGGTGGACATGCGGGTGAATTCTTCATCCCAGTCCTTATGTATGAGACCGTTTATCGTTAGTATGACATCCTCCAGGGATAGTGAAGTCTCTGAGATCTGACCTGACACTGCAGCTTGCTTGGCATTTCTGTCCGCCAGCTCATTTAGGGCTAAACCCCTGTGACCCGGCAGCCAGAGAATACGAAACGCACAGGAGTGGTTTTGAGCTATACAGTTGAAAATTGAACTCACATAGAAGTTTGAACTCTCTTTGGTTAGGGCTAGGCACGCAGCTTTTGAGTCAGTGATAATGAGAGACTTTATTCGAGGGTTTTCAGCTCCCAGTTCAACAGCCAGTTTGATGGCAAGTAGCTCACCTGACGTGGAGGATCTAAGCTCATTATATCTTTTTGTGACACAGTTTAGGGATGGGAATGCAACCGCACACACACCTGTATCAGCTGGGTTTAACGAGGCGTCAGTGGCGTATACAGCCCAGTCGTTGGAATAATGAGCATTGACAGCATCCAGGTAGATTTGAGAGAGTTCCTCATCTGTTATGGAGGACTTGGTCTTGCCTGCCCTTGCAAGTCTGCCGTGATCTACTGAGAGATTAGTAGGAGGAGGGGTCAGCATACACTGGCCAATTCGAGAGAAGATATTTTGAAAAGCATCGGCTATGAGGGCTTAAGGTGATCGTCTGCTGTCTAGCACTCTGGTGTCCTCCACTGAGATGTCACCTGTGCTGACAAGCTTGCCGAATTCCTTCGCAAGCATTTTTTTGGGTTCTGTACCTGGGTGGTAGCTCATTTGCCAGTCCATATAGGACGTGAATAGGAGTGGTGGGTGGGACTCCAAGAGAAGCCCTTAGACAAGAGTTTGTGCGAGTTCTTAACTTGTTTTCATGGACTTTTGGACGACACGCCATTGTAGTACTGGAAAATTCGATTTTCGGTCTGATTGCAGCCCGAAAAGTCTTTAGTGCTGTCTTTGGATGTATGGGGTGGCTTCTGGCAGTGATCATCCTGAGGGTGTAGAGATAGTAGGAGGAGGATTTAGATACCTGATTCATCTGCCGACCGAGAGACAGGTTTGACGAAAAATGTCTGCCTAGAAACTTTAGGTGTTTTTGAGCTGGGATTCGTGAGCCTGAAAATTTAGTGAGAGCGAGGAGAGCTTATTGCAGCGGACTGGCATCGTCGCTAGCTTGTCCCTGTTTATTTGAAGGTTGATGCGGGATGCTGCCTCCGAGAAATTTTGTAGTACTGCTTCTAGTGTTGTCAGGGCATCGCCAAAGGTTTTACCAGATGAAATAAGAAGAAAGTCATCAGCGAACTGGACCATACTAACATCCTCACTAGCGATGCCGTGAAGCTTTCTAGTGTAGATGTTGAACAGAGCAGGGCTAAGCGCGCTGCCCTGTGGAAGCCCACTGTATGACCGCACACTGACCGAACTTAGCGTGAGCGTCCTGCAAGACAGGAAGTTCAAAATCCAGTCAGTGAGATCGCATTGAATCTCAAGAGAAATGAGCGAATTTTTGAGTGTGTTTAGGCAGACTGACTCATACGCCGAGGATATATCAACAGAAAGTATGATTGTCTTGAGTTTATTTTGACAGTTGATGGAGATCAGGTCCAGAACTGTGTTGATACACTGATTTACAGACTTTCCCTTTGTGTATGCGAATGAGTATTTCAGGTGAAGTTTCTTCTCCCTTAGGTGCTTGTTTAGTCTGTCCGACACAATACTGTTGATGCACTTGATGGAGGTGGATATCAGTGCAATCGGTCTGAAAGTATCAAGGGCATTTCCAGCTTTGTTACTCTTAGGAATAGGGACCACTTTGATTTCCCTTAGATGAGGTGGGATTGTGTTTGAAAGCCATAGAGCATTTAGTGAGTCCAGTAAGGAGCAGAGGGCTGTCTCATTTAGGATCTTGAAGGCAAAGAAGGGGATGCCATCTGAGCCTGGCGCTGAAAAGTTGGACTTTCTTCTCAGGACATCCAGAGGTTCGTCCAAGGTGAGAGGGCTAGGAGACGCTGAGGCTAACCTATTGTTGGAGGACCTGAGTGCATTTACTTGGCCCGAGGAGGACGGCCTGATGAGGGATTGGAGAAACTCGAGGGATTTGGAGTCATCCCGTTTCTGATAGGCATCAGAACCCTGGAATTTGGTAGACATATTTCGGAAGATTTTAAAGAAATTTCTAGAGTCCAGCTGCTCCAGGTCTTCTACAAATTGAGTGGTATGTGAGGCTTTAGCTTTACGAATAGATCACTTTAGGAGCCTGGAGATAGCTAGGTATTTGTTGAGTGATGCAGCCGATGAGCTTCTAATATGCTCAGAGAAAGCAGCCTTTTTTTTCCATAGAGAAGTTGGATGTTTGGATTCCACCATGACATTGGTGAGAATTTGCTGTGAGGTAGTGTGAAAGTGTGTTTCTCAATAATTTGTTTGATGTCATCAGCAATGGAGTCAGACCTGCCGAGCGTCTTTAAATCTTCTAATGCTCGAGTCTTGTTTAGGAAGCTCCTAGGGTGTCCCGGGCTAGGTAGAGATGAGTTCAATAATGTAATCGCAACTGGAAAGTGGTGTGAGCCTCCAACTTGCTGTTGGATTACCCTAGACGAGATTTGGGTGGGCGGGATAGATGATATTACCAAGTCGAGTGTGGATCCAGCGCTGATGGAGGAGGTCAGGGCAGCATTCTTGAGGTGAGGTCCCTTTCCCACTGAAACGTCAGATCTCAGAATATTATCATCCCACAGGGGATCTCTCGCGTTTAGATCTCCACTCAGGATTACTGAGTTGAAATTTGAGAGGAAGATGAGAAAATCCTCTATATTAGTCTTGAAATTAGCAGGATCAATTGTGGGGGGAGAGTAAGCAGTGGCTACAACTAGGCTGGAACCGGGGTCCGTGATCTGAATCACAACAGTGTCCATGCCCGAGTCAAAAGGAATGCGTTTATAGCTAAATTTTGACTTGACGGCAATCAGAGAGCCTCCATAACAGTCGGCTCTATCATTTCTAACTAGGTTATAGCCTCTTAGGGAGGCGAAGAGACTGGCCTTGAGCCAGGTTTCGTTTAAAAGAATAATGTCATATGCATCTGAGTTCAGGAAAAGTTCTAGGTGCGATTTATTTGCATTGAAGCTCTGAATGTTGAATTGTAGTATCTTCATGGGGAGTTTGAAAGGTCACCAAGAAAATATTTTATAAATGTGTATTGAGGTTGGGTGGCTTGTCAGGGGTAGATGCACTGTTTATGATTCTGAGGTCTGAAGAGAAGATGTTGAAATTACTGAT
Organism: Dioctria linearis; assembly: GCA_963930735.1. Taxonomy (NCBI): domain Eukaryota; kingdom Metazoa; phylum Arthropoda; class Insecta; order Diptera; family Asilidae; genus Dioctria; species Dioctria linearis. Next base: position 213,033,361 of record OZ005740.1, on the reverse strand, counting down.
TTTGGACTTGAGATTAGTAATGAAATTTGAGTTGGGTTCGATTGAAGAACATTTGTTCAGCTCGGTATTGAGCCATGAGAAAAAACGTTCTAGCTCAGAAACTCTGGTTTTATCAGCCATAATTCCAGTGCCTGTTTTTCCACTGTCCATGTTCTGGAACATGGCATAGTGCGAGTTGAAAGGATTGACAGGTTTTTGGAAATTAAAACCTTTGGTTACATTAGCATATGACCTCTTGGTCAGCACTCTGTTTGCATCTTTAATTGGGTTGCGGATTTTGCGATCAGCAATGAGAGACGGAAAAGGCTCGCCATTTAGGGTGTTGAGTAGGTCAAACCTATTTTCACTAATAGGTACTTGATTTCCTTGGTTTGCCACTACCATGTTTCTAGCAGAGCGTCTGTTCGCACTGCTAATGGTCATTATCTTTAAGATGTCCTGTTCCACTTGCTTTGCCGGGCATAGAGGGTCAGTAGGCCTATGATTTCCCTTGCAGTTATTGCAGTAGGCCGGGTTTTTACAAGGCCTTTGAACACAGTCTTCGTTACAACAATTGTCACAATAAGAACTTTTTGCCTTGCAATTCAGACTGCCCTGACCATATCTGAAACATCTCAAACATAGTCTAGGCCGGGGGGTGAAATATTCCACAGAGCGAATAGCTCCAGCAATCGCTACCTCCTTCGGTATTTCGGAGCTCATGAACGTGAGTTTCACAACAGGAGTAGGAATAAACTTGTTTTCATCAATTCTTTTGGTGAAGCGGAATGCATGTGATACTTTGATAGGCGATTGTATATATTGAAGAATTTCCTCTTCTGTTAGATCAGTGGGTACGTTCTTAACAATACCCTGCTTTCGTAAATGGGTAAGCGGGATGAAGCATTTCAAGCCTGCCGACAGAAGCCCTTTTGCTAGCAGGTTATTTGCAGCTGTGCCACTAGAAAAATATAGGCGTATAAAGTAAAATCTCTGGATTAGAAGTAAGAGTGGCGTTGTCAGAGAGAGAGTTTGGTAGAGGTGTATTCGCAGCTTCTGCCAGCGTTTGAGCAGGGCTTTGCATCCTACTACGTTTACCGTCAGGAGCATCTGGATGAGGACTATTTTTCGTACTTACGGAGAAGTCTTTCTTCGCTGCTTTAGTATTGCAGACTAAATTAGTATGATTCGGGATGTTTACTGACTGATTTATTGATTGAGGCTTTTGCGAGGGGATCTCAGTGTGATTTGAGCTCTGGACATTGGCCGGGTCCTGCCCCCCAGGATCTCCCGTGTCCATAGCTATGATATTTTCGATGATTCGCCCTAACCTTGCATAATATCAGCACCCGTTATAAAAAGGACGCCGATTTACGCACACCACTCAAAAAGCACACACGGTTTAGCTACTTGTATCAAGAAAAAAATAAGGCATCAACTGAATAAAAATGTAATTTATACCAACCTGGCTCCACCTGAGCACAGCAAAAACAGAAAAAGAAAAGAATAAGATGGCTGTAGCTGAGTTTTGGAGTACTGCAAAGTTGATGTGGGAAAAAAGAAAAGAAACACTGCTTAACGTCTCTGTCATTAACAATTTACACTTTCATATACTTTGAAATGCTTTAGCTATAACCTTACGCTTCTTTGAAAGCAAGATTAATTTTCACTACAAACCACTGTAAATACACCGTTATGGACGCTTACCAAAAAACTGACCGATTCTAACGAGAAGCTACTAGCAAGTGGTTTAGCAATTCATATCGTTGATTATTTCCACAAATGGAGATTCACAAAATGTCACTCACCCAATACATAACCGGTTTACGCGACTGAAATCAAAAATTTTGATCTCTCATTGTTTAGAATTACAATCAGAATTTCATTTTTTTTCTTTATTCTTATTTGTAATAATAATTGCAATCGATTTTATAATTCAATTTCCTATTCAAAATTTCATCCATAAAATAATTGCCACCCTGTATGTTAAAAATTTTACCGCCTCTAAACGCTCTGGAACGAGTCGTAAGCACCGCCCTTAACCGCGTCAGTATGAACACTCGCATTGTTTGATCAGTGGAATTCGTCAATTTAAAGTCAATATTGAAACAAAATTAATAACTACTAGAACATGCAAAACACAATAAATACTAGGTTATGTTTAACTGTCACTTCAACCCTATTTAGACTCGATCTCAACACAATCTCTCAACCCTGCGTACACAAACACACGAGTGGAAAACTCAACTCATCACGGCTCAATCTTTCAACTCTGTATATAACCTGCAATGCATCGAAATCTAGTTAAGAGTATGTGGAAAGGTTTCTCTAAAAATCTGTCACGAGTCACGGCGTACAGTGGGCCAAACAGTTTTTAGGTGACCAAAAATCGATTTCGTCATGTCATAGATTTTAAAAAATTTAATGACATTTAATAGTAAACTAAATATATATCCTTTTGGCAACAATTGTTTTTTTTTTAATATTTACCGCTATTCTTTTAAAAAAATGTTCGAGTTTTCTCTGATTTCAAAGTTGCAATGTGAAAATGTTTGTAGCCGGAGGTTGAATTGTTTTTAATGAAATCACTTACTATATAGAATGAGATATTATTAGGCCAAGAAGTTATGATAAAAGTGTAATAGCTTTTCTAAATCATAGCATTTCAAAAAGGGCGCATTTTCGTTTAAATTTGCAATTATTTCTAACTTTAAAAAAAATGGCCAGCGATGGCCACGTTCTAGTTCGCATCAAATAAAGTAAAAACTCTCCTGCATCGATAAAAAAAAACAGTTTGGCTGCGACCACCAGCGACATTCTGAGAAAATCGTATTTGATGTAAAGTCTACCTTATTGCGTGCGTATTTCCAGACAATGTTCCCAGGAATTGCAGAAAATGCAGGAATTTTATGACTTTTAAGACAGCGTAATGTTCGTTTTGGAAATGAACGTTTATTTATAATTAACGAACTTATATTATTACATTTTATGACATTCTTAATTGACTTTGACTTACTCTGTATGTGCACCCTATTCAGTATGTGTTTAGTACACCTCATTAATATTAATATCATTATCTGAGATAAGGGAAAATTGTAAATTGTTATTGCTTGTGTGTTTAAAAGCAGGTAGGTGAAAGAAAGTAACAGAAATCTTAGCTACTTAAAGGTAAGATATTTTACGTATTGAACATTCTCTATCTTAATGGAAAAGAGGAAACGCTACACAGCTTTGATCAATTGGCAAATTCTAATTTGATAATACGATAAGAGTATTTTGAGCCAGGAGAAATTTCAAGTGTACTATACTTATTTGATTCAAGGTTTCAAGAAAAACTGGCAATATAGTACTAGAAATGCACGAAAGTTTGAACAAAACAATGAGTGGCGGTTGAACACAGTAACGGAAATCAGTGCTAAAGAACTAAAATCTTCCGTGTCATCTATGTAAATCATCAACTTCAACAATTGCGACGCCTACATCTTTACCTTCTACATCAACATCGGAATTTTCTTCATCAACATTGCAATCTTCTACATCAACATTGGAACCTTCTACATCATTCGGCAGAGGCAGACCAGCTAAATCGCTCGAGAGGCAGACCAGCGAAATCGCTCGATCAATGCTCAGAAATCACCGAAAAGCGAAAACTCAAAAAGCATAATGAAGATTTATCAACGGAATTAATAAGGCAATCACTTTGCGAACGACATACATATATCCGAGAAACTAGTTACGAAAGCCGTTACTGTAAAAGATCTTAATGAAGCCAGTCCAAACCGTGTGAGCAGAATTAAGTATAGTATCCCCATCCCCAAAAGATCAGCAGCAGAAATTCACTCCGGAGGAAGCTTTCTCCTTGTTTTTAGACTTGGGACTTTCTAAAGACAAGTACAATTTTCTGAAAAATGAATTGAAAAAGGGAAACCACGAGGCTTTACCAAGCTATAAAAAAGTTGTCGCAGCAAAAAAAGAGTGTTTGCCTGAAATGCTGCAGACTACCGAAACTTTCGCTTCAGTGCTTCTTCAAAATTGCTTGATTCAACCGCGAACAGAATTTTAAAAATAAAATCACAGAATGAAATGGGGTCTTAGATGACACCACTTTAAAGCTAGTGAGTAAATAGAGATGTGATGGATCTTCAAGGCAAAGCGAATACAAGCAACAAATAACTGGAAATAATGACGAAAATATAACAATTTATTCGTAATTGGCTCCTCTTCCTTTAAAATGCAATACTATTAAATTTAAATATGTAAAGGAAACAAACGAATTGGTTTAAAATGAAGTTGACCTCGTGAAACAAGAAATAAATGCTTTACTCCAGACAAAATGCTTAGTTAACGGCAAAGAAATAGAAGTAATTCATAGGCTTCACTCAACAATGTGTGACGGCAGAGTAACACAATTTGTAACAGACACCAAATCATCGGCAACTTGTACTATTTGTTAAAAAATCCAATAGATTTTCGAAAAAGGGAAGACGAATGCGATGTTGTAAAAAACTATTAATATGGGCTTTCGCATCTTCATGCGTTACGAATTAAGTTTCACTGACGAAGCAGTACGAGATAACCCTGATAATAAGCAAAAGAAACTGGAGGTAATACAGGATACAACAAGAATTCAGACGACAACTTGGTTTAATTATTCATAAACCTAAGCAAGGATTTGGAAGTGCAAATGACTGCAACACAGCGAGGAGATGTTTTGAATACACGGACATAACAGCAGATATAACTAAAGTGGACGTGGCAATTATAAAGAGATTTAAGACCATATTAAATGTTCTTTCTCTTGGCCTTCCTATAAATACCGAAAAAATCGAAGCATATGCAGAACAAACAGAAATATTTCTAAGTGAGAAATATGCATGGGGAAAATTAACAGCAACAGTTCACAAAGTTTTATACCCTAGACACACAGCACGAACTAATGAATCATTTGTACTAACTATTCATTAAAATGCCGTATGTCAAATGGTATACGTCATTATAGCTCGAAAATCAGATGATAATGAAGTACACTAATGAATTGTTTTCCTCCTTCATTATAGCTATAATGAGGAAAAATGTGCTAGATTTGGCATATAATGTAAATCTGGAGCTCCGCTGTGCATCTGCCGATTTGAAAATTAAGAAGAAGAATCGTAAAGAAATGCAAATAACAAATTATATATTGTCAATATTCCTTTTTATATAAAGTTTTTCTCATTTGTAAATTATTAAATTGAAAATAAAATATAAAAAAACAAAGTTTATCGCGTTAATTCGATCCATATCGCTCTTTAATGACATAAGTTTATCAAAACCAGTTTGACAGTGCAACTTAATTAAAGAAATGGCTGTGTGTCTGCAGTTTATAATGAATCATTATAGACTAATGAATCGTTAGTTATTTCTTCATTAAGAGCGCTGTGTGTCTAGGGCATTAAGGAACGAAAAAAATATAACACTTTACCAATTGGCGAATTATAGGAAGAGCCCCAGAAAGCCAAAAATAAAGAGCTAGAGATACCACAACACCAAACACCAAAACTTTGATCTCATAAATATGCTCCTTATATCATCATATCCATACATCTAATCATTTAGGAGAATATGGAACAAACGTTTTGAAGCAGAGAATATCCAGAGGAATGGCCTATTTACTAGACACAGATGAAAATATACATAATATGTTTGCAATTGTTCCAGCCAACTGATTAGTATTTGAATATATATTGAATATATATAATTTGTATTTTTTTGTATAAGTATGTGGAATTTTGTTTTTGTTGTAATAAAATATTGTTCTGAGGTAATAAAATAATTAAAGATTAATTTAAAACTTTTGTAAAAACTTTTTAAATAATATTAATAATTCATATATTGACTACTTCAAATTTTGTTGATTTATTTAGGTTTTTTTTATCAATTAAGGAGTAATAATGTCAAGATTTATTTTCCAAAGATTCATTATGATATCGTTAACTCAACAAAAGTTACAGATTGTTGATAGCCAACAAGTCGTTCTATCCCGCTGCTGCTGGCGACCAAACTTATTACGAATGTAGCTAAACGGAGAATACGGAAAACGTAGACGAAGAGAAGGAGATATTAGTGGCAGGGTGACCACAATTGCTACGAGCGATGGTAGCAAAATGCTACAGTCAGCATGTATTTGCTACTATGTCACTACACTCTAATTGTGTTACGATCCTGGAAAAATTGTGCTTCTGTCTAATTTTATCTTGCAATTTCATTCTTTTTCTGCTAACCCGGGGGTTACACCTGCAAGTACAGCTTCCCTTCCAACGCGATCTTAAACTTGACAGCAGAAGGCAGTTCGGTTGATGTCTTATCAGCTTGCATTCAAGTTCATTTAAAAAATGGCATTGAGACGTAGAGTCTTGTGTATATTGGAAAATTATATGAATAAAGGACGTATCAGAATGATAAGAACCCAAGAAAAAAGGAAGAGGAAGGTGTTGGTAAAGTATGTAATGCAATGATCCCAGAAAATGTCATTTTCCCGGTATAAATTTATGAATTTCTCTCAAGCATTTCTTTTCCGCCATTTTGAAAACTGTATAAATGTCAAATTACTATCTCCCAACTGCCATGAATTTTCATCATGCAAGTTCGTTGAAAGTTGTATGGCAGTTGCATTACACGTGCAAGAAGTATGGCAGTGCAAGTTGCATGCAAGCTGTACTTGCAGGTGTAACCCCCGGGTAAGAACAATTTTCGTGGACAAAACAAGCCGGGTAGCCAAGTAATGTCATCACAGAAATATGTCGAAAGTTTGTCAAAAAAAAAGTAGAAATAATTGCGAAAATGAAATATCACACAATAGTTTGACATTTATATTGTGATTTCACACCATTTTTTATTAGCAAAAATTTCACTAGAAACAGTGAATAAAGTGTGATAAAAATCCGTCGTGTGATGACTAATTTTGTTGGATTAACGTGCGATTGATTGTGTGTTAAATTTATCGAAGGAAAACCGTCGTGTTATTAACCGACTGTTTGACATCAGCTTGCAGAAGAAAATACATTTGTCTGGCAATATAATTACAGCTTCAACAGTTTCAACTGTTTTTATTTTCCCATGTTTTCAGATATCATAAAGTTATCCGCAAAAAGATTGCTGAGGATTGTTGCACTAAATTTTATTTTAAAATATTCATAATAAAATAAATTTTTTTTTTAATTTTGTGCATTCTTTTTAAACTTTTGTTTTACATAAATACCTATATACTATTATTACAGTTTGACAAAATGTCGACATTTAAATGTCACTAATGTAAGTGAATCAAATGTCTCAGAATTTATAAAGATTATTGTGACTATCTTAAATATGGTTTATGTGACATTAGGTCTGTTCACGTACTTCTCGAGTGTTTTCGTTCTTGGGCTTTTTTGTGTGAAAATGTGCAGGAGGGGAAGCTGTCAAATTTGGAGAGTACATGAACAACTTTTGTGTGTTCTTGGGCAGAAAGCGAAAGTGAGAACTGCGAACTGTCAATCTAACAAATGTAATTTGTAAATAAAATTGTAATTTTAGTGGATAATTTTTCATTTTAATCAGATGAATTCAAATAAAAGAAAGCAATTTATTAGGGGAGTTTTATTTGGGGACTATTCTTCGAGTAGTGATGACAATAGGCCTACTACTTTAATGTCTAGTGACGAAGAAGGCGAATTTGTATTCAAAATTATTGAAGAAGAGCTTGAAAGTGAAAAAAGAAATTGTATAAGGAACTATTTAGAAGAAGTAGTTCCGAGATACACCGATGTCGAGTTTAGAACTCATTTCCGCATTAGCAGGAACTTATTTCAATACCTGGTCGAAAGGTTCAGAGACAGTGATGTGTTTAGTAACATGCGTGAAGACAAACGTCTTAGTGCTGAAAAAACACATCGCAATAAATATTTCTGTGGTTTGCAGGACATGAAGCCTGCTCCTATAGAGATATAGCTGATCGATTCGACGTGTCATTGGGCATACTGCCAACAATTATAGGAAAGGTGACAGTGTTCATAAGCAATCTTGCGAATGAGGTATTTGTATGGCCCAATGAAAGCCGAAAAGCTGAAACTAGTGCTTATATTGTCAACAAATACGGATTTCCGAGTTATTGGTAGGTTAATAATGTTTCCCTTTGCAAAGTGATGTTTAAAATCGTTTACATCTCAAGGTGCAATAGATGTGACGCACATTATAATCGACCCTCCAAGACATGGCAAGGATGACTAAGTTAACAGAACGGGAGATATCAGTATTTGCCTTCATGTGATATGTGATGAAAGTGCAAAGTTTCTGGACATATTTGTTGTTTATCCAGGGTCAGCTCATGACAGTCGCGTTTTGCGGAATTCCTTTACATACCCTAAGCTTCCCAGACTGTGTGAAGGTAATCACTTTAATGCTTTTATTATTATTATAAGTCAATTGATAATTTTCAGGTTTCTATATTCTAGGCGACTCAGCGTACACTAGTTTTGAATTTTTATTAACGGTAAAAAAAAAATACAATAGGACATTAAGCTCTGCTAGGGTAGTTATTGACCATGCTTTTGGTATTCTTAAACAAAGGTTCAGTCAGCTATATTCATACTGCAAAAGATTCTCCGCAAATTGCAAATCTAAAAACAGAAAAACTATATACCTCACTTATGTCGAGTTGCAAGAAGCCGAAAATATAATAATATCAATTGTACAGCAACTGTCATTTCCAAGCGAGTTTCAATGCCTTAGAAACTACAAACCGATTCCTAAAACTAGTCACATTCTCTCATTTAATCCATTTATGGACAAAAATCAACTCATCCCAGTTGGCGGTAGACTCATCTCAGCTTAATTACAATCTGAAACATCCAATAATCCTACCGAATAATCATCATGTGTCTCATATCCTCATCGATGTACTCTACATGGAGGGACTGAACTCACCCTCAACACATTACGTAATAAATACTGGCTGCTGAATGCAAGAAATACCATCCGTCAATAGATAAGAAAATGCATTCCATGCTACAAAGCGAAGCCAGTGCCATCTACTCAAATCATGGGAAATCTTCCGGCAGCTCGAATTACACCAACATTAGCATTCGAACACACTGGAGTTTATTATGCCGGCCCTATTGACATCAAAACATCTAAATTGCGAAACGCCAACATCACAAAGGGTTATCTGAGCATTTTTGTATGCATGGCCATCAAGGCCATCCAAATTGAAGTCGTGTCAGACTTGACGACAGCGGCATTCATCGCAGCTTTGAAGCGATTCATCAGTCGACGAGGCTTGTGCTCCCACATATATTCCGATTGCGGCACCAACTTTTTCGGCGCCAGCAAGGAGTTATCTAGACATTTTAAAGACGTATTAAAAGAGTTTACACATGACAGTTCCATTTCACAGAACTTACAAGCATCACATGGCACTTCAATCCGCCCTCAGCGCCACATTTTGGTGGATTATGGGAGGCTGGAGTCAAGGCAATAAAGACATACATGAAGCGCACCTTGCAAAGTGCCATATTGACGTTTGAAGAACTGTAAACAGTAATTTGCCAAATTGAAGCTTGTGTAAATTCCCGACCGCTGTCACCACTATCTAATGACCCAACTGATTTTAATGTTTTGACTCCAGGGCACCTTTTGGTCAATCGAAATTTGAAGGCTATGCCAGAGTCATCTATGCCCGAGAACATGACCTCTCTAAAGCGCTGGCAATACATCCAAAGTTTGACACCACAATTCTGGAAGCAATGGTAGAAGTAGTATCTACAGAATTTACAATCACGCAAGAAATGGCAGACTCCGGCAAACAACATACAAATAAACGATCTAGTTCTAATTCAGGATCATCACTGTCCAACCACAAAATTGCCGATGGGTCGAATAATTCAAACACACCCAGGAAATGACAACAAGGTCAGAGTAGCAACTATCAAAACTCCAAATAATCAAGTAATTCGACCAATTACTAAGTTATATAAGCTTCCCATATAAACAAATATATTAAAATAAACCAAACCACACGATTTTTTGTGCCCACACATTTCAGCACAATATAGGAGTATTTTACTTCCATGTGCCCAGACATATCATCACAACAATTCACCATAAGGTTAATTGCGTATTATCAGCAGACTACAGATATTAACATAGCTAATAATATTAGACAAAAAAATCCTGTTTTTTACTTCTCATCAGTAAAGTGTAAAGCATGTAAGCAACTAAAGTAAAGCCATATAAACTTAACGAAATACAACAGCATGAAGAATTATACACAATTTCACTTTTATCCTAAAAACATCATTTAGTCAGAAGCATGTGGCATAGAAAGTACCGCCATTAGAAGTACAGGATTTAATTATAATTTTTTTGTGTTTCTTTACATTTCATATTATTTTTATTTTGAGTTTTTTGTTTTAAAAATCGTATATTATACCCACACAATGGATTCACTACCATCGCTCGAGGACTGTCTGCTTATAGATGACGTTCCCGAATTGGAAACTGTTCCAATCAAGGATAAATTGCGGAGAACCGAAATGCCCAGGCGACCAGCAAAATTTTAGCCTCCGTTCGAAGCAGCACCCGCGTTAACCACGTCCAAACACTAGTCAGCGGCCCAGGCATCAGGGTACACACAAACCCAGAACGACCTCCCACTGGCACTAAGCCTCATACCGACACGAAGATTCCCACGGGTAGCAAGCCTCATACATTCATCAGGCCTCTCATTAACATTGAGCCCCCACAGGCATCAAGCCTCCCACAGGCATCAAGCCTCTCACGGGCACCAAAAGAAATAGGCCAGTCGAGGAATTCAGCCAGGCTCCTAGTAATATAAAAGAAGCACGACCCAAAGAGTCTGAAACAAGCCAACCATCAATCGGAAAACAGCTTCCAGATAAACCACCAGCAAATCTCATTGTGGACCCACACCTATGGGAACAAATCCGCCTAAAAACCATTCCTTGGTTCAAGATACTGGCAGCAAAAAAAATGTTTCCGAATGGACACTGATGAAGGTAACACGCTACGCTTCTTAAATGTTTCAAACGGAAAAATTCGTATTCGCCTGCAGATTAAAAAGCGTAATGGCTGATTTGCTTTACTCGAACATGCGATTTTACTGAGAAAGTGAGTGAGAGGGTCTTATTACTTTGCACCATAAGAAAAAAAGGTAGAGGTGAACGACTGTCAAAACATTATTTCCCAGTCTTTTATAGCGAAGTGCCACTGTGGCATTTCATCAATTTGTCAGTTTAAACAATCTTTTATAGCGAAGTGCCACTGTGGCATTTCATCAATTTGTCAGTTACATCAAGATGTAAGTTGTCTCAGTTACTAAAAGTTGTCGAAAGTTGGCCCAATTCTTTATTAGCTGCTACAAAATTTGTCGCATTGTCGCTATAAAGACGGGAGCGGTCTGCGGATAATTTTGAAGTGTTCTACAGGCTACGAAAGGAGCGCAAGCAGTACCATAGGTGACTGTTAGTAGGTTGTATTTCTTGATGGTTTCAGAGGGATCATTCCTGCATAATATGCATTGAAATATCAAGCGAAGTTTTCTGATTGGCGTTGAATACCACACGTAATTTTCTTGTGGTGCTACTGGGCCTAACTACAGCATGATGCGACAGGCAGCAGCTACACGAATTGTTGTCATCATTATCATTTTCGACTGGCTTCATGTGCCCCAAAACCTGATACTCGTTAAGAAAATCTCTATACTGCGTTCGTAACATGGTATTTTTAGATAAACGTTCTTCCAATCCTAATAATGAATTTTCAGCAATTCTACGTGAATTACCCAAGCTAAGCTCTGGAGTTTTCAGTGGTAACCTAACTACATATCTTCCTTCGTTGTTTCGATAATGTGTACTGCGAAAATGTGCTTCACACTTCTGCTCCTCAGGCGTGAGATGGATATTATCAGCGACATTCTCTATTTCCCAAAATTTTCTGAGTATTTCAAATAAGCTATTATCGCCAGATATGTATAAGCTAGTAGTGCTAGCAAGCGGTAAATTGGATGCAGCATGCAGGCGTCCTGAAAGTATCCAACCAAGGGTTGTCTGTTGAGCTAGAGGATATCCTGTTTTACAACGGCGAAGGCCATTTAGAATTACTCTTGCATATACATCGGCTCATAGTATGAGATCTACTCGAGAGGGAATGTAGAACTCTGGGTCAGCTAACTTTAGATCACTGATATATTCCCATTTTGTAGTAGTTATCTGCTGCGCCGGAAGACGATTCGTTAACTTTGAAAGAACTAAAGCATGAACATTTATTTTGAATTGAGGATCAACTTTGGAAATTAATTCTAGATTAACCATAGATGTTGCGCATGCCACATTACTCCCGCCAACTCCATGAACGGAAATATTAACTCTTTGTCTAGGCAGCTGAAGAAGTTGAGCTAACGAATTTGATATGAAACTGGATTCCGAGCCCTGATCTAAGAGTGCTCTAGCACGGACTGCATTTCCATTTGGTGCACGTATGAGGACTTGAGCTGTAGCTAGCAGGACTGGGTTAGATGTTAAAACCCTTTCAACTACAACTGAATTAGTAAAGGATGATTCAACTTGGTGTTTGGGTAATTCGTTACTCGACTGAGATTTTACGTACGTTCTGGAATTTTCTGGTGATGATAGATGTACCATCGAATGATGCTTCTCATTACAAATTTTACAGCGATGAATAGAGAGACATTTATTAACATGATGTCCACTTCTTAGGCAATTAAAACATAATTGCTCCCTCTGAATGAACGTTTGGCGTTGTTCCACGGACTTAGTCTTATAGGCTGGACAAAATAGTAGCAAATGCTTTTTTCCACATAGAACGCATTTAGAATTATTCGAACTACACTATCTAATTTATGAGAGATGATGAAAACAAGCCAGTCATTCCAGTGAACTACTGGCCGACCTAGATTCTCTAATGCATTGCGAGTTTGTGATGTTGTATCAAGGATACCTTGGATTTCATGTGCAGACTCATTTGGAAGATTAGTGATCACTTTTAGATATGAATTTACTAAAATTCGCGGATTTTGGTATCTCTTCACTAAGATGTCCCAAGCTGTCTTATAGTTTGCATTATTTATTGCTAAATGATGCAAAAGTTTAACTGCCTCACCTGACAAGGAAGACTATAAGTAATGCAACTTCTCCACGTCAGAAAGCTTCACATTGTTATGAATAAGTGATTTGAAGGTTTCACTAAAAGAAGTCCAATCTAAGAAGTTTCCGTCGAAATTTGGAGAATTAATCTTAGGCAATTTCCTGTGAAGTTTGTTCTAATTCCGTTTGTTGCGCGATAGGTATATTTTCTTGTAACAGTTCATTTAGCTTCAGTGTATGCACATTCTATGTCGGAAAAGACATCGTTTGCATAATTATCCTCTTCTAAATCGTTTTCTGAAGCAGCATCATATATTATCTTGGAACTCGTTCCGAAACGTTTACTATCTAAGAACGAGTTTGGTGTTTAAGAATCACGAGTTCGAGGCTAAGGTTTAGCAACATATTTTTTATTGCTACGATTGATGTTATGGAAATAAAAATTGAAAATAAACAGCAAGACACCTTTCTTTCTTTGTGAGATCCTAACCCCGATTTATTCATTCATTCATTCATTTTTATAACGGTGCTGATAGAATGACGCAATAGTGTAAGATATATATTGCAGATTAATGGTGGAAGAAAATCGAGTGATTTCTCATTTTAAAAATTCAGAGAAAATGATGGGAAAAAGATTGGCATTGCTTGCAAACATTATAATCGATAATTTAAGCGATTCAGAAGATGACGAAGTACAGCGTGTGCAACAAGCAAAACGGAAACGAAAAATGTGGGTCCCAGAATATTATAAAGAAAGACAGGTTTGTCACATGTAACCATATTAACCATATAATACATATGCAGTTCCGTTCGTTTTGCAGGTTTCAGGAGCAGAAATTATATGAGAATGACACCTGCTCAGTTTGAGGAATTAGGTAAGATTGTGGGACCTCACATAAACAAACAAATCTGCATCCGTTTGCCAATACCAGTCAATCAGCGCCTGGCAATTACATTAAGGTGGGCAATAAATTAACTTTATCATGTGTTTTAACTTTAATTTACAATATAATAATGGCATTGTGTAGATATCTGGCTTCAGGCGAATCTCAGAAAAGCCTCAGCTATTATTATAAATGTTCACCTGCGTCCGTTCATAATATAATAATGGAAACAACAGGTGAAATATGGAACAATTTAAGGGAAACAGTATTTCCCCCTCTTAATTCCACTCGATTCAGAGAAATTGCAAATGGTTTCGAGAGGCGGTGGAATTTCCCACATTGTGTAGGCGCTCTTGATGGAAAACATACTTATATTGATCGAGGTAAAAAACAACTCATTAATGTAAATGTACGTTTTATATATTTATTATAGGCACCGCCGAAATCTGGATCGAAATATTTCAATTACAAGAAATCACACTTAATTGTGTTACTGGCAACATGTGACTGCACTTACACTTTTACAATGTGCGATATTGGGTCAACAGGTCGCCAAAGTGATGGGGGCATATTTCGAAATAGCGAGTTTGGACGGACATTTTTCAATCAGGATTTGGAGTAAGCATTGACGTGTACTTTAGCTACACGATTCTCAATTATAATTTACTGGTTTTATTTGAAGTAATAACTTTTTAACTTGTGTTAAAAATCATTCAATATTTCCTTTTAACTAATATTTCAATATTTCCTTGCAGCCTGCCAGATCCTGAAAATATCTCAACAAATTTTGCAAATATGCCGTACGTATTTGTCGCTGATGACGCTTTTGCATTAACATGCAATATGATGAAGCCGAATAAAGGAGAAGCCAGCGAAACTATGCAGAGCGTATTTAATTATCGTCTGTCAAGGGCACGGCGAATAATCGAAAATAGCTTTGGGATATTGTCCTCAAAGTGAAAATCGAGTGATTTCTCATTTTAAAAATTCAGAGAAAATGAAGGGAAAAAGATTGGCATTGCTTGCAAACATTATAATCGATAATTTAAGCGATTCAGAGTTTGTCACATGTAACCATATTAACCATATAATACATATGCAGTTCCGTTCGTTTTGCAGGTTTCAGGAGCATATATGCACGTCGTAACACCTTTGGCAATTTCGTACCCAGATCTTTACCGAAATTATATGAGAATGACACCTGCTCAGTTTGAGGAATTAGGTAAGATTGTGGGACCTCACATAAACAAACAAATCTGCATCCATTTGCCAATACCAGTCAATCAGCGCCTGGCAATTACATTAAGGTGGGCAATAAATTAACTTTATCATGTGTTTTAACTTTAATGTACAATATAATAATGGCATTGTGTAGATATCTGGCTTCAGGCGAATCTCAGAAAAGCCTCAGCTATTATTATAAATGTTCACCTGCGTCCGTTCATAATATAATAATGGAAACAACAGGAGAAATATGGAACAATTTAAGGGAAACAGTATTTCCCCCTCTTAATTCCACTCGATTCAGAGAAATTGCAAATGGTTTCGAGAGGCGGTGGAATTTCCCACATTGTGTAGGCGCTCTTGATGGAAAACATACTTATATTGATCGAGGTAAAAAACAACTCATTAATGTAAATGTACGTTTTATATATTTATTATAGGCACCGCCGAAATCTGGATCGAAATATTTCAATTACAAGAAATCACACTCAATTGTGTTACTGGCATATTTCGAAATAGCAAGTTTGGACGGAAATTTTTCAATCAGGATTTGGAGTAAGCATTGACGTATACTTTAGCTACACGATTTTCAATTATAATTTACTGGTTTTATTTGAAGTAATAACTTTTTAACTTGTGTTAAAAATCATTCAATATTTCCTTCTAACTAATATTTCAATATTTCCTTGCAGCCTGCCAGATCCTGAAAATATCTCAACAAATTTTGCAAATATGACGCTTTTGCATTAACATGCAATATGATGAAGCCGTATAAAGGAGAAGCCAGCGAAACTATGCAGAGCGTATTTAATTATCGTCTGTCAAGGGCACGGCGAATGATCGAAAATAGCTTTGGGATATGGTCCTCAAAGTGGAGAATTTTTAGAGGACCTATTTAGGCGCATGTAAAGTTAGTTGAAAGAATTGTGTCTTCCTGTGTTTGTCTTCATAACTAGCTCAGGCAAAACGAAGAACATAATGAATACATCACATCTGGCTTAATAGATGTAGAGCAGGACGACGGAACGATCAGAGAAGGTAATTGGCGGAGAGAAGAAACTTCTTTCAGAAGATTGATGCCCAGAAGCTACAATTCCAACCGGAGTGCTAAGGAAGTTCGCGAGAAATTCGCGAAATATTTTTCGACAGAAGGCAGTGTACCTTGGCAGTGGAGCCATATGTAGAGTTAATTTTTTTTTCAAACTTAACTTTTTTTTCAAATTTATCTGTTTTTTTTCAAACTTTAATGTTTTTTTTTCAAACTTGACTGGTTTTTTTCAAACTTTAATGTTTTTTTTTTCAAACTTTAATGTTTTTTTTTCAAACTTATCTGTTTTTTTTTCAAACTTGACTGGTTTTATTTCAAACTTTAATGTTTTTTTTCAAACTTTAATTCAAATAATAATGTAAAATATAAAAAAAATACAAAATAATTAAAATTGCGTTTTATATTTTTTATTAATATCTTGTAATATTTTAAGGATGTCTCGCTCGGCTTCATCCCTAGCATCATCGTTGGGTAGAAGTTTCAGCTTGAGGGCCACAAATTCCCCGAAGCACTCTTCTGGCGTTTTCTACCTCTCTGCCTCTTTTTCTAAAGCAGGGATTGCTCCTTGAGCGATCCTTAGCTTTGCGGCTGTTGTTTCACTTTTGGTTTCTGTAAAAGATAGAGTTAAATTCATTAAACATTTTAAAATATTTTTTTATATTTATTTGTATTACCTTCTACAGTCGAAATAGATGGCGATGGCGATGGCGATGGCGAAGGCGATTGCCGAAATCTTTTCTCCGTTAAGGTTGAGAATGAGCTGAATTTAATAAAAGAAATTCAGTTGATTTTGTTTAACTTAATAATTGAAATATTTACCTTGACGAGAACTTGCTATCTTCTAAAAACGCCAGCAAATGGGCGTACTTATATTCTCTTTTTGCTGCTGAGCCACTTGGCAAAGGCTTTTTTGAACGAGTTATCCAGAAGAGGGCCCCTAAGCCCAACTTCCATCACAGATAGATCGTGCACTTATTGAGTGCTAAGTTTGCTTCCTTCCCTGTCACACGGTGAATATCCGGTAAACTAAACACCAAATTAATAAAGTGATTTTAGTAAAACACAACCAAATAAGTGTACTCAAACAATTAAATTGAATTTTGATAAATGTAATCGTGTTTCTAAACAATAAAAAATTAAATCAGTGTCATTAGTTGACCCGTTGGACAGTTTTCCGAACCAAAATATTTTATATCTACACTTTTTACAACCACTTCAATTCTTTTGCGAGGACAGCACTGAAAAACAGCTGATTTCTGGTGCTGGTCTACCGAGAAACACAGTGCTAACTTTTCCAACCTAGACCTCACTATAACCTGAAGAGCCAGATAGAAGTTAATTGGGCTATTGGCTCGAAAATTCAAATAATTTAGTGATAATTTACTACAGCAGGAATCACTTTGCACGTTAGATATGCTTCCCAATCTTTTTTTCAACACATTTCCGGTACACTTTTTTCCCGTGAACAACTGGCACCAATTGATTATAAAAATTAGCTGTCAAAGCTGACAAAGTTAAAATAGACCTATCAACCTCAACCTGCCCGCCCTCACCAACTTTGCCATTGGGAGCTTAATAACCTGATCTCATATTCTACAAAACTGTCAAGGTTGGTGTTTCACGCTCTCACTGGACTGTTGTCAGCTGATTACAAGAGCGACTGGTGCTGTGTTGACTGCCCTCTAGAGACCAGTAGGTGTATGCGTCTCCAAAGCGCGCGCCTATCGACCAGCAATCAAAAATAAGGAAAACATTATCTTGGCCTTATCAGATTCTCTTCGTCTACCATTCGGCCAGACCAATTTTATCAGCAAAACTTATTTGCATAATTACCATCAGAGACCCTTTCTTTTTTTATAGCAGGGCAAATACTCTTCATTTTCGAAGTCCATTTCTGTTGGCTTCACGACGACGTCTGATAAAACTTGAATATCTAGTATTAGAAAAATTATATTAAACGCCTATATATATATATATATATATATATATAATTTTAACACATTAAAAAAAAAACAACAACCCAACTTTGTTAAAAAACCTCTTTATTATGACACCAACTTTTATTTGAGGCGGGAGGATGTTCCGTCCAGGAACAAAAAATACTTAAAAATTAAAAAATATATTCAAAAAATCACTAAATATCCACGGTACGAATTCACTCTAAGAGCTATTCCAGCTCAGTCCATCGTCACAATATATGCTTTAAGCATTAACAATAAAAACCTAAAAACAGCACTTATATTAAAAGAAATTCAACAAATGGCAAAAGTCTCAGATTATTTTAAATGATTTAAAAATAATCTGAGACTTGTAAATAAAACAATACTTACGCTCATGGAATCCATCCACCACAAGCCACAGGAATTCGCCTAGCATTTCTTTCATTTCTGAAAATACAAAAACATTTATTATTGATAAATAAACAATAGAAGCAAAACACTTACCACCCGTAGACAACAGCTGCCACCAAGTCGTTTGACGTTTCCATAATGGCAGCTCTCGGTGCATTGAAATAATTCTCATTAAACTATGACGACGTCACTTGGCGACCAAATATATGAAAAATTCAAAGAATGACGCGGGCGTCATTGGCAACGGCACCGGCAGACACAATTCCTATTGTGTTTCTGCCTATAAATAGCGAGCTGCTGGGACCAGAAAATCACTTGCGATTTGACCAAGCCACAAGACAGATCGGTAGCTCTGACACCAGTTTAAGTCTTGATTAACCAAAACGGGCGATATTCACACTAATTAATACTAACTTTTTATTTTCCTTTGTGCAGCCTTTTTTCAGGCAGTATTGAAGCCTGACAATACAGGATAATTTCTGCATAACGCATTGATTGTGGCCATTTAATATTTTGTTTTGTTTGTTCTTTGAATTTCATTTGAATTTTATTTTGATTTTTTATATTATTTGGATTCCTAGTTAAGTAGCATAAGCAAGTATTTCATAAAACATAATTTGTGAATTAATAAAGAATTGACATATAACCGTAAATTTTGTTCAGTCTTATCCTTTCAACCGGCACCTCCCCTTTTTATGTAAAGCCCATATTGGGACTTCACAATTAGTACTACAATTAGAGTTACTGCACGCAGATTGGGATAATAACTATTAAATATGAGTACATACCGGTTTATCCCAATTCCTACATACAAATTTTTGTTTTAATATTAGAATTTTTATAATAAGGATATGTTAAATCCCACAATATTGGTTTGTTTTTCGTTATATTAATGAAATGCTTAGTGCAACCTGCCATGTTTCTATCACATGCTTATCAGAAGTAAACATAACCTGTCTGGTAATCATGGCGCGCACCAAAAGTCAAAAATTGGCTAAACTGAGCTACAGCGCTAGCACCACTGACTTATAACAATGGACTGAGCGTATTGCCATTTTCCTATAGGAGAGAATGGCACAAGTTATATGGTTTTCTCTTTCACCCTATGGCAGAGTTGGAGCTACCAACACAAAATATTGCTCACTGAACGTTTTCCTATGCCATTTGATATTTTTATGGTGGCTACAGATGCAATCACCATACGCAGGATTCAGATGAGAATAACTTTTGAAAATTAAAGTCGGAATGAACTTAATTCCTTATAAGCGATTAAAATATCACTGGGGCACAAGAAAATAAATTTTTTTAATCTAATTCGATTTACGGGTGTAAAATTTCATCTGATTTGTTGAGTCTTACATGTTTTTTATGTAGTAAACGTTTTAAAGGGTGCTCTAACGGTGATATTTATAAACACAATATTTGTGCCACATAAAATAGCAAATCGCTCAGTCCATTGTTATATGTCAGTGGCCAGCACCACGTCATAGTTTATTTATACAGTAGACCAGCTTAGTACACGCTACTGAAAAGTGAATTTTAGAATTTTATTAAAAAAGAAATAAAATCAAAATGTCTCCCATCAGAGGGAACTATTAAATATGATACGTAAGTAAATGGTCGAACAGTAGCTAGTTGCACAATCTACTGGAAAAAGTATTCGTTTTATGTAAGTACACATCTCGTCAATGCACTTACAAATGTGTTGTTCCATAAACTAAACAGCTTTTTGACCGTGAAGTATTAGTTATATGTAAGTACACACCTCGTCGGCAATCTACTTACAAATGTATTGTTCCGTAAACTAAACAGTGTTGATCGTAAAGTGGTGTTCGTTCATAAAGATGCCATGCGGACAGTGTAATATGAAAATGGCTGTAATAATGTTTGTGACAGTTTGACTTGACAGTTCTACAAGCAGAATGATTTAAGCATTGAATAAATAGCTAATATTAATTATTTATTTAATGGATCGAGGTAAATATTAATTTAAAAAAATTTAAATATACATACATCTAATTAAAATTACTTTGGATTCAGCAACAGAATATCGCGATGTCTTTCCTCACCTGGAATAGCTGGAAATAGGTTCATTTCTACATTTGTAAAGTATATGTCCTCTTCTTTGTTCTATTCTTTATAATTTTAGGCTTCAAGCTAGTATGACTACAAATTCTATGTCATTTACGAATTGTGATTTGCATGGGCCAAGAAGGTCTTGTCTCCCCTATATAAAGATTTTTTCTCTTGAATACATTGAAAGATCAGCTTTTTTATGGTAACATTGTATTTTTATATATTTCTAGTAGTAGTCAATTCTTTATAAAGTTGTACAAATAAATAAATAAGAAATTTTTCTAAATAGACATCGGTGTCGGCAATAGCACTGTTCCGAACGAGATTGCGATTTTTTGGACAATGGCGCATGCAATAATTTCTCCCTAGATGACAGATGATAGAAAAGGTAGCCAAATTCTGGGAAGAGTTTTGGTTGTGTGTGTGTGTACCTGATGACATTTTTCACAACAAGTGACGAGAAGCAGAAGATGGACGTGCTGGAAAGTAATCACGGATCATCTGAAATTGTTATTATACCAAGTGAACTAAAGTTACAAAATAAAGTTGAAGAAACTGTTCAATTAGCACAGTGGTTGTTTATTAACTTGACTACCTTACAAAGTTATTTCGGAAAAAACTAGGTGAAACACTCTATCAATTTTGCCGAGAAGTTGAAAATTGTGTCATAGTATATGAGCAAGTATGCCAAACATGCCTATTATGATGACACTAAGCTTTACACCGCATCATCCAGGTAAGACAATCAGTGAGCAGAAGTCAATTATGGAATCGGATTCACCGAGTTTAACGAACTAGAAGAGTTTTTAAACCAATTAACCACTGAATCTCACTCACGTCTAACGAATATAAAGCGCAGAGGAAAGTGTGTTACTCTGAAACTAATGGTACGTTCAAAAGATGCTCCTGTAGAATTAGTGATCATTTCACAAAGTCGGTTTGCCTTCCTGAGTTTACATCTGATCTGAAGACAATTAGGTAAGAAAACTATAATGGACATAATGAAGTCGTTGAATATTCCCTCAAAAAAAAAAAAAAACTTACATGCAGCTGGCACACAGCTTACAACGATATCTTAGATTCCATGCAAGAGGAAATGAAAAATGTTTATAAATTTTTATGGAGCTCCAATGTATCTCAATGTTAATCGAATGTGACAAATGTTTGTAGAGTTTTTTTTCGAGGTGACAAGATATGCTTTTTTATGTTTTACATGAGATAAATACATACGTGATTTGACGTCTCCGGCCTAAGCTACTATTCATACAGAACAATGGTGTTCTGATAATCATAAGCTTGCTTTCCTATCTTCCGAACCGAAATAAAATTTTTGTAGCTTTCCTAACAAAATTATTTAAAAAAAATTATCTGAACCAAATGATTACGATTCCTCAAACAAAAACTCTCAGCTGAGTAATCAATGTATATGCGGCTGTGCCGTCATAGGATGCCGTGGGCTGATGATATCGGATGTAGCTGCCTACAGATTCGGACTCCAGCTGCACATACACACGCAATTATCACTCAGCTGAGAGATATTGAGCGTAAAATGGTAAGGTTACTTTGTAATCAAAACTATTTTATTATTTTGTTAAGTAAGATATATAGAAGGTGTAGCCATTGGGAAGGTACGGAACCAAGCTTTAAGTTACTAGAAGACTATTTTCCTGAAAGGATAGTAGTTTAGGCTCTATAGGATATATAAACTGAATGTTTGGCACCTTTTCATAAGTATTAATATAGAACATTTTAGAAAACGGACTCACAACGCATACATATAGATTTCTGTTTCATGGCTTGGGAAGTATTCTCGAGGGTTTTGATGTAATGCAAAATGCCTGTAATAATCTTTGTGATAGTATGACAGTTCTGTCGGTCTACCAAGCCGAAAACAGCTTAAATGATTGCCTAGATTCTAGTCGAATATCATTAGAGGTAAGTGCAGTGAAAAAAGTCAACCATTCAATTCAAAGGATTGCAAAAGGTAAGAAATACTTTTAGTAACAAAGAAGGTGCCAAGCGGAATGACATTTCTAAATCTTAGTTTTAAACTCATCCTTGTGATTGTTGATGGTCACCCATGCTAAAATCTTTGATTCAAATGATCATTAATACCTAGGAGACCACTAACCAAAGCAATACAATTAAGTGCAGTGATAACAGCAGTACGATTAGCGGATATAAACTTACATCCTTAAAATCAGAAAGTTACGTACGACTTGGAAATATCCCCCGTCGTTTGCATCTTCACTAAAAATTATTATAGAAGCAAGTAACGGAGCCTCTAATTGTGGTAATATATTTGGTGAACCAGGTATTTTGGGCTTTGCTACCTTTTACAAAATGAAAATGCTGCTAAGGAACGAAATGAATATGTAAAACCGATCGATGTCGGAACTATGGATGCAACTATAAGAAAAATGTGGACTCATCGGAAGGTATGTATTGAAATGCTTCTAAAAATTTTACGTTGACCAAAAATTCTGTTGAAGTATGGTCTTAGTAAAAACGATAGGCCCCGTTTATCGTATTGGTGTTACACCTGGATTTGTCGGAGCCATAATTTTTACAAAGGATTTTGAATTGGGACATACATCCTAGAACTCTTGCTTGTCGAATATCTGGAAAGTAATGCTATTCTTCGCAAACCTGAAGATAAAGAGCTTATTCAGCAGATCGGCAATCGAGAAAGATGCCCCATTAGTTTTGTTGAGGTGATAACTGGCAATGGATATATTTCATTAATCGAATCGGAAGTTGATTATAATAAATATCTCGATAGAGGAAAATGGGGTAAATAACCTTTCGACATATATTTGAAACACGTGATGGGTGAAATGCCTGAAATAAATAAATTTATAAATTTAAAAATTAATTTAATAATTTTGCAATATAATGGAATGTCTTATAATAAATTTCTTCAATACTTAATACAGATTCAACTACTAAATTATGTGCCTGCTCGGAAAATATCGTGGTTTAGTACTTCAATGACTAAAACGAACACATCGCTGCGATTCTACTACTATTGTTAAATAAAATAACGTTTTGTGAGCAAACGATTTGTTCAGTTTCAACTATGCTCTCCACTAAATGCATTGGTATACTGGACCATTTCCAGCGAAGATGGGTCCTCTTCAGAGTGATCAGCTATAAAAATTTCGTGAACGAGTTTATGACGTATTTAAGCAAAAGATTTGAGTGATTGGAGTTCAATCTAGAACCATCGCTCTGGACACATCCTACCTCTGCAGGCTCTTGAGAGTTTTCACCTCTTGAAAGTGAAACATACGTAAAAATGATTTTTAAAAAATGTTCAAATGCCTTCAAAAGATTATGTGAATGCTGTTCTTTCAGGATAAGCTTCGCCCAGTCTGGAAAATCTAGTATATTCTATTTTGAATAAAATATTTATTTTAAGTGAATCATTTTGTAAGCCCACAAACCTATGCGAAGGACGATCTCGAGGAGCTAAATTTTGCCTGTTTGTTTTCATTGACGAGGCTGTATGCGGTTCTTGTATCGATACAGCTGTAATGATTAACTACGTAGTAAGTGTGCCACGATTCTTAAATCGTGACCTCTTGATGGAACAGTATTAGGTACCTGCACTCTGTTCTTTTAAAGGTTGTGAATTTGGGTCGGTCAATGTGTTGAGCGGCTCCCCAATTAGCAAGTGGCCCGGAGTTAAAGCCGTGAGGTCGTTCTATTCTGATGACAAAGAGCTGATCGGCCTAGAGTTAAAATTTGCTAAGCCATCTGTTGCCATCAAATGAACAAGCAATTTGTCGATTCTGGTGAAAACCCTACTGACGACACAAATAATAAGATAAGGGAATGCAGACGCTTCCTTCCTTACGGCTGCGCTAAATTAAATAATCTAATGCGTAGTGAAAGGTAACTGCGTTGGCATTGTCTTCTCTTCTCTATGGGTAATAAAATCAAAAAAACCGAAAGTGCATTAGTAAGATCAAAGTAGTCCTCCGCCTGTACTCTAATTATGTAGAAATGCATGCCATCACCTTTTTTCCTAGAAACCTTAATACATGAGTGGAATAGATTGGTGGAATTTGTAATTCTTGGTAATACTTAATGTAGGAAAATAGATAGTAAGGTATAGATTCCTTGTACTGCATAATTCGGGATATGATAGTTTACCGCAGGGCATGGAGATGAGTTGACGCTCCTAAGTACATCTAACAATTTCAAGTGTGGGGTCAAAACCGAAATAATCGAAGATAAGTGCATACGCGTTTAGTTTTTTTCAGAATTTTGAGCAAAGTGGTACACGCAGATATAAGTGAACAGTGTTGAATTGTGAATTGTGTGTAAAAATGTCGGGATTAAATAATAACATTAATTCAGGTGATAACATGGCTGTAGCTAAAACTCAAGGCGCTGAGGGAACTAGGGAGAGTATGGTAGATAGAAATAGTGCCAGTGGGGATAGTGTTACTGTGAGTGAAGTGGAACTCCTGCGCAGAGAAAATGAACTGCTAAGACGAGAAAATGAATTATTAAGTCGAGAAAGTGCGAGCTCCCGTAATAGTACTACAGGGACATCACCTACCCATTTTCGAATGCGATTGAATGAACTAAGTTCTCTCATTCCTGAATTTAATCCAGATTTGGAACGTAGAATGACAGGAGTAGAATGGGATGATGATTCACACTATTTTATACATCCTTACGCATGAGTGGAACAGCAGCATTCTAGCGGCAGAGCAGACAAGGATTGAATAACTCGTGGGAAGAATTTAAACGGGATCGCCTGGTAAGCTTCGCAGATGCAAAAGATGATTCCTCTGTCTTCATCCATATAGAAGTAATGTAAGGAAAGGGCAACAAACACAAAGTGATGGTGGAAATTTTAAAAACTCAAGTGCAAAGTGTTTCAGATGTCATCTTCCAGGAAATTATGCAAATGTTTGTCCATCTAATAGAACTTTCCGTAAATGCTATTTGTGCAATCAACTAGGTCACATAGAAAAGGATTGTGTTAAGAATAAAAACTCCCAAGTTAGTCGTATGGTCGATTCAGTGCCGATGAATCCAACGGATGAATATCACGTTATCGCGAAGGTTGGAAATAAGTCAGTTCTGGCGTTTTTGCACTAAGGAAGTGAGAGAACAACGATATCGTAATCGGATTTGGAAGCAGCAGGGTAGAGGTAGTGGGTAAGATCAAGAAGCCTGTAACTGTAAACGAAGTTACTATTAAGGGCGGTATGCTAGAGTTAAGGAATTAGGTCAAGGAATTTTTGCACTTATTTCTTAAAGAAAAATTCACATTAGGTCAAGGAATTTTTGACAATTGGGATTTGACAGTTGTGTGATATCTAAAATAATATGTCAATTGTGTGGTTGCTCAGATAATTTGTGAATCATTTGATATCTGAATTAATAAAGAAAATAAAGAAATGGATAATTTCTAATTGTAAGTAATTTGACCATTGCGGAGTAAATTATATCAGAAGTGTTATTATATTTATTATTTTTGCAGAGCAATGTACATGAAAACTGTGGACTTAATTATAAATGCATCTAGTCTGATACTTATTAATGAAATAAAGGAAAAGAAGAGTAAAAGAAAGCCAATTTGTAGAATAAATCCGTATTTGATGGAACGGAATACACAGGGAAGACTTGTAACCGATGTATGTTTTTTTTAAAATGGGATTTTCTTACAAATTAATTAAAATTTTTCAATAAATTTCAGTTTAATGACATAATGAAAAATACGAAGATCTTTCAGGAGAATTTCCATATGAGCGTTGATATATTTGACTCCCTGTTTGAAAATTTGGAACCGCAATTGCAGCTGAAGCTCAATAGTTGGGGCGACCTTGCTATATCCCCCAAGTATAAACTAGCGATTGTCTTGGAGTGAGTCACATCTAATTAAGATTCTATTGTGTTAATGCAAGTATTAGTTTCATCTACCTATATATTAAGACCAATGTTGTTCTCATTCTTTTATTATTTGTTTTACTACGATGTAAATCTACTATATAACTTTCTAAAATGTGCCCAGAGCTATGCGTGCTTTTGGCACGGGTACACAAATAAATATATGTTTATTTATATGTTTATGATCGCATGATGTTCTTTTGCTATGTAATTGTAATGTTGTAATTATGTAATTTGCATGTATTTAGCATCAGGTGATTTGCAGAGACATTTGGCATCTTGCTATAGAATTAGAAAACAGCATTACGGAACAATTATAGATATAGTTTGTGATGCAATTTGTGCCGAATTGAAGCCAAGAATGCCAGAACTTCTCCAATTACATTGGAGCCATTGACGGTAAGCATGTGGCTTTGCAAGCTCCATCGAATTCTGGCAGTTTGTTCTACAATTACAAGGTAATTTACGAAATTATTTATTTAAAAAAGTATGTGCTAATCATTTACATTCGTACAGGAATTCCATTCTCTGGTTATAATGGCAGTATGTGACGCAAATTATAAATTCACATACTTGGGAATCGGTGCGTACGGCAGTGAAGGAGACGCGAACATATTTAAAAAGTCCAAATTTAGACAAGATGTTGCATTATACCGCTAAGACTTTCCAATAAATGCAACAGTTAATGGAGTGAAGTTACCAGTCTTCTACGTAGCTGACGATGCTTTTCCTCTTTGCAAGCGCATTTCAAAGCCATATGTATAAAAAAAAAAGCTAACTGATGAAGAAATTATCTTCAATTACCGGTTGAGTAGGGCTAGGCGATGCATAGAAAATGCTTTTGGAATCCTATTCTCTAAGTGGCAGTGTTTAAAAATCACTATATTCTGTTCTCCATACAGAGCACAGAAAATTGTTTCCGCATGTTGTTTGCTGCATAACTTTTTAATTTCTAGTGGCAAAAAGACCTACTACCTACTAATTAATTACTAGTGACAAAAAGACCTACTACCTACTAAACTACGTGGATAGACTTGACAGCCAGGGTAACATAATAGAAGGACAATGGAGGAAAAAAATCTGTACTGTACACAAACAAACAAACGGAAATTGTGAAATGCATTGCTTCGAATTTTGTCATTTTCAGAAAGTTTTTTCAGTGTACAGTTGTGAAGTGAATTCTTACAAATGTGCAGTGATTTGTAGTCAATTGTTGTTGTGCAAAGTGAAGTATCACAAAAGTTAAGTGATTTTATCAGTTGCTCCTGCAAAAGAAAGATCATATAATCGACAGGTATCCAGGTATAATTTTTATTACGTTTTCGTTAAAAATATCAGGCCAATTTTGTAAGAATTTTTATATTATATACCTAGTATGTATAATTTCGTGTTTTAGAAGTTTTTTTAATTCATATCAGAAAATTAAATATAAGACAAATAAAAGCTCAGGCGTTCACTTTCGTGTAACTGAATATTTTCTAAAATTAATTGTGCAATTTTCGGAGAATTAAATAAAATGAGTTTGCAAGGTATCTCTTGAAGCTTTATTGCGGGTGTAATGCTCAGAGCACTGCTCTAAAATTCCTTCCTTATGATTGTCTTCCCAAGTTTTCCGCTTTGAGGTTATATTACATGTAACAATTTGGAAGGAACCAATGAAAGCAAGTCTGAGAAGTAATTTAATTTAATATTTTGAAATTGTTATTCACTGTAGTGTTAAACTGCCCAGACTTTTTCTTTGTGCACCTTATAAATTGTTAATTTATACACAAATGTAATATAATTTCAAAATTTAATTAAATGGAAAGTGAAGGAAAACTCTAGAAAACTGCGATAATTTGCTATTTTTTAGTACGGATTTTGAATAAAAATCTTTTAAAAATTTTTTTTTATATTTTTTATTTTTGAATAGGATAATGGAAATTTTTGAGGTGTACAGAAAAATTTTATATTTAAAGACAGAATACGAAAATTTTTGTCCTGTACAAATAACGAATTGCATACAACGTTTTTTACGTTTTTATGAACAACATTTTTTCCTTATTGGTGGTCGGGAAGAATTTGTATACAATCGTAATGTAAACATGATAACAATGGTAAATTTATACCAATATTTAAAATACTTTAATAACGCGGAAGAATATTACGAAACGGACTATGAAGACGAAGTGCTACTTGATGTAATATAACATTAGACGACTGATGAAGAAGACATTTTTTGGCGAGTATTTTTGTATCCGGTAGGTCACTCGGGTTTTGAATTTTGATAGCTTGACCACTTTTCCCTCTATCTATATGTATTCAGGACTCCGAATTGAAAATAGAAAAGATAGAAAACGGCAAGGCCTGAGTCGAGTTTCTTTCTGTCGGGTCAGTCATTTCAGATTTTCTTTTTAGAGAAAATCACTTAAAACTTCCAAACATTTTCAGGAAAATGAAACGAAAATATTGTGGAATTACTAAAAGACACATAAGGCGTCTTGTAGCTAAGGAAGTAGATAAAATTAATCACACAAATTCAGAAAATAAAGGAATAAACGAAAATTTAAATGATGTAATTGATTATGAAATTGAATGTGTTAAAATAAGTCAGAGCGGCGAAGGCAATGAACAACCTAGTATTGTAATCTCCAAAGAGGAAAGCGAAAATCCAACTATCGTTGATAATCTTGCCGAATGGAGTGTAAAACACAGAATATCTAAAACAGCTATTGACGATCTTTTAAAAATATTATCTAAAACTGGTGTTAATGTCCTACAATCTACTAAAACTTTACTACAAACTAAGAATAAACAAATTCAGACCATTATCGTTTCACCAGGACTTTACTACCACTTTGGTTTGAAAAGTACATTAAACATGACGAGTCTTTCCTTAGAAGACACTGTGAAGACGCTGTTGATTGATATAGCCATTGATGGTGTACCTCTATTCAATAGTTCTCGGCAGACATTATGGCCAATAATGGGAGCTCTTTCTGAATTTAATTGAATTCAACCCTTTTTTATTGGTGCGTACATCGGCGCTAGAAAGCCGGAAAATGTTAATGAGTATTTAGCGGCATTTATTAAAGAATTTAAGCATCTTCATAAGGAAGGATTATTCATTAGTAGAAAAAGGGTAAATCTGAAAATCAGGTTATTTACGGCGAATGCCCCAGCTGGGGCATTTTTGGCACGCACGGTTGGTCATACTGCAAGTAATGGATGCTCAAGGTGTGTTCAGAAAGGTAAAAAAAATTGATAAGAGATTAGCATATAGTATTAAAATGTCAGCGCCAAGAACAGACGAGGATTATTCGAACCGTGTGGATAGATTGCACCACATTAACTACTTTCTGCGTAATAAACATATTTTGGAAGATATCGGGACTAAAATGGTCACGCAATTTCCATTGGATGTCATGCATCTCATTGATTTAAGGGTTGCAAAAAAAAATTATAACTTTTATTTTGGAAGAAGATATAAAGCTACAAAATAAAATAATACGCAGAAGTTGCATTTAAATAAAGAGTTGATTTTAATGAGGGTGTTTATTCCCTCCGAATTTTGTAGAAAACCTCGAGGATTTGATGAAATCTGTAGATGGAAAGCAACAGAATTACGTCAGCTAATTCTATGCACTAGTGTCGTGTTATTTAAAGCAGTACTTGAAGACGACTTGTATTATAGCTTTTTATTATTATATTGTGCGTATAGATTGCTTTCTTGCCCTGGAAGTTGTAATGAAGTTACATGCATAGCATACACAGAGTAAGCTCCGCAGTATTCGCACTCATAAGTGGCTATATTTATTAAGAGCAAAGTATGCAGTCTCGTATACAGACCGCTCTACAGCCACACATATTATATAACCACAGTCATTTATATGATTTCTCCCCACAGAATAAACCATCCTAGTGATGCGTGATCACTCATAGTGGAATGACGAAATAACAAATGGAGGGGCAGACCAATCGACAGCGATTACAGTGTCCGGGACCATATAAATAGGAGGTCATCAGAACAGAGAAATCAGTCGTTGCTCAACCGCAGTACCGAGCACTTACCAGTACTGAGCTAGTACCTGAAATCCAGACTAGTACCAGAAATCCCCAGCAAGTAGCAGTACCGCAGTTTCAAGCAAGTCCGATCTCCAGTACCACCGTTGAGGGAGCTACCGCCGCTGGCTTATAAATAAGCAACAGCCAGTTGGAAATTTGTTAGTCACATTCATTCGTTCATAGCCAAAGTGCCAACATATCGGAGTTTTTAATTTGCAAAAAATTATTATTCACATACACAGTTTTGTCTTTTGCCGACGGCATTCACGCAGTTCATATTGCGCGTGTGCCGTGTAGATGTGTAAGCTAGTGTGTGACATTATAATACAGACACATATATTCTTAGTGTATAGGAAAGTGATAGAGACATATACTATTAAATTATCTAAAGTGTTAAGTATTGTGATTATGATATAGACACATACAATTATAAGTGAGTGATAATTAAACATATTGCGGTGATAAAGGACACCTTGTCTCGTGTTATCATGAGTGAAGCCAATCTCGGGTTTGAAGCGGAAAAAAGAGCACTTATGGCCGCGATTGAAAACAGCCTAAAAAGGCTGTACAATAAGTACGATTTAGGCCTCCCGGAAGTCACTATACAGGAAGGAGCAAGAAATTTGTTCGACGACAATAACGCGTCACTGCCTGAAGTAACGGAAGACAAATCTAGCGATGTGGAAATGTCCAATGACTCAACCGCGTCATCTTCATCGAGTTTGGTTTCGTCTGAGGATGAAAACAATTTCACTGTTGTGGAAAACAACAAACGAAGAGCAAAGAGTAGCCCAGAGACGTCTCCTCAATCGTCCGGAACTCCAGCCAAGAGGAAGTCAAGGTCAAAGCAACAACCACTTAGGGTGGAAAACACGGGTGTTTTCTTCCAAATTCTGGGCAATCGAGATACAGCCCAAAGCTATTAAGGCTCACGTTGAAAAGGCAGTGAGACCTCCTCCGATCGTCTGTCATAACTTGAATGCTCAAGCATTCAATGGCGAGCTTGATAAGCTCGCAATAAGGCGAACGTTTTTTATCAAGACTGCAAAGGGCACCAAATGCATTATCAAGCCAATTAGCCAGGACGACCATAAGGCGCTGTTCACTATAATTAGGGACATTGGTGTACAGAGTTACACGTTTACGCCTAAGTGTGACAGGACGACGACACTTCTGCTGAGAGGAGTTCAGCATACATACCAGGCCGAGGATGTGAAGGCAGCACTCGTTGAAAAATTGCGTGGATTCACAATTAACTCTGTGACGCATTTTAAAACACCCAGGAGCAAGGAGACGAATTCCTTCGTAATAAATTTCGGAGGTAATTACGATATCAAATTCATAATTGCCACAAATCGCCTTCTGAACCAGATCGTTTACTGGGAAAAATACCGCGCTTCTGGGGTCTCCCAGTGCAAGCGATGCTAGTCTTTCGGCCATGTTACGAGGAACTGCGCGGTCGACTACAGATGCGTGAAGTGTAAAAATGTACACTTACCAGGAAAATGCGAGCGGATGAACGAGAAGGAAGGTGCCCCATACTGCGTCATTTATAAAGCTGAAGGACATCCAGCCAGCTATAGAGGTTGCCCCAAGTACAAGGAGGTAGTACAACATCGTGCCAAGAAGACCGAGGAGCGTCGCCGACGTGAAGACTTCGTGAAGGAAGCTACAAGGAACTACGTGCAGCCAGGTAAATCTTTCGCCCAGGTAATCTCTAAAAACACGTTTAATAATAACAATTCTGTTAAACCCACAGCTCCAAAGCCACAAGTAGCACCTAGGTCTGTCCCCAAGGCAGCTCCTAGAAAACCAAGAGTGTGTGAAATTGACGATTTCTGCACCAAAGAAGCCAAGTCTTTATTTGGCTGCGACCTTTTCGCCCTTATGGGCAAAATCAATAATTTCCTTCCTAAACACAGGAAGCTTTCTTCTATTTCGGAAAAACAAGCAGCTTACCTTCAATTTGCGTTTGGACTATGTCTAGGCAATTAAGTAAGCTGAAAATCATGTCACTTAACTGCAATTCGCTGGTAAAGCACAGCAAAAGAGCAGCACTAAATCTCTTCCTCATTGAGCACAAACCCACGTTTATGTTCCTCTCTGAAACTCTGCTCTCTGAGAGACATAAGTTAGCTTTTGAACACTACAACTTCGTCTGCCAGGACAAATCTGTGACCACCGTAGGCACTGCCTTTCTCATAAAGGAAAACCTTAAATTCGAAGAAGTGAAAATAAGTAACCTTTCAAATATGGAATGCACTGCTGTCAAGTTAGAGCTTCGTGACAACGAATCTCCTCTCTTAATCGCCCTATATAATAGATGCCACACCACAGGAGCTGATATCCAGAATAACATGAACAGCATTGCTCGAATCTCGGACAATTTCACTTACACGGTGCTTGGTGGTGATTTCAACGCAAGGCATCCGTTATGGAATGACTCTGTCGTAAGTCCGTCAGGCATGACAGTACATGACTGGCTTCTCTTTAACACCACCCATGATTTCGTCGTTGTCTCGCAGGATACTCCGAACTTTTCGCGATCTGGGTCAACTCTTGACTTCTATATCGTAACCTCTAATCTTCTTAATCTCCTTCCCCAATTCTCAAATTACGTTTGTACAGCGCATATGGCTGAATCTGATCACTTGGCAGTCGAACTCTCAATCACCCCCAGCGAACCCTTAAATATTTTGAATTCAGAACCCCAAGCTTCAACCTCACTCGAAGACGTTGACTGGCAACAATTTCAGGAGAGGCTCTCTCAATTCCTCAAAGGAAATCTCCCTGACTCGCAACGTAATCTCTCGAACTTGGAAATTGACTTCCACATAGACTTTCTCAACAACGCCATTGCAGGAAATGTCGCCTTCTTTTCCAGTGCAAAGCAAACATTATAAATACAAAAATCTTCCTCCTCAACTGCAAAAATTATATAAATTTAGGCAGAAGCTTCGAAAAATACTTAATCGTATTTTTCACCGAACCCTTAATAGCCACACTTCAGCCCACAGAACCCTGTTATCGCAAATTAATTGCTTGTCAACAATTATTGAGGTCAAATGAAAATGTTTCTCGATCAAGAGATTAGGAATAAACTGGCCTCCATTCAACCCGGTCCACATTGCTTTCAGGACATAAATAGGATTTGCAACAGGAAAGCAAAACTCCCTAAAACCATCTTAAGTTGCTCGAACACTTACAACCTTCCCCACGAAAAATGCAACGCCTTCGCGGAATATTTCCAATTCACTTTCAAAGACAACTCTTCTCTAAGCGATGCTAATTTTAGGACCACTGTAGACTCGACCGTTGATGACTTCACTGCACAGGATGTAAGGTCCTCCGCCACAATCTTTAATTCCACAAGCACGTCTTTAAATTCGGATGATTTAAGCATCTTTTCAAATCCTGCACACGTTTTCGCCCTAATAAGGACTATCAGCAGTAAAAAGTCCGCCGGCCCTGATAACATTTCAAACAAAGTTATCAAAAACCTCCCACCTGTCGCCATAGAATTTCTGACAATAATCTTCAATAACTGTCTCAATACTTCTTACTTTCCTGATGTCTGGAAAACCGCACGCATAGCTCCAATTCCCAAAAAAGGAAACTCGAAAAACCTTAATGAGTTCCGCCCTATCTCTCTTCTGTCCAACCTGGGCAAACTTTTTGAAAAAATAGTCCGCCAACACATAGAAAATACCTGCCCTGACCTAAATGTCAGACAGGACATCCAATTGGGCTTCAAGCCCCAACACTCCACTTTTAACGCTTTGCTAAAATTCCTCTCTGATTCTACAAACGCCCTCAACAAAAGGGAGCAGACAGTGGGCTGCTTCCTTGATGTAGAGAAAGCGTTTGACTCAGTGTGGACAAAGGGGCTAATATCCAAAAACATAAACCTCGAGCTCGCGCCTTATCTCACCCGGGTTATACATAACTTTCTGTCATCCCGGAATTTCTACATAGAAATTGAGAATGTCAAATCTCAGGCACCTTCAGTCAGTGCTGGTGTCCCCCAAGGTTCAGTCCTCGGACCAACTCTCTTCAATCTTTTCACCTATGACCAGCCTACCAACGACTTAAATTCCATCACACAACTTTATGCGGATGACTCCCTTACGTACGCCCACTCCATGTCATCCAATTTCGCTGCTACCAAAGTGGAGCGGCATGTCCTGAAACTTGACAAGTTCTACAGAAAGTGGGGCATCAAAATTATCCTTAACAAATCTGAAGTGATTTGCATCCGAAACTCCTCCACAAGGGGAAGTCCCAACCTCGCCACACGAGCCAACAACATCGAAACTGAAGTCAATAACGAAAAGCTTCAGCCTTCAAAGAGCACCAAATATCTTGGTGTCTCTTTCAATAATCTGTTAAAATTCAACAATCACGCCAAGCTAATCATGAGGAAAGCCAACTACGCTTACTCCCTACTCAACCCTATTATCAGAAGGAGAAACGGTCTCCCGAAAGATACATAGCTGCTTATATATAAACCGCTCATCCGCCCAATATTCTGCTATTGCTTCCCCATCTGGCACACCATTTCGCCATCCTATATGAAGCAAATCAGCGCCTTCGAAAGAAAGATCCTAAGGGCCTGTACAGGAGTGTACAGGAAACCTGACGGACACTACTTTCCCAACACCTTTTGTATGACAGTGCAAACATCACACCAATCGAGGACTATCTCCTTTCTCTCGCTGTCAAACAACTTGAGAAGACCTCTCAACATCCTAACCCCCTCATTAGTCAGCTTTCAACTCAACTTCAAGTTGAAAACTTCCAGTACTTATCACCTCTTCACCTAATCAACTCGGAAACGAGAAACATTTATTAGCTGGGCGAAAGATTTACTTTCTTCACTAGTACAGGCAGCCACCATCGTGGATAGGACACCATCCTGGCATCTCGATCATCGTGGGACTTATCAACGCTGAACCATTCTGGATTTCCGGGATATCTCTCTTATGAGGAAGAAGCGCTAGTCTTAAACTCAAAACTAGTTATAGAAATCTCTAACTTTCCGCAACTTCCCACTCCCATCCAACTTCCCTATTCCTCTAAATTCCAAAATTATTAAATAACAGACAAGAACACAGCTTGCCGTCGCGCAACAGGCTGTATTTACTTCGACATCGTGTAGCCCGAAATTAATAATTATTCGAACAATTAAAGTGTAAAGTGAATCAAAGACCAAAGTGAAATCTAGGCCAAAATTAAAGCCTGTACGTAAACATTTTCAAATATCCCGGGATATCGGTTCGGTTATATTCTCGCCATAATTCGTTTTATTTCGTGAATCGCGTGAGAAGGACACTTGACTTGACTTGATTTGGAAATTTGTCAGTTGCCACCCCGCAGCTCGACAAGGCACATCGTCCGTGGGCTAGCGCAAAGACGTATTCTCGCTTCGTGCGTGGTCTGAAGCTGTTCATTTCTTCCTGTCCTTACCCTAGTGTTAACGCTACAACGTATTCTCGCTTCTTGCATGGTCCGACGCTATACACATTCCTCTCGTGCTAACGCTACGTCGTATTCTCGCTTCTTGCGTGGGCCGATGTTGCGCAACTTAGTCCCGTGTTAACGCTACAACGTATTTTCGCTTCGTGCGTGGTTCGACGTTACACAAATCTCTCTAGTGTTAGCGCTACGACGTATTCTCGCTTCGTGCCTGGTCGGACGCTACACTACTTCCCCTCGTGCTAACGCCACGACGAATTCTCGCTTCAAGCGTGGTCCGACGTTGCACAATCTCCTCTAGTGTTACGCTACGACGTATTCTCGCCTCGTGCGTGGTCCGTCGTACACCTCCCCGTCCCCTCCGCATAAAGGTATACAAGCACATTTCCCCACAGACTCACAAATTAGTGGGTATTAATTAAGTGGTGTAGTGAATAAGTTAGGAGATTAGAGTAGGGCAATATTAGTGTTATTAGCTTAGGATAAACACAATAAAAGCATTTGAATTCGAGTGAAATATACAGTGTTCTGGGCATCCTCCTGAGTACTCGCAGCAATACTCGACCCGACGTTACATGAAATTGCCGCCCGAACAGGGACTTGATTTTGTACTGAGGAAACATCATGCCCGATAAGCAGAGCGAGATGAATACCGATAAAACTGCCAGTTGGGTATACACACTCAAGAAAGAGCAACTAGTGAGCGAATTAATTCAAGTGGGGTTAACCAGTACAGGATTAACCGACGAACTCAGGAAAAGACTAAGTGACTACATCAAGCAAGGGAACAAGTTGAGTGAACCAGTCATCCCTACTACTGGCAGTTGTACGGCCGAAAGTACTGAAACCAACACAGGGGAGACAGATAGACATATGCCGTCAGACACAGAGATGTATACAGCATCATCTCCCACCCTATCACCAATTTTGACTGTGCCCGATACGAGATGCCTCACAGATTTTGAAGTAATGGACAAAGTGAGAAAGTGGAATGTGCGATTCGATGAGGGACAAGAACCACTGAGTTTCCTAGAGCGAGTGCAAGAGCTAGCAGAATGTTATCAGATACCGACCGACCGATTGCTCCTAACATTACCAGAGCTCTTGCATAAAACAGCACTCGCGTTGTATAGGAATAATCAACAAAACTGGACAACGTGGAGCGATTTCGTAGAGCACTTTAAATCATTTCCAGCGAAGATGGGTCATCTTCAGAGTGATCAGCTTTAAAAATTTCGTGAACGAGTTTATGACGTATTTAAGCAAAAGATTTGAGTGATTGGAGTTCAATCTATATCCATCGCTCTGGACACATCCTACCTCTGCAGGCGCTTGAGAGTTTTCACCTCTTGAAAGTGAAACATACGTAAAAATGATTTTTAAAAAATGTTCAAATGCCTTCAAAAGATTATGTAAATGCTGTTCTTTCAGGATAAGCGTCGCCCAGTCTGGAAAATCTAGTATATACTATTTTGAATAAAATATTTATTTTAAGTGAATCATTTTGTAAGCCCACAAACCTATGCGAAGGACGATCTCGAGGAGCTAAATTTTGCCTGTTTGTTTTCATTGACGAGGCTGTATGCGGTTCTTGTATCGATACAGCTGTAATGATTAACTACGTAGTAAGGGTGCCACGATTCTTAAATCGTGACCTCTTGATGGAACAGTATTAGGTACCTGCACTCTGTTCTTTTAAAGGTTGTGAATTTGGGTCGGCCAATGTGTTGAGCGGCTCCCCAATTAGCAAGTGGCCCGGAGTTAAAGCCGTGAGGTCGTTCTATTCTGATGACAAAGAGCTGATCGGCCTGGAGTTCAAATTTGCTAAGTCATCTGTTGCGATTAAACGAACAAACAGTTTGTCGATGCTGTTGAAAACCCTACTGACGACACAAATAATAAAATAAGGGAATGCAGACGCTTCCTTCCTTACGGCTGCGCTAAATTAAATAATTTAATGCGTAGTGAAAGGTAACTGTGTTGGCATTGTCTTCTCTTCTCTATGAGTAATAAAATCAAATAACCCGAAAGTGAATTAGTAAGATCAAAGTAGTCCTCCGCCTGTACTCTAATTATGTAGAAATGCATGCCATAACCTTTTTCCCTAGAAACCTTAATACATGAGTGGAATAGATTGGTGGAATTTGGAAATCTTGGTAATACTTAATGTAGGAAAATAGATAGTAAGGTACAGATTCCTTGTACTGCATAATTCGGGATATGATACTTTACCGCAGGGCATGGAGATGAGTTGACGCTCCTAAGTACATTTAACAATTTCAAGTGTGGGGTCAAAACCGAAATAATTGAAGATAGTGCATACGCGTTTAATTTTTTTCAGAATTTTGAGCAAAGTGGTACACGCGAGATATAAGTGAAAAGTGTTGAATTGTGAATTGTGTGTAAAATTGTCGGGATTAAATAATAACATTAATTCAGGTGATAACATGGCTGTACGTAAAACTCAAGGCGCTGAGGGAACAAGGGAGAGTATGGTAGTATGGTAGCGCTAGTGGGGATAGTGTCACTGTGAGTGAAGTGGAACTCCTGCGCAGAGAAAATGAACTGCTAAGAAGAGAAAATGAATTATTAAGTCGAGAAAGTGCGAGCTCCCGTAAGAGTACTACAGGGACATCACCTGCCCATTTTCGAATGCGATTGAATGAACTAAGTTCTCTCATTCCTGAATTTAATCCAGATTTGGAACGCAGAATGACAGGAGTAGAATGGGATGATGATTCACACTATTTTATTCATCCTTACGCATGAGTGGAACAGCAGAATTCTAGCGGCAGAGCAGACAAGGATTGTATAATTAGTGGGAAAAATTTAAACGGGATTGCCTGGTAAGCTTCCCAGATGCAAAAGATGATTCCTCTGTCTTCATCCATATAGGACTAATGTAAGGAAAGGGCAACAAAGACAAAGTGATGGTGGAAATTTTAAAAACTCAAGCGCAAAGTGTTTCAGATGTAATCTTCCAGGAAATTATGCAAATGTTTGTCCATCTAATAGAACTTTCCGTAAATGCTATTTGTGCAATCAACTAGGTCACATAGAAAAGGATTGTATTAAGAATAAAAACTTCCAAGTTAGTCGTATGGTCGATTCAGTGCCAATGAATCCAACGGATAAATATCACGTTATCGCGAAAGTTGGAAATATGTCAGTTCTGGCGTTTTTGGACTAAGGAAGTGAGAGAACAACGATTAAAAAACTATCACAGATCAATTTAGATGGGGTGCAGAACCATGTGATGATATCGAAATCGGATTTGGAAGCAGCAGGGTAAAGGTAGTGGGATCAAGAAGCCTGTGACCGTAAACGAAGTTACTATTAAGGGCGGAATGCTAGAGCCAAGGAATTAGGTCAAGGAATCTTTGCACTTATTTCTTAAAGAAAAATTGACATTAGGTCAAGGAATTTTTGACAATTGGGATTTGACAGTTGTGTGATATCTAAAATAATATGTCAATTGTGTGGTTGCTCAGATAATTTGTGAATCGTTTGATATCTGAATTAATAAAGAAAATAAAGAAATGGATAATTTCCAATTGTAAGTAATTTGACCATTGCGGAGTAAATTATATCAGAAGTGTTATTATATTTATTATTTTTGCAGAGCAATGTACATGAAAACTGTGGACTTAATTATAAATGCATCTAGTCTGGTACTTATTAATGAAATAAAGGAAAAGAAGAGTAAAAGAAAGCCAATTTGTAGAATAAATCCGTATTTGATGGAACGGAATACACAGGGAAGACTTGTAACCGATGTATGTTTTTTTTAAAATGGGATTTTCTTACAAATTAATTAAAATTTTTCAATAAATTTCAGTTTAATGACATGATGAAAAATACGAAGATCTTTCAGGAGAATTTCCATATGAGCGTTGATATATTTGACTCCCTGTTTGAAAATTTGGAACCGCATTTGCAGCTGAAGCTCAATAGTTAGGGCGACCTTACTATATCCCCCAAGCATAAACTAGCGATTGTTTTGGAGTTAGTCACATCTAATTAAGATTCTATTGTGTTAATGCAAGTATTAGTTTCATCTACCTATATATTAAGACCAATGTTGTTCTCATTCTTTCATTATTTGTTTTACTACGATGTAAATCTACTATGTAAATTTCTAAGATGTGCCCAGAGCTATGCGTGCTTTTGGCACGGGTACACAAATAAATATATGTTTATGTATATGTTTATGATCGCATGAAGTTCTTTTGCTATGTAATTGTAATGTTGTAATTATGTAATTTGCATGTATTTAGCATCAGGTGATTTGCAGAGACATTTGGCATCTTGCTATAGAATTAGCAAACAGCATTACGGAACAATTATAGATATAGTTTGTGATGCAATTTGTGCCGAATTGAAGCCAAGAATGCCAGAACTAAATAAGGATTTATTTACTGAGATCGCCAATGGTTTCAATGCACATTGGAACTTCCCCAATTACATTGGAGCCATTGACGGTAAGCATGCAGCTTTGCAAGCTCCATTGAATTCTGGCAGTTTGTTCTATAATTACAAGGTAATTTACGAAATTATTCATTTAAAAAAGTATGTGCTAATCATTTACATTCGTACAGGAATTCCATTCTCTGGTTATAATGGCAGTATGTGACGCAAATTATAAATTCACATACTTGGGAATCGGTGCGTACGGCAGTGAAGGAGACGCGAGCATATTTAAAAAGTCCAAATTTAGACAAGATGTTGCATTATACCGCCAAGACTTTCCAATAAATGCAACAGTTAATGGAGTGAAGTTACCATTCTTCTACGTAGCTGACGATGCTTTTCCTCTTTGCAAGCGCATTTTAAAGCCATATGGCTAAAAAAAGAAGCTAACTTCAAATACCTGTTTAGTAGGGTTAGGCGCTGCATAGAAAGTGCTTTTGTAATCCTATTCTTCAAGTGGCAGTGTTTAAAAATCTCTATGTTCTGTTCTCCAGACAGAGCACAGAAAATTGTTTCCGCATGTTGTTTGCTGCATAACTTTTTAATTTCTAGTGATACAAATTAATTACTAGTGCAAAAAGACCTACTACCTAGTAAGCTACGAGGATAGACTTGACAGCCAGGGTAACATCATCGAAGGACAATGGAGGAAAAAAATCCCTACACAAACAAACAGTCTGGCTCATTCTTCTAATCCCTCACATATAGAAAGAAATATGTGAGGGATAGTATTAAAAATTATGTAAATTCCCCTATCGGTGCAGTTCCGGGGCAAAATCGGGCTGCTTTCATTGGATAAATTAAATTGGTTATTTGTATTTATTCTTCATGCTCCTTTAATTTCCTATAAACTAAGGTATTCATATCAAAACAGACATCTTGAGCAATGTTCGGCGGTAGCTTCGCAGTTGGAAATGTGGTCAGGCCTGCCTGAAGAAGGCAGCTAGAAGCATTGAAAACAATAGGGAAATTTTATCTAATATTTTTGGTAAGGACTAAATGGTGCCACTGGCAGATAATCAATAGTTCCGATTCCATGTAAGGTAATAGTGATGCATATGGAATTTCAGCCAAACAATAATTATTCTCAAGCATTCTAGGTAAGGCACAAGTGATGCATCCCAAATAATTTGTCTATTTCCGAAAAATTTTCGTGGTACTTGAACGTTATTGTGTACAACATAAGGGATGCCACCGCAGGATATTGGAGATTATAATCGTACCCAAACATTCCGGGTAAGGCACAAGTGATGCATAACGCAGATAATAAAAATTGTTCCCAGTATCCACAAATTTCTCGTATGACGATGATTCATTAGTTCGTGGAATGATTCTTGGGAAATTGTGAAGAATTTTGTCATTTTCAGAAAGTTTTTTCAGTGTACAGTTGTGAAGTGAATTCTTACAAAAGTGCAGTGATTTGTAGTCAATTGTTGTTGTGCAAAGTGAACTATCAGAAAAAATAAGTGATTTTATCAGTTGTTCCTGCAAAAGAAAGATCATTTAATAGACAGGTATCCAGGTATAATTTTTATTACGTTTTCTTTAAAAATATCCGGCCGATTTTGTAAGAATTTTTATATTATATACCTAGTATGTATAATTTCGAGTTTTAGAAGTTTTTTTAATTCATATCAGAAAATTAAATATAAGACAAATAAAAGCTCAGGCGTTCACTTTCGTGTAACTGAATATTTTCTAAAATTAATTGTGCAATTTTCGGAGAATTAAATAAAATGAGTTTGCAAGGTATCTCTTGAAGCTTTATTGCGGGTGTAATACTCAGAGCACTGCTTTAAAATTCCTTCCTTATGATTGTCTTCCCAAGTTTTCCGCTGGGAGGTTATATTACATTTAACAATTTGAAAGGAACCAATGAAAGCAAGTCTGAGAAGTAATTTAATTTAATATTTTGAAATTGTTATTCACAGCCCAGAATTTTTCTTTGTGCACCTTTTAAATTTTTAATTTATACACAAATGTAATATAATTCCAAAATTTAGTTAAATGGAAAGTGAAGGAAAACTCTAGAAAACTGCGATAATTTGCTATCTTTTAGTGCGGATTTTGGATAAAAATCTTTTTAAACATTTTTTTTTTATATTTTTTTATTTTTGAATAGGACAATGGAAATTTTTGAGGTGTACAGAAAATT
Organism: Dioctria linearis; assembly: GCA_963930735.1. Classification (NCBI taxonomy): domain Eukaryota; kingdom Metazoa; phylum Arthropoda; class Insecta; order Diptera; family Asilidae; genus Dioctria; species Dioctria linearis. The sequence continues at coordinate 212,990,609 of OZ005740.1, read as the reverse complement.
TTTATATTTAATGACAGAATACGAAATTTTTTGTCCTGGTTCTGTTACATTTAGTAAATTGTCATACTATAGAAATCAAATAGAAACGAATTGCATACAACGTTTTTTACGTTTTTATGAACAACAATATTTTTACATTATTGGTGGTAGGGAAGTCTTTGCATTAAATATACTGATCAGTGCGAATCGAATTTATCAATATTTATGAGTAGTAACATACATGTTCATATGATACTTTAATAACGCGGAAGAATATTACTACAAAACGGACTATGAAGACGAAGTGCTACTTGATGTAATATAACATTAGACGACTGATGAAGAAGACATTTTTTGGCGAGTATTTTTGTATCCGGTAGGTCACTCGGCTTTTGAATTTTGATAGCTTGACCACTTTTACCCTCTATTTATTTGTACATATTCAGGACTCCATATTGAAAATAGAAAAGATAGATAACGGCAAGGCCTGAGTCAAGTTTCTTTCAGTAGGGTCAGTAATAGATACTCTCCTCATTTCAGATTTTCTTTTTAGAGAAAACCACTTAAAACTTCCAAAAATTTTCAGGAAAATGAAACGAAAATATTGTGGAATTACTAAAAGACACATAAGGCGTCTTGTAGCTAAGGAAGTAGATAAAATTAATAACACAGATTCAGAAAATAAAGGAATAAACGAAAATTTAAATGATGTAATTGATTATGAAATTGAATGTGTTAAAATAAGTCAGAGCGGCGAAGGCAATGAACAGCCTGGTATTGTAATCTCCAAAGAGGAAAGTGAAAATCCAACTATCATTGATAATCTTGCCGAATGGAGTGTAAAACACAGAATATCTAAAACAGCTATTGACGATCTTTTAAAAATATTATCTAAACCTGGTGTTAATGTCCTACAATCTACTAAAACTTTACTACAAACGAAGAATAAACAAATTCAGACCATTATCGTTTCACCAGGACTTTACTACCACTTTGGTTTGAAAAGTACATTAAACATGACGAGTCTTTCCTTAGAAGACACTGCGAAGACGCTGTTGATTGATATAGCCATTGATGGTGTACCTCTATTCAATAGTTCTCGGCAGACATTATGGCCAATAATGGGAGCTCTTTCTGAATTTAATTGAATTCAACCCTTTTTTATTGGTGCGTACATCGGCGCTAGAAAGCCGGAAAATGTTAATGAGTATTTAGCGGCATTTATTAAAGAATTTAAGCATCTTCATAAGGAAGGATTATTCATTAGTAGAAAAAGGGTAAATTTGAAAATCAGGTTATTTACGGCGGATGCTCCAGCTAGGGCATTTTTGGCACGCACGGTTGGTCATACTGCAAGTAATGGATGCTCAAGGTGTGTTCAGAAAGGTAAAAAAAATTGATAAGAGATTAGCATATAGTATTAAAATGTCAGCGCCAAGAGGAGACGAGGATTATTCGAACCGTGTGGATATCTTGCACCACATTAACTACTTTCTGCATAATAAACATATTTTGGAAGATATCCGGACTAAAATGGTCACGCAATTTCCATTGGATGTCATACATCTCATTGATTTAGGGGTTGCAAAAAAAAATTATAACTTTTATTTTGGAAGAAGACATAAAACTACAAAATAAAATAATACGCAGAAATTGCATTTAAATAAAGAGTTGATTTTAATGAGGGTGTCTATTCCCTCCGAATTTTGTAGAAAACCTCGAGGTTTTGATGAAATCTGTAGATGGAAAGCAACAGAGTTCCGTCACCTCACTAGTATCTTATTATTTAAAGCAGTGCTTGAAGACGACTTGTATTATAACTTTTTATTATTATATTGTGCGTATAGATTGCTTTCTTGCCCTGGAAGTTGTAACGAAGTTACATGCATAGCATACACAGAGTAAGCTCCGCAGTATTCATACTCATAAGTGTCTATATTTATTAAGAGCAAAGTATGCAATCTCGTATACAGACCGCTCTACAGCCACACATATTGTATAACCACAGTCATTCATATGATTTCTCCCCACAAAATAAATCATCCAAGTGATGCGTGATCACTCATAGTGCAATGACGAAATAACAAATGTAGGGGCAGACCAATCGACAGCGATTACAGTGTCCGGGACCATATAAATAGGAGGTCATCAGAACAGAGAAATCAGTCGTTGTTCAACCGCAGTACCGAGCACTTACCGGTACCGAGCTAGTACCAGAAATCCAGACTAGTACCAGAAATTCGAAGCAAATAGCAGTACCGCAGTTTCAAGCAAGTCTGATCTCCAGTACCACCGTTGAGGGAGCTACCGCCACTGGCTTATAAATAAGCAGCAGCCAGTTGGAAATTTGTCAGTTGCCACCCAGCAGCTCGACAAGACACATCGTCGGTGTGCTGGCGCAAAGACGTATTCTCGCTTCGTGCGTGGTCTGAAGCTGTTCATTTCTTCCTGTCCTTACCCTAGTGTTAACGCTACGACGTATTCTCGCTTCTTGCGTGGTCCGACGCTATACACATTCCTCTCGTGATAACGCTACGACGTATTCTCGCTTCTTGCGTGGTCCAATGTTGCACAACTTCCTCCCGTGTTAACGCTACAACGTATTCTCGCCTCGTGCGGGGTCCGACGTTACACAAATCTCTCTAGTGTTACCGGTACGACGTATTCTCGCTTCGTGCCTGGTCCGACGCTACACTACTTCCCCTCGTGCTAACGCCACGACGTAATCTCGCTTCAACCATGGTGCGACGTTGCACAATCTCCTCTAGTGTTACCCTGCGACGTATTCTCGCCTCGTCCGTGGTCCTACGTACACCTCGCCGTCCCCTCCGCATAAAAGTATACAAGCACATTTCCCCACAGACTCACAAATTAGTGGGTATTAATTAAGTGGTGTAGTGAATAAGTTATGAAAGTAGAGTAGGCAATATTACTGTTATTAGCTTAGGATAAACACAATAAAAGCATTTGAATTCGAGTGAAATATACAGTGTTCTGGGCAGCCTCCGGACTACTCGTAGCAATAATCGACCCAACGTTACATAAAATTGCCGCCCGAGCAGGGACCTGACTTTGTACTGAGGAAACATCATGCCCGATAAGCAGAGCGAGACGAATACCGATAAAACCGCCAGTTGGGTATACACACTGAAGAAAGAGCAACTAGTGAGCGAATTAATTCAAGTGCGGTTAACCAGTACTGGATCAACCAATGAACTCAGGAAAAGACTAAGTGACTACATCAAGGAAGGGAACAAGTTGAGCGAACCAGTCATCCCTACTACTGGCAGTTGTACGACCGAAAGTACTGAAACCAACACAGGGGAGACAGATAGACATATGCCGTCAGACACAGAGATGTATACAGCATCATCTCCCACCCTATCACCAATTTTGACTGTGCCCGATACGAGATGCCTCACAAATTTTGAAGTAATGGACAAAGTAAGAAAGTGGAATGTGCGATTCGATGAGGGACAAGAACCACTGAGTTTCCTAGAGCGAGTGCAAGAGATAGCAGAATGTTACCAGATACCGACCGACCGATTGCTCCTAACATTACCAGAGCTCTTGCATAAAACAGCACTCGCGTGGTATAGGAATAATCGACAAAACTGGACAGCGTTGAGCGTTTTCGACTTTAAATCATTCTTCTTCCCATCTCGCTTTGAAATTAAATTATCCGATGATAGCAGAGCGAGAGTACAGAAACCTAATGCGCTGGAAGCCAGACCGAACACAAGAAGAGAAATGAATTAGTGAAACTACCAGAAGAATACGAAATTGTAAAAGAACAATAGAAGAAGATGAAGCCTAAACTAGATGAAAATCGAGCCGTACGTCCAGCCAGTACAGTACATCCAATGAATGTTGCTGGCGGTGTGGAGATCGTGGCCATACCAGAATGCAATGCAGAAATCCGCCGAAGCTATTTTGCTCGTACTGTGGGAAAACCGGTACACTAACCAAAGACTGTCCATGTAACCAGTTCAACATCCCGGGAAACGGAAGAGGGGCACAGACGAGACCAGGCAACAAGATGTACCCGCACTTATTGATACCTGAGCAGGAAAGTCGTTTTTCGGAGAGAAAATGTTAAAAGTAGGCAGACAAAATACCATTTTTTAGTTGCACATGGTGTGCAGCACTAGCTGATGGCACTAAGGTAAATATAGAAACAGCCTGCAAACTAGAAGTACTTTGGAAACCGCATAGGGTCACTCACACACCACTCACCACATGCCGCAACTAGGTGAAACCATTATTCTCGGAGTAGACTTCCTCCAAAAAGCACAGACGGAAATCCGCCCCTTTGGAGAGACAATACAACAGACACCCCACCAACAAAAACGGCTGCATATACGATTGAAATCCCAAATGAATTAACCCAAGAACAGTTGTTAGCTACACAACTACCTCGGTTCCATGAAATTACTAGTCCCACCCTCCTAGCCGAACATCGTATACGAATGAAAAATGATCATCCGTTTAAACAACGTTACTACCCGAGAAACCCAGCTATGCAAGATGTTATCAATAATGAAATAGATGAACTGTTAAACACCAGTAAAATCAACACCTCCAGTAGTCCGTACGGTTCGCCTATAGTATTAGTTAGAAAGAAACAAGGAGGGTGGAGACTTTGTATAGATTACCGGCAACTAAATGAACAATCAGTGAAAGACGTATATCCGCTGCACCAAATCAATCATATTCTCGATAAATTGAAGGGAGCGCGATACATTTCTACTCTCGATTTAAAGCAAGGGTACTGGCAAATTCCACTAGAGGAAACCAGTCGACAATATACAGCCTTCACTGTACCAGGAAGAGGCTTATTCCAGTGGAAGGTGATGCCATTTGGACACCACTCTGCACCAGCTTCTTTCCAAAGAGCACTAGACAGAGTCATAAGGCCTGAAATGGTACCATATGCATTCGCCTACCTAGATGATATCATTATAGTAACAAAAACATTTGCTGACCACCCCGCCCGGCTACGTGAAATGTTTGAACGACTCATTAGAGCGAATTTTAAAATCAATATTGAGAAATGCGAGTTCCTAAAAAGTGAAATACAATATTTAGTACATATGGTAAGTCAGCATGGCATACAGACTGATCCGGATAAAGTGAATGCCATTAAAACCATACCAGCACCAACTAACGTAAAAGAAGTGAGGAGGTTTTTGGGCGTAGTTTCATGGTACCGACGTTTTGTCCAGTCATTCTCAGAGCTTGTCGCACCACTAAACAAGTTACTAAGAAAAAAGATGAAATGGCAATGGACAGACGAACAGCAAAGATCGTTCGAAGTGATTAAACGAAAATTTACAGAAGCACCGATCCTCGCTTGGGCTGATTTTTCTAGTCCGTTTATTCTCCAGGCTGATGCAAGCCAAGATGATGCCAAACTGGGACCAAAATATGAGGGACTATTTACGGTTACAAAAGTAATTTCTCCAGTGGTTCTACAACTTAATAACAATACCAACATAGGGAGTGAGAGAGCCCATGTAAAAGATTTGAGGAAATATTACGAGCGAGTGGATGCCGTTAGAACTAAGGTTTATAAAGCAGCCACAATTACAGAATATTTATCAGTCAGCAAGATGAGTTCAAAGGCGACACGTATCCCTAACACGAACAGTGCAAAATATCCCGGTTCCGACAGTTAGAGTTAAAACACGACCGATGAAATCCGCTGCCGTATTTGTAAAACGCAAAGATGCCTCCGCAACACATACAATGATAGACAAAAAAACCCATCATCCGTTTACCAGCATCCAGTTTACCAGCCAAGCGGAGAGTGTTCTTAACATGGGACAAGGAGAAGATATTTCCGCCATGTTACCACGTGCAGATGGAAGCGACGCCTAGATATGAATTAAAACCAGACGTTCGGCGTAAGATAACTTTCGGGACAACCAACACTACTATGGAAGCAAGAAACCAGAAGAAGTCACCACTAGCAAAGCCACCTGCATTGCCCGATTTACGACGACAAATAATCGTGCCCCAAAGGAACCAAAAGGGGACCACAAAACTGCAAAAGAAGCCAACCCAGACCAGAAGTGCAGTAAAAGCAGGACTACCAAGCCTCCCAGACCTAACTCAAGAAGTGATTATAACGTCAAGCCCTGTGACAACAAACGTGCCTCCAACCAGTAAGCCCGGACACGCAGCACTTTCAGTTACGCCAGTGAACAAGTCAGAGAAAACCGACATAATTAAGCCCAGCCAAGCTTCATCCGTCACCGACTCAGCTAATCACATACTCATTATCGAGGACATCATAAAACTAATGGAGAAGCCCATTCTCAATATGAACCCAGGAGCTCGTAAGTTCTTTTCCCCAGGACACAAAAATCCGGCTGGTTATGTCCTGATTCTACGGTTAACAGATGGACCTTATGCGTTAAAATATCAAGGGACCCGAGTCACCGCCGAGCCGACCTCACAGATGTATAAGCCTCGTTAAAAAATAGAAAACAAAATGTTATGTTCTTTAAAGAGATTAATTTTATTTTGTTATATGCTTTGTATTTTTTTGTTTGGGGAAAAATGAATTATTTAAGTTGTTACGTTAGAGGAAGGTTTATTTCTATATAATAAAAATGATTTACCTAACTTGGGAAATAAAAAGAAAATTGTTTAATTTCTATGGTAGCAAAATAAGGGAAAACAAATGAATTCGCTATCTAGTAAATCAGTATGATAGGTATAGAGATAGACTAGGGAGCTCGTTCATTTCTTTTTTGAAGAAAGGGGAGATGTAACGAAGCTACATGCATAGCACACACAGAGTAAGCTCCGCAGTATTCACACTCATAAGTGTCTATATTTATTAAGAGCAAAGTATGCAGTCTCGCATACAGACCGCTCTACAGCCATACATATTGTATAACCACAGTCATTCATATGATTTCTCCCTGCAGAATAAATCATCCAAGTAATGCGTGATCACTCATAGTGGAATGACGAAGTAACAAATGGAGGGGCAGACCAATCGACAGCGATTACAGTGTCCGGGACCATATTAATAGGAGGTCATCAGAACAGAGAAATCAGTCGTTGTTCAACCGCAGTACCGAGCACTTACCAGTACCGAGCTAGTACCAGAAATCCAGACTAGTACCAGAAATCCGAAGCTAGTAGCAGTACCGCAGTTTCAACCAAGTCCGATCTCTAGTACGACCGTTGAGGGAGCTATCGCCGCTGGCTTATAATTAAGCAGAAGCCGGTTGGAAATTTGTCAGTTGCCTCCCAGCAGCTCGATAAGACACAACGTCCGTGTGCTAGCGCAAAGCCATATTCTCGCTTCGAGCGTGGTCTGACGCTGTACATTTCTTCCTGTCCTTACCCTAGTGTTAACGCTACGACGTATTCTCGCTTCTTGCGTGGTCCGACGTTATACACATTCCTCTCGTGCTAACGCTACGACGTATTCTCGCTTCTTGCGTGGTCGGAAGTTGCACAACTTCCTCCCGTGTTACCGCTACGACGTATTCGCGCTTCGTGCGTGGTCCGACGTTACACAAATCTCTCTAGTGTTAGCGCTACGACGTATTCTCGCTTCGTGCCTGGTCCGACCCTACACTACTTCCCCTCGTGCTAACGCTACGACGTGTTCTCGCTTCATCGTGGTCCGACGTTGCACAATCTCCTCTGGTGTTACGCTATGACGTATTCTCGCCTCGTGCGTGGTCCGGCGTACACCTCCCCGTCCCCTCCGCATAAAGGTATACAAGCACATTTCCCCACAGACTCACAAATTAGTGTTATTAGCTTAGGATAAACACAATAAAAGCATTTGAATTCGAGTGAAATATACAGTGTTCTCATTTCAGTTCTACCAACGTCGTGGGATCTTGATTTGACCCTGGGCATCCTCCTGACTACTCGTAGCAATACTCGACCCGACGTTACAAAGTTGCCAAGCAAATACAGACTTTGCACAGGAGATGCTAGAAGCATTTCTTAGTGATTTTTCGGTTATATATGGAATTGATAAAGTGACTTATAATGTGCACAGCTTACTGCATTTAACAGCTTGCGGGAATATGTATGGAAATGTTGATAATTTTTCTGCATACAAGTATGAAAATTTTATGCAGTCATTGAAGAAGGATTGTCGTCGACCATCAAAAATACTAGAGCAGTTGCACAATAGAATCTTGGAACGAAAAAAAGTTCAATCAAATGAACAGAAATTAGGTCCACGACAACTATCTAAAAGCAAAATTGATGTTACTTAATCGCCAATGTATAGTAAATACAATTGCGGGATATTTACTTTAAGCACTTCACCGCCTAACAACTTTTGCTATGTCAAATCAATGACACCTATTAAAATTGAAGGATTTTGTAAAGGCTCTGACGGAGAAGATTATATTGTTGGATATACATTTCAGATCACTGAGAATTTTTTGAAGTCCCATTTGGATGCATGGAAACATTGCGTATATGTCTCGCTAGCAATATTAATAAGGATGAAATAAAATTTAATATTAGAGAGCTCCTTTGCAAAATGTTATGTATACCATTTGGGAAGAAATTTGTTTTTATTCCAGTGTTACACCATTGTATTTCTTAATTTACATAAAGCACAATTACATGTCACTAGATATATAACTCTTTTTATACATAATTAGGAAAATGTCTATTGAATCTAAAAAGTTCCGTCCAAATGCACCGTACGCAGCGAGATGTGTTTTTAGACAAATTGCAACTTTGGGACTGGAATTAAATCAAGCAACACCAAGTAACTCTTCAAATTCGATCAGTGAACAACCGCCGTGTGAAAATTATACGTATATATATTAATTACGAATCACCCTTAGCCGAAAGGGATAATTGTTTAATTAATACTTGCAAAAATCTTGGTAAGATTTCTCAATTCTTTAGTTTATATAATTACTATTTTTTTAAGTATAGAAAAACAAAATATAGAACACACAAAGGCTTTGACTGAAATTATAGATATTCTCGGAAAACAGCAAGCAATGTTAAGCAGACAAAATGTACTTTTGGACCAACTTAGTGCAAAAATATTTCCCGAAAAGACTAACTTCAACATATTTCCAATTGATAATAGCCAACAGCTGGATGACATTGAAGAGGACATTGAGAATAAGCCCCGACAAGAACTAGTAAGTTGTGTTACAATGAAATGCAGTAATATATATATATTTAATTAAATAATATTTTTTAATTAATTTGATATTTTTAAGTTTTATCAAATGGTCTTTTGTACAACTATTTATATTTGCAGGTAATTTATATTAAGGAAATAATTGGGAAAGCCAACATTTCTAAATGTTTTCCTCAATTATTTACAGACAACGTAATCTTGAAATTAAATTGGGACAGAGCTAAAAATAAAATTGCATTTAAAGACTATAAACTTTTTAATTCATTTTTTTCAGTAAAGAATTTGTCTTAAACCTCAACATATGTATACCCACCGATATTCAAATTTTTATAATAGTTTTTACAGAAGCTGTTAAAACTGAACATTTCGGATACCTTCAATTTGAAGAAGAAATGAAAGCAGGCTTCAAACTTGCCAAAAATAGATTTTATAAAAACACATACAAATTGAAAACTTGCACTTCATACAAAAGAAAGATAACCAAGACTGTTAAAAAATATTTAAAAAAAAAATTAATATATTTCAGGCAAAGAACTAATAAAAATAAATTAAAATATAAAACTGAAGAACAAATAATATAAAATAGAATACCACTGAATATAACAAAAATTAAATAATGATAGAAAGATAGATATATGTAAAATTAGAAAAAGAATATTAGCATATAAAGAATATTACTAAAAAAGTAATGTAAGATACAAATGAAGATGTATACTTATATTTAAAGTAACACATAAAAATACAAATATAAAAATAAACAACAAGCAAGAAAAACGAAATGCCAATGAAAATGTATATAGATACAATACATGGTAAGAAAGTTAGTTAAAAAGATGAAAAATAAGTAACGGTAAAGAAATACAAAGTGTAAGCAAACTGAATGTAAGGTTTTCAAAATAATATTATATTATATATATATATAATAGTATTTTTTATCGTATAATAAAGCCCCCCTTTCCACTGGCATTAATGCGTATTAAGAGGCATTAAAAACCACTATGTGCCCCTCCTTATGAATTACTTCTTGGGAAGCATCCGAGGACTTGCTTATGATTCTTTCCGAATCACCTTTTGAGAAGTATTCCTAGATCCTTCCTCATTATGCCTTCTGAATCACTCCCTGGGAAGCATTCGTATATCCTTCTTCACGATGCCTACTGAATCACTTCCTGGGAAGCATTCCTAGATCCTTCTTCATGATTCCTTCTGAATCACTCCCTGGGAAGCATTCGTAGTTCTTCTTCATGATGCCTTCTGAATCACTCCCTGGGAGGCATTCGTAAGTCCTTCATCATGATGCCTTCTGAATAACTTCCTGGGAAGCATTCGTAGGTCCTTCTTCATGATACCTTCTGAATCACTTCCTGAGAAGTATACGAGGATGAAACCGAACGCATACCTTCCTTCTGCGGGCATGGTAATGTTAAAAAGATATGAAGTGGCCAACAAAGAGTCATGCCTCCAAACCTTCCAAGGAATGATACTAGCATGCATGGTAGTATGTTCCCATTTCCAACTGGGTTCTGCAACAGCTTGTCAATATTGGCTAGCTCTACTTTAAACACCAGTGGCGGATCATTTGGTTGAGCTGGAACGAAGGTCTTTTGGAGATCTACCAGCTGCCCGATAGATTCAGCTAAATTTTTAATTGTGCTGTCTTCTTTTTGAGAGGCTGATGTGGATGGACGGCTCTATAAATATAAGAAAAAGATTGTATAACTCGTCTTCTTAATTTGGGGGTCTGCCACAAAACACTGAAAAACCAAATTATGAAAAAAATTACATGAAAAAAACAATTTCGAAAAAAAATCTTCGAAAACAATTAATTTCGAATTAAAATATACCGAATAAAAGTCTGAAGGGACACAATTGAAAAAAAATTGCGAAAAATTGTGAAAAATGTTGCAAATAAATTCATGGAATTTGTGCCGAGCAAATTCAATAAATTTATTTACAACATTTTTCATAATCAGTTAGAACCATCCATAAAAAAGCCCATCGAAAAATTTGATGGAGGTAAATTCTAAAAAACTTTAAGAATGCGTAAGTGCTTGGCTTTGCTTCCTGCTGATGAAATACAAAACTGTTATGTTATGCTGATGTAAAGAAAATATCTTCATGTTTGGAAGACAACTACATTTTTGTATGTAGTAAAACGATCCTGTAAAAAATTAAATAGAAATAATATATAATTTCCATTTCGATTTTTTTTTTGAAAAATTCTCTTTTCGACATTTTGTTTTTCAACATTCCAGTTTTCGTTAAAATATAATTTTGAAACTTTAATTTTCAGTGTAAAATGTCCGAGATTTTGATTTCAGAATTATTAATTTTAAACAACTGTCATGATCCCTTAACTTGGAAATGATAAGTTACTTACATACGAATAGTTTGATTCGTTGTTATTCTCGAACTCTATATCCACTTCACTGTGTTGTTTTAAAAGTTCTGTGGATTTTGTAAAACAATTTTCTTTGTATTAACTTTATGGTATGTTTTTATTCATCCAATTTGCCTACCTTCTCCTTTTCGAAATATTTGGCAAAAAGGCTAAATCTTTGGCGAACTTCCAGTCCAATTTTTCTTCCTCGTGAGTTTTCCCTGCGCTACCAGATTTTTTCTTCTTCTTTGGTTTTGTTCTGTACTTGTGGCTTTCTCGCAGAGATATCCATGCTGACTTGCACTGATTAACTATGGAAATAACAAAATTGCATTGATGAAAAAACATGTCAAATAAAAGCAATTTTGGTTTGTTAATGGATGCAGTTATTTCCTTCCAAGCCCGAGAAATTGCGTTTATATTAAAATGGTTTTTATTGGTTAGGTCCCATATTTCTTCATGTGCTTTTACACCTGCCGCCAATTTTCTCTTATCGCCCGAAATAAAATTTTCGGCTCGTTTTTTGCACGCCTTTTTGTTGACTCCAGAACAACTAGGCCCTTCCTGACTTTTCGATGGTGCTTCATGAGAAATATGTTGGGATGTCAATCTAAATTCTTTGAACATTATCTTCTACATCCGACAACAAGTACTCTTCCTCATATTCGTCCATATTCAACTAAAAAATTAAGAAAAACCTTAAAGAATTTTTATCCTTCATTTGTCAGTTCAAAATTTATTTACCTCTTTCAAAATCGCCGCTCTTTTATTAAAATTTTTAAATATCCTCCAACGCAATATTTTAAATCAACTGAAAAATTAAGAGACACTTTAAAAATTTTGTATCTATCATTTGTCAGTTTAAAATTGATTTACCTCTTTCAAAATCGCCGTTCCTTCCTTCAATTTTCCAATTATTCCACCAGTGTCAAAACTTCTTACAGAAATAAGTGCATCGGTACTTAATTCTTCAAGAAATATTGACATAAATGGATTTTTCGTAAGAGAGCGACATCGTTTTGTCAATCAGGAAGTAGTTTTTCTGTTCGAATTTCTTGTCTCTAGCATCATACCTCAAGGAATCGGCAAACAAAAAAAATTCCATGACTTTTTTTTTACATAGTTTTTGTATACGCCTAGTATGGAGTTCGGGTATTGGTAAAATTTAACGCGGTCTCCAAAAAATAGCATTTAAACGCTAGTAAAAAGTTGACGTAAGTTTTATGTGGACAAAACGAGGTGACAGTTGTTGAAATCACAATTAATCGGAAATATTTTTAAAAATGTTAAGTGATTATTATTTATAAAGGATACAAATCATCATATGGACGACGAATTTGTTACTGTGGCAGGTCTAAGTGTGTATCGTCGTCAAGGAAATCCCCGGGAAAAAACTAAATAAACTCGCTTTGTGAATAATCGAAGAAATGTCAAAGTTTTACCAGCATTTTAATGCTCCGCACATTAAAATGGTCAATAAAATGAGCGGAGACTCTCAAAACGCCATCTATCTTATAATAGAAAAAAATGGCACTTCTTACCAGTGAACTCCGTACTGCACTAGTAAAGACCTCAGTAAAATTTTTGCTTGGGATTTTACCAGCGTTAAAATTTGTATGGAAATGTCACTTTTTACCTGAACTCCGTACTGTTTTACTCGAACTCCGTACTAGGCTATAGGAACAAAAATTCCTTGGCTCTAGCATACCGGGCTTTACACTGGAAATTCTTCTTGTTCGAGACGAAATGCAATCAGTGCCAATGATTATAGGTAAAAACTTTTTGGATCGCAAAGATATTCAACTTATCAAGCAATGGGGAAAATTTAATATCTTGAAAGTTCCACCTACTTAAGTGATACATTGAAAAGAAATCCATGTTATAAATAGAAAACTTAAGAATTTGTGACAGACTTAGTGAACGTGAAAAACAATTCTTAATAAAATTAGTGAATGAGCACAGAGATTGTTTTGCTACAAGTATTAGTGAAATGGCGAAAACCGACATAGTGAAAATGGAAATTAAGTTGAAAGAGGAAAAAATGATAAAGTATCAGCCATATAATTTGCATATGGCTTGAAAACTATCTTCGAGAATGAAATAAAAGAACTTCTAGAATTGGATATAATTAAAGTTTCGGAATCGGAATATGCTAGCCCAGTCATCCTTGTTCCAAAGAAGAATGGTGAGTAGCGAATGTGTATAGATTTTAGAAAATTGAACGCCATTACAGTAAGAGAAAGTTTCCGTAATAAATATTGAGCAAGCACTTAATTCGTTAGCTGGAAAATGTGTTTACTAGTTTAGATATGATGAATTGTTACCACCAAATATGAGGGACACTACGAATTTAAAAGGATCCCCTTTGGTCTAACAAACTCGCCTGCAGTTTTCATGCGCCTTATGTCAAGACTGTTACAAGCTATGGGACCACGAAAGGTAATTTCTTACATGGACGATATATTGATCGCCACCGACAGCGTTTCCTCAAATTTACTTATTTTGAAAGAATTTTTTATAGAGCTACGGTGTGTTGGCCCAACGTTAAATCTAGATAAATGCACGTTCCTGAAGGATGATATTCACTTTCTTGGCCATGAAGTATCTTCTGAAGGTATAAAGCCAGGAACTGCCAAAATTGCTGTAGTGGAAGGTTATTCTAGGCCTAAACTGTTAAAGAAGTGCGACAGTTTTTGGGTTTGACGGGATATTTCCGAAAATTCATTCCGGGATTTTCGTTTATTGCGAAGCCCTTAAATAATTTATTACGCAAAAATGAAATATTTCAATCGTATGCTGAGACGGATTCCGCTTTTAATAAATTAAAGAATATTTTGACAAATAGACCACTCTTAGCATTATACAACAACGAAGCGGAACACGAACTTCACACAGACGCCAGTAGTTTCGGGTTAGCAGGAATTCTACTGCAGGAATCAAGAGATTATACTAGATTAAAACCTGTCTTATATTTTAGTAGGTCCACAATACCAGAAATACCACAGCTATGAGCTAGAGGCTCGTGCTGTTGTAGACAACTTAGAGACTACCTCCAGCACAAATCATTCAAAATTGTCACAGGCTGCAATTCGCTTCTTATGACGCAGGAAACAAAGGACCTTATACCTAAGATAGCTAAATGGTGGTTGAAAATATCTGAGTTCGACTTTCAATTAATTTTTCGCCCGGGTAAACAATGTTACATGTTGATGCACTTAGCCGTTGTCCATACGAAACCGGAATGGAATCTGAAACAATTGCTGATAAAAGGATTATTATAGGAGCAACATTAGAAATTTGGGTTTCAACCTTACAAGACCAGGATCCCGGATTGTTGGAAATAGCGAAAGTTCTCGAGGGGAGTATTCAAAAACTCTAAAATAAGGATGGCATCAGAGGGAATTATATTCTAAAAAAAGGGCGGTTATTTAAGAAAACGTCTAGTGGTATACGATTCGTAGCACCACATATAATAAGATACCGTATAATTAAAGGAGTGAACGATGATATGGTCATTGCGGTATTGATCGTACATTTGATAATCTCCAAAACACATATTGGTTCGCAAATATGAAGCCGACAGTAAAGAAGTACGTAAACTCTTACATCGACTGTCTTTATAATAAGAGAGGCGAGGATGAATCCAGGAACACCTTAAACACACCGCAGAGGCAACCTATACCCTTCCATATTATACATATAGACCATTTAGGTCCTTTCCCTGACAGTTGTAAGGGGAATGAGAAGCTGATTGGTATTGTAGACTCAATCACTAAATTTATTTAACTCAGAGCGACAAAATCAACCGGAACAAAAGGTGTGCTGAAGCTTCTTGATGAACTTTCAGAATATTTTGGAGTAGCGAGGCGTATCATACCAGATAGAGGCACTGCATTTTCTTCAAAAGCATTCAATAAGTAGTGCACAGAAAATAACATCAAACACATTCAGGTTGCCGTTAAAACTCCGAGAGCAAACAGTCAAGTGGAGAGATACTTTCGAACCGTCATGGCTGCCATAATAACTACATCTCAAAGAGATGACGGAAGGGATTGGGATAGAAATATAAGAGCAATTCAATGGGCCTTAAATAGTCCAAAACAAACTATAACGCAAAAAACACCACAGGAGCTTCTGATGGATTACAAACCGAGAAATATTTTAAAGAACAAGCTAATTCTATCCATACAACATTTCTGTGAACAGGAAGGTGACGAGAATTTGTCGCTCTCTGAATTAAGAGAAAAGGTTCTTACAAATATGAAAACAACAAAAGAATTCCGACCGATTCAATAAGGACCGCTTACCGCCTAGACAATACGAGGCGGATGACTTGGTTTTGATAAAAAAGAACCGTTCTCAATCGGACAGTCGAAAAAGGTAGCTCCACGTTACAAAGGGCCCTACGTAATTAAAGCCATATTAGAGAACGACCATTATGTCGTGGCAGATACAGACGATACCCAGATAACTCAAAGGGCATACGAGACCGTTCATGCCGCGGACATACTCAAACCTTTTTGCTTGAAGTACGATGTCGATGGTACTGATTGCGGAAAGCTTCAATGGTCTAAGGCTGGTTTGGTGTGTGGTCATTTGTGGTAAGGAACGCGTTGGATTGGTATCGTAAAAGAGTGGAATTATTGCAGTGCTTGGTTTCTGAACGCAAATGCATTAGCTTCGTGTCGGAATGTATTTGCGCCTATTGCATATTGACTATAATAATGTCCTTGGTTACTTTGATTTATCAGTTAACTATTATGAGCCTTAGAGGTGGAACGCAATAGTTTTGTAATGTTTTGTGTTAAGTTAGTTCGGAAAAACATCTGTTTGTATGAAAGGCATTGGCTCAGTGTCGGAACACATATGTTTTTTTTTTATGAATTGCTTTGGCTCAGTGTCGGAATGTATCTGTTCGTTTGAAATGTATTGGCTTAGTGTCGGAATGCATATGTTTTTGTATAAATTAGATCGGCTCAGTGTCGGAATGCATATGTTTTTTTTATGAAATGCATTGGCTAAGTGGCGGAATGCATGGGCTTTTATGGGAACGTCCTGACGCATAAGGTCAAGGCTTCCAGCTCATCACTGAGGACAATGACATAGGAGGTTGGCCGATTTGTTCCGATCAAATGAAGTAAAAATTTGTCGATTCTGGTGAAAACCCTACTGGCGACACAAATAAGAAAATAAGGGAATGCAGATGCTTCCTTTCTTACGGCTGCGCTAAATTAAATAATCTAATGTGTAGTGAAAGGTAACAGTGTCAGCATTGTCTTCTCTTTTCTATGGGTAATAAAATCATAAAACCCGAAAGTGCATTAGTACACTGAGAAAAAATCTACCGTTGAAACTAAAAACTTTCGCATTTGACTTACCAAAATGTGACAAATGTTACGTCAAAAGAAAATTTTTTAAATTAAGCGTAAAATTGTTGATTTTTAACAATTTTTCATTGCTGAGTTGATTGTGTCGGTCGCACTCTCCTCAAATATGTTAAAGTTCTTAATGTTCTGAGTGCGAAAATTCTTGATGCAACAACGAAAATTGTTGGCCCTCAATGTCGTTCTTAAAAAAATATTTTCGTGCAAAATTCGACAGTACCGTTCGAAAGACAACAACTTTTACATTTTGAGTTGAGAGTATTACTGTTGACTTAAAAACGTAGTTGTTAGATTTATAAGAAAAATGTGTACTTCGAACTCGAAGAAGGGAAGGTGCTTTTACAGTGATTTTGTATTTGCATCAAAATTAAACATACTTAGTGAAATATTTAGTGTTACGGCTTGTTACGTTGGTTCGTTGTGTTACGGGATAAATATTATAAGTTCGGAAATGGTTAGCGAATCAAATGATGTGTTATATGAAAATATTGAATTGCCTACGTATTTGGATGTAAGTGTTACAAATGTCGCTGCTGATGTTGTTTGCCTTTTTATAAAGTGGGGTCTTTCCATGTAATCAATTTCAACATTAGCAGAATGTGGATTTAATACAGCTGAATCGCTAAAAATGGTTCATTCCCATGATTTAGATCGAATATTTAGTTCTAGAGAACTGATAGGCGAAAGAATAAAATTCCGGTATCATCTTCAGCAATGGCGTGAAGCAAATAACGTAAGTATCCCTTTCCTTTATATACAATTGATATGGGTTTTATTTTGGGCTGTATCAAAATAAAGAATTTGACATAAAGACTAGCGCAGTTATACCATATTTCGTTTTTAGTTCGAATTACTTACATGCTGCGCAAGTGATAAAACCTTGTTTACTACAGTAACTGAATCTTCGAATTCCTCTGCAAAATCAGCGCAATTAAGCTTCCCAGATACGTCGCAAAGTTTGAATGATAACATATTTAATCTGGAGGAGCTGCTTAAGAGAACGGTTAAAGGTGAAGAAATTCTTAACTAGTAGATATAAGAGTAAAAACATTTTAAGTGAGCTTCAGCAGACAGCTTTAGTACGTATAATTTGTGACCAATATCATGGAACTAAAACTCGCATGAATCCTACTGTTATGAAAAAGGTTTCTGATGCAACTGTTCGACTTTTTCCGACCGAAAATATCGTAAGTAATAAAACGCATTACTATTTGATATTTCTTACAAGTAATTAAAAACACTGTAAAAAAAGTAGGACTATTCCCTAAAATTTCGGGGGAAAAACCTACATTTTAGGGAATATTTCCTATGTTTTACATTAAGAAATTATCCAGCACAAATCTCTGGATAAAATATAGCATCTTCCTTTTCAACTTGAAGCGTAATTTTCTTTGAAAGTTCTTATTGATAAGAAAGATTGCGACTTTATAATATTTTTCTGTTCTTCTTTTCATAAATTTGTTATCAATGATAGTAATTTTATGAATTTTTGTTAGTCTACATACTATGTCCCACGACGAAATAAGCGAAATCCTTCTGGAAAAATTTATGATCGCTATTTTAACATTGTGTATAAAAGAAAAGAGTCCATTAAAACAGATGCATCATAAAATACAGTTTCAGCAATGTCACCTAAGGAAATGGACAGTGGACATACTATCAACAGAGAGGAATTTGAAAACAATAAGAACTGGTTAGCTCATAACAAACCAGCATCGTCGAATATTGGAGAAAAAAACTTCATTTTTACGAATGAGTAAAGAAAAGATCCAGATGGATTTGAACTAGTAAGGTATTTAGTTAGTGTATATAATAAAATAATAAATATTCTTTTTATCAGGTTGATATTGATTTTGGAGAGACAATATTCAGGAAAAAGTAACTTATTATTCCAAAAAAGTAACGAAATGGAAAAAACAAATTAACAAATTATTTTTCCCATCTTGTATATAGGGTAAATTAAATATACGCTTCTTTGAAAAAATGACAACAAAAGATACAGGTAATTAGTATCCTCATATTTTTAGTTATAGATATATAATATTAGAAAAATTATTCGCTACAGATTCACGGCACTTTTATTTCTTCAATTTAATGCATACACTCATAATACCACCAAGGTTAACTAAAACATCTAAACCATCAATTTCGGATGCCCAAGATGACATGATTGTGCACTTGGTTAATGTGAATAACCTCAAGCAAAAGGAAGACGAACTGAAGAAACAAGCAATTCAAGACAAATTAAAAGTACAACCAAAGGTGTTTGTCACCGGTGAATCTGTGGAAAGTTTAATCGAGTTCTATGTCCTATTCGACGGCGTCATTTACAAGGTACCTACTCTGCTAAGAGCAATAGATTTATTAATTAAAGTCTGCTTTGTTTTCAACTTAGAATATTCAGTAAAAAGCAAATATGTGTGGATATTTCTCCAAGAATATATTTATGAAAATCATTCTAATGAAAAGATTCCAAAAATTAATTCTAAATTAATGACGAAATCTGGCCACATAATCAAACGATCTGTGGTATATATTATAGTATTCCAGTAGTTCCACAGCATCAGCTATCTCATATAAATAACATTTTTGTTGCTAGTTTCATTAATTCAAAAGATTTAAAACATTATCCCAGACTTGCGAGACAGCCATACACACACACACGCAACTCGAACACACGGACACAAACACACGTGGCGCGACCTCTCCCTTTACCGCTCATCTACCTATCCAAAAATTTCGTTATATCGGTTGGTATTACACTATCAGCGTAAAGCCTTACAGCATTTCATGAAGTGACTAAAAATTTCAGACACTTCGCATAAAAAGTCATTAAGCGCAAACTGTTGGACTATCTGTCTACATTTCATGAAGTGCAAAGAGTTTTCGTGAAGTGTTGAGTTACATCAAGTGTCTACGACATATTCATACTAAACTAAGCTTAAAACGCAAAATCTGAAATAACTCAGATACCGTGTCACAACAAAATTTATATATTTTGCCATACTTTCACTTCTGAAAATATTTCTCATTATCTGTCCGGATTCAAGTCTTCCTCAGCTAGTGACGTAATACATTTTAATAAAAGCTTGTTCTTATAAAAAGGCTGTCAACTATCCGTTCCTGGAATCCGAGTTGAGTCAGCTGTTGTGGCTTTATCTGTTGTTTTAAAAGTTTTGCTAGTTCCAGGCGCAGTTCACTCAACAAGTTGTAGTAGGAATACCGATTTCTTTTCTATAGCCAATTTTGGCCCACTGCTTTTTCCTTTTACGACTTCTTTTATTTTCCTACCTTCGTCCGTATGTACTTTTACTATTTTCATTCGTAAAAAATGAATAGTCTTCAGATCTGAGCGTATTTTGCTCGTTTAAGAAAATTGATTAAAAGACCTCCATTTATGATCATACCGAGCTAAATAGGAGTAGTCCTTTAGCTATAAACGAAAGCTGCTGTTTCGATTATTTCGGAGTTTGAAATGAGTGCAGTGCTTCTCTCTAATAACACACTGGGTTAGTGTTCAGCGCATTCCATACTGTATTTTTGTCGGTCATTCAGAAGTCGTCGTCGAATACAGTCTTCAAAAAGGGAAAAAAGTGTTGGAATAGAAGAATTTTTTAAAGCCGGATCCTTTTGCTTTCCGGGCGGCTTCTCTTACCACTGAGCTTACTAGACAGATACCTTTACCTCTTGCATTTGTTACCACGTGCTTTCAACTGCCATTAACCAGAACGATGAAAGCTAGATAACTTAAGAGATACAAGAGGTAAAGGCATGTCTCCCATTAGCTTAGTTGTAAGAGCAGACGCCTGGAAAGCAAAATCCTGGCCTGCTTTCTACAGATTAGATTACTGTTTGAATTTGCTAGCATTTAGGATAATTGAATAGAAGGTTAGTGGAAAACACATTTACGTATTGAATTATAAACACAATAATCAGAAGGGGTAGACAAAAAGTAATCTCGAAAATTGAGAATTTGAGGGATATGCTAGTACAGTACACTGAAAAGGGAAAATTCAATTAATCAGCAATGAATTACTGATAAGATTTTGTTCCGGTTATCAGCAATTTTCACTTTACGATTCAAAAACTTCAATATGTAAAAAATGCGAACTCCGATGAAAAATAAAATAAATTTCTCTTTAGAAAAGTTAATGGAGCATTTATACTCAAGGACAGCATTAAGGATTTCTAATAATACACCATCAATACCACGTTCGGAGATAATGTCGAAAATGCTCGATAATGTATCGTCAAGAAGTTTTACATATAAAAAAAAATGTCTGGGGGAACCTCAAAGTAACAATTGTCTTAAACGCAAATAATCTGCTAGAGGATTGTGGTGAGAGGTTTCATCCATGCGAATGCACTCATGAAATTGACGTGTTTTTTTATACAGATAACCACAAACATAAAAAAGAGCATTTTTTTCATCAACATTGATATTTTTATATGCGCGCGGAAACAAGATAACCTTTTGTGAACCATTCGTTTGCTCAGTTTCAACTATGCTCTGCACTAAATGCATTGGATTCCTTGTAGGGAATTGAAACTCCTCATCTTGTTCACAGTTACCTGTTTCAAGAGGCTTCATGAATTAGATGCCAAATGATTTTCTATATCCACCTATGAATTGTCTAGGAGTGGGTTGGACACAAGGGAGAGCTCGAATTTAAATTATCACAGAGCTTATCTAGTCTGCCTATTAATTCTGCAATGCTCACAGCCGTTGAGCTGAATCCACTGGTTTCCACTACCGATTGAATACCAGCGGATACAGTCTGACTAAATAACTGTGTGCCAACCTAACTTTCATTTTTTGAAAGTTGTTTGGATAGATATGAGCATCAGTCAATTTGGGTCCTTTCCGAAATTGCCGTTCTTTATCTCGTTCATAGAAGGCTCTCACATCTCCCCAGGTTGCTCTCTTATTACCATCATAAACAATGTCGTATTTCAGAAAATCGTTCCGTAAGCTTTTTATTAGATGGCCGGGATTAAACATAAAGTATACTGGTTTACAGTCTATTAAAACTGAGGTAATAACAGTTGATACACCTAACAGACTTGTCAAAGCTTGAAAGTTAGATCCTTGATCGCAAGTAACGGCAACCGGTAGAAAATTCATTTCACGGAGACGAATCACAGCATCAAATAATAAACGGTTTACATTAAGAGCAGAACATGTAGAGTGCACAAATATGTAACCAAACGGATGTTTCCAATTCTCCGTTACTCCATGTGCCATTAATACCAAGCCACTCTTGCTAATAATGTTCTTCCTCTCGGCGCCGTCGTTCTCTAATCCGATAATAACGCTATTTTTTACATCATAAAATAGGCTACTCTTTAAGGACATTTCGTCGAAACAAATTGTGCAATATTTTGCATCGTCTGAAATGTGTTCTGCTTTTAATTTAAGTGTTAATAAATTCGTAGCACTAATACCAGGCTTATCAGTCCACGTCTCCATATATTTTCGGAGAGAAGCCTTGCCAGGAAGATCCATTGACATTGATAGCCATTTGTATATTTTTGGGGCCAGGCAGAATAACTCTTTTGCATATCCTCTACCTGGTTTACTTCTATCTTTGTTTTTGAAATGATTTTCTACTATAAGTCCTATTTCTTTTGGCAAATCTTTAATTATCTGCTGTATTATACTTTTAGAGTATCGTCCAGAATTAAGTGCTCTATTTTCATTCTTAAGCCTCTTAACTTGCATGTGCAATGATAAATTGTGATTTAGCATTTTTCATTTCCTTGGTGTATTAAATGAAAGAGCTTTCTCCGTCTGTATGGATATATTGCTCCGTAATGCTGTACGAGTACTGGTGAGGTATTTTCTAGTCTAGTCGGTTTTTTTTGGGTAGTTTAGGTGGGAGAAGACGATTGGAGCAGATGATCAGAGTGATTGGAGTTCAATCTACATATGTCGCTCGGGAGACATCTTTCCTCTACAGAGTCTTGACAGCTTTCACCTCTTGATAGTGAGACCCTCCCAGAGTCTATAAAGCTACTATATCCATCACTTGGGATACATCCTTCCTCTAGAGTGTCTCGAGAGCCTCTTGAATGTGAAGCCCCCCAGAGACTATAAAGCAACTATATTCATCACTTGGGATACATCCTACCTCTAGAGGGTCTCGAGAGTTTTCACTTCCTAAAAGTGAAACACCCCAGAGTCTATAAAGCTACTATATCCACCGCTTGGGATACATCCTATCTCCACAGACGACTGTACGAAAACTCTACTTTCACTTCCTGAATGCGACTCAACAATTTGCGATCCTATTGGCTCTTATATTTATTGACAACAAAAATAAGGAAAGAGTTGTGGAAAATAAAAAGTAAGTAATAATATAAAAGGAAAGTAAGAAAGAAACAAGAAAAATTAGAAATAATAAATGGAAGAATTGGTTAAATTAAATTAGAAATAATAAAAGAAAACTAGGTAAAATGTTATAGTTGGTCTTAGACTTATAGACTAGATGAAAAGAAAAGTAAAATAAAGTCAAAAATGAAGGACAACACCAGGGAGGGAATGCCCGATTTGGTCCACTTTTTAAATTGTTTTTATTATTTTTAAGAAAACGGTGTGTACAAAATTTCAGCTCTCTAAGTAAACAAGTTCTCGAGCTTTCGTGAGGACGGACAGACAGACGGACATGCAAAAATCAAAGCAACTTTTAATATTATGTGTGGGTCTCCAATCCAGCATTTTTCTATGCGTTACAAACAAAATGAGAAACTTGCTGAAAGCTGTAGTATCGATATCCTACAGATGTCATTAAGGGTATAAACTTCACTTGATTTCATCTTAAATAAAATTTGAAATAATAAATACAAAAAAAAAAATGAATGAAATGTGAAAGGACCATAATGCTTAATTTAGAAAGGGTCACTAGCCATACCTGACTGACCCACAAATAATCAAATTAGTAGCAATAGATTAAAAAAATACCTCATCTGCTTCTGGATAGCAGTTCTTCGAAGATTTTCCTTTGGGGTGCGCATATGATTTGGGAAATTATTTTCGCAAATGAATGTTGTGCCCAGATGATCCCAAATCTTTTTTAGATCTTCTTTCTTGATCATTTGCAGCCAAAAGAACGCTCTAAAAATTAACAAAACTAAAAGTTCAATGAAGAGTATATATAAGTTTTGGCTAAATGTGGTTTTTGGCTTCATAGTCTGGTAGCCGCCCAACAAGAAAAAGCAACGATTAGGTACACGGTTGTATTGGCACAAAACAGTAAAATGTTATTTTACTAACAAAAAGTCTTCTGTTCCATACATAAAGCTAGATTGAATTTATTCCGGAATATATAAGCCAAATGCCAAATACTGAAGTGGACAAAAACTACCAGAAATGGATAACAAACAGCAATCAGTAATACTATAAATTCTAACCTCGTCGAATACAATACCCAGTAACAGCAAATTACATAAAAACATAAAAAATTAATAAACATTACATATATTCTCTTGAATAGGATAAATTTGGAGAAGACATCATCCAAAGATATAGCCAAATGCTTCCGCTACCAGGAACGACATCACGAATCAAGACCCAAAAAAATATATTATACTAGAAAAAAACCCCTAGTAAATGTACCAATTGCCAAGCTAGTGGTCACCCTGCTAGTTATAAAGGATGCCCAAATTGCTCATATACATATACCACAGTATATTCATAAAATTTCAATAATTTTTGTTTTATAGTTAATTCCATATGAAAAATATTTCTTTCACATTCACATATTTCAATCAGGTGGTCTTCAAAATTGAAACATACATAGTTCATAGTTCAGACATAGTATATTGATATGAATGTACTGTGCATATACTCTAGTATACTCATATACAATAATTAAAAAAGTCACAATAAAATACTTTGACTTTGAATGTGAAGTTGGGGTTCTTTAATAAATATTCATCTATTCTATTCTATTCCCTAAATTCATGTTGAGTTGTCAGTCCATAATCTCCCGATACTAATAACTTTACTTGGATAAAATTTCTGGTTGGTGTTTGACAAACATAACATTAATCCGGTCAAACCGAAAGCAATATTCTATTCTTCATGCTCTAGGACTCTCGCTTCATCCAGCCAGGTTCCTCCTCTGATCTTGCAAGCTTGGTCGTCCCCATGTCAGCAAATTTTGTCAAAAATCTGGGGTTGCTGATGGACTCACATCTCAACTGGGGGGTCACAAATCAAATTAAAATGTGCCAGAGTCTATGGTGGACTTCGCTCGTTGTATGCAGTGTCTTACAAACTACCGCCCAACATCCGGATGATGCTTACCAAAACCCTTTTAGCTCCTCACTTCTTTTATGCTGACATAGTAATATACCCATTTCAAAATAACGCAATGGACAACTAACTACCAACTAAATGCAAATCTTATTACTCTCCGCGTTAGTCGTTAAGCAAGCCTCTCCTAAGCAGGCTTTAATTTGTAATATTTTGTACCTAACTTTGTTAATAGTTTCTACGTCTTTCTAGTTTACATGCTGAATTACTGTAACTCACTGCAATGCTAATTTCAGAATCGCTATGTTACCTGCTACTTAGGTATACTAAACTTGATCAACCACTTGTGTACTATTATACTATGTACTTATTAAGTGGCGCTTATGCCAGAGTTTGTAATATACAAAATTTTGAATTTGAAGTTGAATTCAAATTGCAAATGCTTATACCTTTCCTGATTTTTCGGGAAGGGAAACACCTTTGAAAAGCTTTCCTCTTGGCATCTTTTGATGCATTTTCTACTGTAGCCAGAGTGCACTAAAAATAAAGAATTTTTGAAACAATAATAAATTTTGTAATAAGTTACTGTTTTTATCCTTTTGTATCGTTGAGACTTATCCAATTAATTGCGCCAAATTATAAAGGGCAGTAAATCACAAAATATCCTGTCGCAATACACCCACTATATTGTGGTAACTTCTTCAAAGTTCCAGTTATGCCACAAGAGCCAATAAGTACCTATAACGATTTAAAAACTAAAAAGTTGCTTTGCATATATTACTACACAATGTTTTTTAAAAGGATCGATGATACAGGTTAGCAGGTAAATAAAAACCTAAGGCAACTTTGTTGATATTATACAAGCTACCAATAGATTTTCACCTACCCACCAATCAAAACTTTAATTTGAAAAATATATTTATCAAATTAAATCTGTATCCCTGAACACGACAGATCTTTGACCTTATTTTATTGCGATGAAAATATTAAACAATTTTTATATTATACAATAAAAAACCACTAGTATTTAATTAAACATTGCACATATTACAATTGTTCCTTAAAATTTCAACGTTTTGTCATTTTATTTTGACATATGTCGAGCTGTCAGTTATTTTATCTTCTCCAGTTTTGCTTGGCATTTTGCCTCTTTCCTTCTAGTACAAGTTGAGGAATGCCATCAGTTCTCTTTCTTCCAGTTTCGATTTACATAGGAACCTTTGTATTAAATATTGACTAGTGTGTTAGTTAAAAACTGTTGAAAGAGAAAGTACAGTCACATTATAGAAGCATCCTACTCAACTGACAGTTTTGACAGACCTGGGCTACTGTTCGCTGTTAAAATTTTACGAGCGTCAGCGCCACATTCTGCTTCCCATTTAAGGCATGTGGCATGGTAAAAGGCCAACAAAATCATTTTGTCTTGTTGCACATTTTATTGAAATTTCCTTCACAGAAATACGCGCACATATGGAGAGAAGAATTCAGGGGGCCACCCGTGATATCTTTAAGGGGCCCAGCCGCGAAATATTTAACGGGCCCACCTGCGAAATCTTTAAGCGCCCTTTTTAAATACGCATTTAGAAATGGGAATCAGAATTTTTAACTCCTCAGATATAGTCGATACTGTGCTTCATAAGATCGCAAAAAATTCATAATTGAGACTAAAATGTTGTGGAGTATATAGATATTTCTAGTTAATATGGGCATATGTATGTATTAATACGTACATAAATAGTATATCTATACATAAATCCACGCTGATGAAAAAATAACTAAGGTGTAAAATTTGATATTTATTATACATATTTTCCTTTTAGCTGATAGATAATATCGTAAAGAATATGTGGTTTGAATTTTATTAAAATCGGGGGAACAGATCTTGATATATCTTGTACACCAAATGAAAAAAACAATTACTCCCTACCACGCTCACCATAAACAAACTAATAACATACAAACACTGGACACACAGAACAAAAATATGCAACGCTTTTCTAAAATATAATGGTGAATTCTTTTCACCAAAACCGAGCAGGCACTCAACTGAACCAGAACCTGTCAGATCTACACCAAACTTAGCCCTGTCCTGAGCGGGGACAAGCTGGAAAGAATGCAAGAAAGTAAAATACCTGAACCACCCCGGTTTTGTGGTGAAAAGAACAGGTAGAGACTTGGAACCTGTTTTATTTGTGATTCGCGTCGCGGTACAAGATGAGTTATTTAAGCATTTTGGATAATTTATTAAACAATTTACCACAAAAATATCAGTATGTAATGACTGACTGGGATGCGCTCACTACCGCCATGCCAAGCATATTTTGGAAATGCTTCAGAGTTTAAAAAGTCACTGCTGAGTTTTTCAAATGTTGTAATCTCCACCTGAAAATGTCTCTTAAGCTATTGAATGTAATTGTAAAGAGTTTCTCAAATATTAGGCAATACATTATTCTCTGTTTGTATAATGTTCAACAACATTTTCTACAAAATTCTGCACTTTATGCGATTCTTCCCTCTGTAAAATGGAAAGAACTGCCAAAAATTCTTCAAATTCGTCCGACTCATTTGATGAGGAGGAATCACTCGCGTTGCAAAGTGTATTTACGAGTAATGCCATTTTAAAATGTTCATCCATTATAATTTCAACAAAAAAAATAAATCGCTTAATAAAATAATTCCGCACATCTGTACTTTTAATGCCTTTTTAAAATGTTCGTCGTTTATAAATTTAATAAAAAAATAAATCACTTTGACAAAATAATTTCATTTCCATATGTTTGCACATACACACTGATAACAAATAATCTTGATTTGACGTTTAGTTCGGAACCGTAACCACAAATTTTCATGGAACAAGAAAGTTCAAAACCGGACCGGAGCAGAAACCGAACATGAACCGCAGTTCCAAGTTGTACATTAACGTCTTTCCAAGTTCGCTCGATTCAACGCTTGGACCAGAGTAAGGGTTTTTCCGAAGGATTCTCTCTTCCTGGTGTTGACTTCAATGCATCCACGGACATGCAATCTCTCGGGTATATTTGTGGTGTTTAGTGTGTGGTGTGCGTCTTCAAAAGTTTTTTACTCACCAGTTGATCTTATAAACTGTAACAGTGAATCAAGGGTGGCGTAGGTAACGGTAGTTTCAATTTCATGAAACCTTACTTGTGTTCCGTCGACCTATACATAATAACAAAATTAAATAACACAAACACAATTAGAATAACAATACAATCACATGTATATAACCAAATTTACACTGTCACAAAATAAAATACAACCATACAACTACATAACTAATTCGTTTGCTGGCTGTTATACCTCATAGGGTTTTTCCAGAGGTGCGTTTCTCCAGCCTTCACAGTAAGGCCCAAAGATTCGCAACTCATCACAAAAGTAGAAAGAAAGAAAGAAAGAACATGAACCGCTGTGAAAAGAACATACGTTCTGAACCAGTTCTGTGTCAGTGCGGTGAAGAAAACACTTTGGGTGCAGGAACCGAACGAGTTATTCTTCAGTTCAGGTGAAAAGAATTCACCATAAGATTAACGATGCCTCGAAAATGCCCCGGCTTGCCTGGCACTTCATGACGTGCCCAGCCAGCAATGCCTCGCTGCATACAAAATCAGCGCTACCGCTACCAGATTTTTCCTAGAAATTTACTGGAAATTGCCTTCTTAGAATTTTGATGCATTGTCCGAGACCGAGAGCAGTACCTCGCTCCAATATAAAATCAGCAATGCCTCGACCTGACATACGAAGGCCCCAATTTTTTCTTAGAATTTATACGCACTTTTGGAGCGCGACAACAATTTTAATGCGCGTAGATACGTACCCAAGCAATAAGCAATATTTTTCTATGGAAATTTATACAAAATGTTTCGTTGGAATTTTTATTCATTTGGTGGCCGACTAGAGTTATTTCAGGTACAATACTTTCATTCTGTGATGTAATTATAATATCCAGGGTGTCCCGTAAGTCGACGTCAAGCTGGAATCGGGTGATAGACCAAATCATCACAGTTACCCGAAAAATATAAAAAAATCTAAGTCATGTATTTTTCAAATTATAGAAATTTCTTTTGTTTTCGAGAAAATGTACACCCTGTGATGGTTTTTTAGCTCCTGTTGCTACAAATCATTACTTTTTTTAATTTTGTTTTTCTTATGTAATCCCGAATAGTGCTTAATGTAACCTGTTGCTTTAAATTCTAAGCCAACTGTTCCAGCTTGGAAGAAAATGTCACATTTTGCCGAACCAAGAATAGAAAATTAGTATTTCACCCAACTGACTGTAATGAAAAAAAATGTACTACGTCAGTTTGGCAAGTAACTTTTAAAGTTGACGCATTTAATAAGGATTCTAAAATGCTATAACACTTGCTACAATATTTCTTAGATTATGGAAAAAAACATTTTTTTCTTCAAGAAACCCTGTTTCGAAAAATTTCTTTTGACCTATCTAATCTACCAATTAAATCTATTCCTAGGCAGTGCATGACGAAGTTCAAGATTGCAGGAAGTACCCAGTATGAAAGAAATGAATAGCTCCCACTAAATCCATTCGGTGGGTATTGCTATAATTTGTTGGCCCATTTTGTAAATCTTGCAATTTCAGGTGACGTCTGACAGAAATCCAGTAGTACCAGCAAAGCCCGAGCAAAGATTTAAAGACTCAATGTACACCGAAAGTTAAAATCAAATAAATTTCGTGTTTGATTTTGCGACAAATGAGGACTATAGTCAAGTTGAGCACCCAAATATAGTAGGTAACTTTCTGCAAAAACAATTTATCACACTGTTATCACTAAGGTGATGAAATCACAAAAGTAGTTGAAACAGCGTAATATTTTCAGGATACCTATATCAAGAATGGAAACTTATACTTCAACCACTGAATGGAAGTAGAAGCATAATTAAGATCATTGCACTTCTATTTTTCGTGGTAGATTAACCACTAACGCGTTCTTAAGTAAAACCATTATTATAATTAAAATATCACGGAAACTGATTTAGTGACAAGTAACGTTTTAGAATAATTATTTATTTATCGCAAGTTTATCTCTAAACAACGTTATTTGCACATACCTCGTAGGTATCTGACAACTTTTGATGGAAAAATAGCAACTAATAATACACCTCGAATTCGATACATTATTAATTACCTATTGCTTTTCAAGTAAAGTGTAGCATTTTCATAACAGTGGACCTATTTTAAGGACTAAACAACTGATAAAAAAAACTGTTTTTTAGAAGCCTATTATATAATTTATTCAAAAACGAAAATATTCCTTTCAGGTACATTTTTTTTTATATTAACACAAAATATTCTACTTGTTTAAATGATAATTAGAATTAAGTATTAATCAAGGATTAAGAATATCATATGTATGAAAAGCAATGATTGCCTACATTAATAAATGATCAATTACTATAAAGAGGAATATCAGCCAGCATTGAGGGTATATGAGGTTATATGATATCTTTTAATTTAATAATTACTATATAATTATGTTTCTTTTTATGATCTGATTTTCAAAAGTATTTTGGTCTTACATAATGTCACCATTTGAAAAAATTTAAGTATGGATCGGTGGTACATCAATATTTCAAAGTGTGTTTAAATAGAGATTTGATTTCAGATTAATATCAATAATTTCAAAAAGTAATCCATAACCTCCAATATTTGTTATCTTTAGGAATAATATCTCCGATTATCAGAGGTAGGCAAAATGTGCAGATTTCACGTGCAGAAATTTATAGTTTATTTTTGTGCAAATGTTCAAGTTTAATTGGAGGTGCTATGTTGCCAACTTCGGTCGCACCATAATGAAATAATTGTGTACGATTGTTCAGGATATCCAAAGTTATAATGTTTTCATTAATAAGCTGAATTAATACTTTACAAACATCATAGTGACAAACACCCTCAAATATGTCATGCATGACATCTACGGGATAATTTTGCACAGTATGAAATGATGGAATTTTATAAAAAATAGAATTTTCTTGAATTCCGATTCATGTAACGCGGTTCTTTATATTTGTATAATTTTCTTTTGTTCTGTAAAATTCTGAATTATCCTCAAAATAAGACTGTAATGATGTTTTAGAGCACCTAAAAAATTTGCAAGGATAGTTTGAGGTGAATCCCTGCGCATATCGAAGGATAGTATTAAGCCCTAAATTATCAGCTAAGTATTATTAAACCAGGAACGAAATGTAGCCTTACTTCTACACTTTTAACCTGTAATACCAATTCCATTTTTTTCTAACTCAATTTTATCTTCAACTAATCAACAAAATATATATGCCAGATATAAAGTAGCATGCCAATAAACGTGTGTGAAGGGATGAAGTCCACTGTGGTAGAGTGGAAAACTGTAATAAACAGCCCCAATAGAATGGCTTCCTGCATGAGAACCGAGAGGGTTGTTTGAACTCACAGCATGTAAAGGATTATTAACACATTCCCAGATTATATGTTCTGGAGGAAATTTTGAGGAATTGGAGTCTTGCAGTATTCTTAATATTTCATCGAATTCCGTTACAGTAAGAAGAGACGACATGTATATGTTGTTGAAAATATTCAAACCATCTACATCTACATTACACACATGTACATCTGATGCACTGTCTTATCATTTAGGCTCGAGAGAATCAGTTGCGATCTTTAAGCCGGACAGTACACATCTGATCGGGGACCACACGCCTGAATAATTAGTTTTTATAGTGTTAAAGCATTACTGGCAGAAAACGCAGGAGCGGCACCAACTGTCAATCACTTGATTTTTCAAAAAACTCACGGAGCACTTATTGTACCATCGACGGATATCACGTACATCTGCTTACAAACGGAAAAGATATTATGAGAATACATAGAGTTAACTGACATACAGAACCTTACGGAGAAAGTTGCACTCAGTTTATTATGGAGTATACACATTAGAAATTTATTCCTAACTTTGTGAGATCATTAAGGATTTGGAAGCAGATAATAATAACTTTTATAAGCTCACGAAAAGTGTGATCTACGCATTTTGAAAATAAGGATTTCATATATAAGAAAAAAGAAAAATTTGGAAAAGCATTATTTGATTAGAAATCAACTTTCTCGATACATTATATTCAAAAATCAATAGACCCTTTCCGGGGGCTAAACTGTGCGGATTTGAACAACGGCTGGAAATATTTAAGCTTGATTTATATTAATCACATCATATTGTTACAATTTTGCCTATTTGGTGGACTAAATTCGCCGAGACGGAGGCTGTATTAATTATAGAGAGATCTAAAGCAACAATGTTGCGGCAGCAATTGGAATACTGAGCTTATGTGTATGTCCGAAACTAGTTTTGAGTGTAGGTCAGTAGGTAACTCAGTTCAAGAGTCCGAGACAACCGACTAGCTCGGAGAGTAGTGCTTGGCCTTGGTCCACTTTGTAGCTCTTTACGTTTGGGTCGAACTATCATTTTCCTGTCAAAGTTGATGAAGTGTGGAGCGAATTTGGTAACTTCTTGCGTAGAGGTTCGTATAGCACACGCGATTTTGGCCAAGTGCTGATCCCAAGTTCGATGGTTATCTGTAAAATACGCCCTAAGCATTGATTTTACTATCTGGTTCACATTTTCGGCCGGGCTGGCTTGTGGATGGTACAAGGCTGTGAATCTTATTTCTATACCATATTATTCGCAGAGCTTCCTGAATTCACAACTTCTAAATTGTGAACCGTTTTCACATATCGCTGTCTTAGGCACACCAAAAATCATAAATACATATTCCTCTAATTCTTCAATTATAGGGCCAGCAGTCGCGAAGCATAATGGGAGAAGCACTAAAAACTTACT
>OZ005740.1:212831440-212957411 GCA_963930735.1 Dioctria linearis | reverse complement strand
ATTTTTTTTTATATTAACACAAAATATTTCTACTTGTTTAAATGATAATTAGAATTAAGTATTAATCAAGGATTAAGAATATCATATGTATGAAAAGCAATGATTGCCTACATTAATAAATGATCAATTACTATAAAGAGGAATATCAGCCAGCATTGAGGGTATATGAGGTTATATGATATCTTTTTAATTTAATAATTACTATATAATTATGTTTCTTTTTATGATCTGATTTTCAAAAGTATTTTGGTCTTACATAATGTCACCATTTGAAAAAATTTAAGTATGGATCGGTGGGTACATCAATATTTCAAAGTGTGTTTAAATAGAGATTTGATTTCAGATTAATATCAATAATTTCAAAAAGTAATCCATAACCTCCAATATTTGTTATCTTTAGGAATAATATCTCCGATTATCAGAGGTAGGCAAAATGTGCAGATTTCACGTGCAGAAATTTATAGTTTATTTTTGTGCAAATGTTCAAGTTTAATTGGAGGTGCTATGTTGCCAACTTCGGTCGCACCATAATGAAATAATTGTGTACGATTGTTCAGGATATCCAAAGTTATAATGTTTTCATTAATAAGCTGAATTAATACTTTACAAACATCATAGTGACAAACACCCTCAAATATGTCATGCATGACATCTACGGGATAAATTTTGCACAGTATGAAATGATGGGAATTTTATAAAAAAATAGAATTTTCTTGAATTCCGATTCATGTAACGCGGTTCTTTATATTTGTATAATTTTCTTTTGTTCTGTAAAATTCTGAATTATCCTCAAAATAAGACTGTAATGATGTTTTAGAGCACCTAAAAAAGTTGCAAGGGATTGTTTGAGGTGAATCCCTGCGCATATCGAAGGATAGTATTAAGCCCTAAATTATCAGCTAAGTATTATTAAACCAGGAACGAAATGTAGCCTTACTTCTACACTTTTAACCTTAATACCAATTCCATTTTTTTCTAACTCAATTTTATCTTCAACTAATCAACAAAATATATATGCCAGATATAAAGTAGCATGCCAATAAACGTGTGTGAAGGGATGAAGTCCACTGTGGTAGAGTGGAAAACTGTAATAAACAGCCCCAATAGAATGGCTTCCTGCATGAGAACCGAGAGGGTTGTTTGACTCATAGTCACTGACATATAATAAGAATGGACTGAGCGTTCTTGCTTCAAAAATGGCACAAATGTTGAACAGGCTGTGAAAACTCTTTATTTCGTACAATTGCACACCGATTTATAATTAATTATTATTATTATTATTTGTCAATTGGAAACACTAAAGATGTTATAAAATAGTATTGCATTAAATTAAAATTATTTAGGAAGTTAAACTTGTTTTAATTAACACAAAAATTAATTTTTAATATTACTGAAAAATGTGTTTCTCTGCAGATTTGATGTCAAACGTTCTTGAGCTTGTAAGAGATAGACATAGAATAAGAAATATATTTGTTTGAATTTTAAGTCAATTAAATAAAGTAGAGAGGTGCCAACATACGAAAAATTTATACGTTACAAAAGGCGCTAAAATTTGAAGTTTCAAAGTATCTGTAATTTTTATTACAAGTTGTTGCTGTACATTAAAATTAATGGTAAATATTTTATTTATGTGCCCTAGCTTATAGCTACGTACAAAATTGAACATATCTAAATTTAAAGAATAGGACAATAAGAAAAAAATAATAATATTAATAAATATATTGCGAGGAAAAAAAATAAAATGAAAAGATGCATAATAAAAAAACTGTGTTAATAACAGTGAAAATGAAAACGAACAAATTCTATTTTCAGGTATGCCTTGATATTTTCCAGATTTATTTAAATAACTTCTTAAATATTAAAAATTAAAGGTTCACTTCCAGTTATATTTTATATAATTAAGTGGTGTGAAATCTTAGATTTAAGTATTGAACAGGTTTTAAGAGAAAAAGAACGATTTATAAGTGTTTTACATTTTGATGAATGCGATATCAACAGAAGTAGAGGTAATTAAAAACTTTATAATATTTTAAGCGCTTACTGCTTTTTGTGATCGTTTTTATATAAAGTAGCACAGAACAACTTTTCCGTGTATTTAAAATTAGGTTTAGTGGATATATTAGCTCGAAGCTATTTACAGAAACACAGGTTAAACAGAAACTCTTTCGCCAACTTTATTATTTTTTGTATATAAAGTCCTATCCCAAATATCCACAGCTAACGACTTTCAGTGGAAATAATTTCCTTCATTCATACCTTTATTTTTTTTAAAAAACCGTCGCTAAGTCAATGCTCGTACGGACATGCAAAAATCAAAGTAACATTTAATAAAATGCGTGGATGTCCAATCCAGTATGTCCAGTTTACTCTACCATAATTATTTCTATGCTTTACAAACAGAATGATAAAGTTAGTATACCCTATGTGGTTTCATCGAGGGTATAACAAGTCAAATTACCCCTCCCTATGGTCTACCTTTCCATCCTGTTATGTATGGAAAACTATAGCGTTTAGCATAAGCCTTGTGGGATTATATAGTCAGTCAAAGATATACGTAGTATCGGTATGGATACATGAAAATAGAACAAAATCAATACAAATTTCTCGAATTTTAACAACATTGAGTTAAAGACTGTTTTTTATATTGTTCCTGTTTAAATTCATGGAGTTTAGTTTAATTATTCAATCATCTCTATAGTTTTTTTTGTACACACTCGACACATTCTGATCGAATCGAGTTCCCTTATACGGTCGAAGTTCCCATAGGGATGGAAAAGACATCAAATGTTGAACGTTGCAGAGTTGTGGTCCGCGATGTAAAACCACAATATGCATTTGATAGGCAAATAATATTGCTAATATCCTTAAGGTGTAAAAATAAGATAATAACTCAAGGATCTTGTCATTGCAATTTGTGAACTTTAATTCTTCTGTAACCTTATTATAACCGGAAACTGCTTCTGAAAATACCTACAAAATTAATCTAGTAAAGATAAAAAAATACAACTATTACAAATTCTTTATTAAATATCAGAGCTTTATAAAAATAGTTAGTTCATGGATTGGCTTAGTTATATTTAGTTTTAGTTGTACGAAAAATTTGCATGTTTTTACTTGTTAGCAAACGCTTAACATACATATACTTTTTTTAAAGATAGCATTTTTTAATTCTTTTAATTTATATAGAATAATGACAATATTATTGAAGATTTGGAATTGGAACACCCTTCAGCCACTGGACTAAACTCCGATTTTGATTTGTATAATAATCATAAGGAGTTGGATGTAGCACGTCAAGATAATAGGCTTGAGAGTAATAATTTAACAGAAGAATATTTGGAATCGGATTTTTCATTTCAGACAGAAATTAGTGACCCCAATAACATTGCTCGGAATGCAACGGCAAAAAACAAGAATGTACATAATATGTTTAAAAAATATAAAAACGCAATAAATAAAGAGAACAATCAAATAAGGAATTTAAAAAAGGAGATCTGCCGAAAAGTAGTAAAGATTACTAATATAAAGTGTTTGTTGAAAGTCCTGAAAGATAAAAATTATATAAATGATAGGATATGTAATAGTTTTGAAAGTCCTGAAAGATAAAAATTATATAAATGATAGGATATGTAATAGTTTTGAAAAAAAGGAAATACCAATTTCAGTCTTCAAGCGATTGATATCAACTATATAAGACAAACGTTCAACAAATCATTGCCACATCCAGCTACAATAAGAAAACAGTACTCTAACGTCAATTGTGAGCCCGGTTTTATACAACAAGGTTTCAATTCATTGGAAGTTAAAGCTCGATTAATGAAAAGCCAGAAAAAAAATGTTTGTGTACTCTCGTAGTAGATGAAATGTCTATTATGAAAAGAATAGAGCTAGTGGGAAACAAAATAAGAGGATATGTTGATTTCGGCTCAAATAATGAGGATGAAGCTTTGGAGGCTTACGTATTTGTGGTAGCGTCTATAAATGCCCACTGGAAAATTCCTGTCGCCTACTTTTTCACCAAAAATTTAGACGGAAATGAGCGAACTAATCTGGTAAGTGATGCACTATCTCGCTCACAAGCTGAGGTGTGAAAGTTGTATGTTTGACCTGTGGTGGCCCACCTTCTGAAAATCTTAGGCAGTAATATTAATCTTCCAAATCCAGCACCTTATTTCACAACAGCTGAACGGCCGAATGATAAAATATATACATTGCTGCACGCCTGTCATTGTCCAAAACTTATAAGGAATAATTTTGCCTCGAAAAAAGTATTTCATTCCGAAACAGGAGTAGATAAATGGACTTAGATAGAAAACTTGTACAAGCTGCAGGAAAAAGAAGATATGAAACTTGCCAACAAGCTCGCTCTCCAAGACGCATATAGAGTGGAAAAAGAACATAATGAAAGTGCAAGTGTAGCTGATGCAATTGAATTTTGCAATGTACATTTGAAACAACCAGAATCCGCTGGTAGTGAAGCTACTGTGGAGTTTATTCGAAAAGTTGGCATTGCCTTTGATCTTTTAAACTCCAAGGTTCTAAAGCTCCAATATATGAAAGAAATTATTCAGATCGAATAAAAGAAATTACATCAATACCAAGCTATACTGTAGAATTGAAAAATGAACAGGGCACCAATATTTACAAAACCTATATATCTACCTGATTCCAAGTATTAGTTATAGGTTTAGAAATATTGAAACTTACGTATGAAGAACTTTGTATTACAAAGAACGCTCTTAATGATATACTTTCATACAAGTTCAGCCAAGATCACTCGGAATTATTTTTTTGTGCTATAAGAAGCAGATCTGGATGGAATAATAATCCCACTAGACGACAGTTTATTGCAGCATGTAAAGGATTATTAACACATTCCCAGATTATATGTTCTGGAGGAAATTTTGAGGAATTGGAGTCTTGCAGTATTCTTAATATTTCATCGAATTCCGTTACAGTAAGAAGAGACGACATGTATATGTTGTTGAAAATATTCAAACCATCTACATCTACATTACACACATGTACATCTGATGCACTGTCTTATCATTTAGGCTCGAGAGAATCAGTTGCGATCTTTAAGCCGGACAGTACACATCTGATCGGGGACCACACGCCTGAATAATTAGTTTTTATAGTGTTAAAGCATTACTGGCAGAAAACGCAGGAGCGGCACCAACTGTCAATCACTTGATTTTTCAAAAAACTCACGGAGCACTTATTGTACCATCGACGGATATCACGTACATCTGCTTACAAACGGAAAAGATATTATGAGAATACATAGAGTTAACTGACATACAGAACCTTACGGAGAAAGTTGCACTCAGTTTATTATGGAGTATACACATTAGAAATTTATTCCTAACTTTGTGAGATCATTAAGGATTTGGAAGCAGATAATAATAACTTTTATAAGCTCACGAAAAGTGTGATCTACGCATTTTGAAAATAAGGATTTCATATATAAGAAAAAAGAAAAATTTGGAAAAGCATTATTTGATTAGAAATCAACTTTCTCGATACATTATATTCAAAAATCAATAGACCCTTTCCGGGGGCTAAACTGTGCGGATTTGAACAACGGCTGGAAATATTTAAGCTTGATTTATATTAATCACATCATATTGTTACAATTTTGCCTATTTGGTGGACTAAATTCGCCGAGACGGAGGCTGTATTAATTATAGAGAGATCTAAAGCAACAATGTTGCGGCAGCAATTGGAATACTGAGCTTATGTGTATGTCCGAAACTAGTTTTGAGTGTAGGTCAGTAGGTAACTCAGTTCAAGAGTCCGAGACAACCGACTAGCTCGGAGAGTAGTGCTTGGCCTTGGTCCACTTTGTAGCTCTTTACGTTTGGGTCGAACTATCATTTTCCTGTCAAAGTTGATGAAGTGTGGAGCGAATTTGGTAACTTCTTGCGTAGAGGTTCGTATAGCACACGCGATTTTGGCCAAGTGCTGATCCCAAGTTCGATGGTTATCTGTAAAATACGCCCTAAGCATTGATTTTACTATCTGGTTCACATTTTCGGCCGGGCTGGCTTGTGGATGGTACAAGGCTGTGAATCTTATTTCTATACCATATTATTCGCAGAGCTTCCTGAATTCACAACTTCTAAATTGTGAACCGTTTTCACATATCGCTGTCTTAGGCACACCAAAAATCATAAATACATATTCCTCTAATTCTTCAATTATAGGGCCAGCAGTCGCGAAGCATAATGGGAGAAGCACTAAAAACTTACTTAACTGGTCCACTACAGTAAGGATATATACAAATCCGCGGTTTAATCGAGGAAGTGGGCCAATTAGATCTATACTTATGCACTCCCAAGGTCTATCTGCTATCCTACGAACTGTCATGAGGCATGCCTGCTTCTTTCGCTAGGATTTTATTGCGTGACACCTGGTACAATTTTTAATATAAGAAGCAATTTTCCAATAGTACATATTGGTAATTCGATCGTACGTCTTTTGCACACCGCAGTGTCCTGAGATAGGAATATCATATGCCTTAAATATGATATCTTTTCTTCGTCTTTTGGGTACCACTTCAATTCGCCGGAAAATTTTGAAGGAGACTTATTAATATTGTTCACCATTCTGTCATACCACTTATCGCCAGTATTTTCATTTTCTTTCACAGAATTTAAAATATTCAATTCAATTAAATTTTTATTTACTCAATTTAAGAGTACATTAAGATGCTTAATCCGATCTTATAAAACTGTACCACTAGATAATCAGGATTTTAGATTAAAAACTAGGAAATACACTAACACTACAAATAAGCTATGATAAGAGAAAAATAAAGTAGAAAACTATATTAGCTTACATTACAAATAAAGAAGAAGAAAAAACAAATATATATATATATAACTTACATATATAATTAGAGTTGCATTGTATAAAAGAAAAAGATGTTATACAAAAAAAAAGACTTTAAGTGCAAAAATATTCCGATGCAGTACACATCATATCCATTCAACCTTATACTAGGTGTTGAATAAGTAGCCTCTTAACAGCTCCAAAAGAAGAAGCCTCCTGCTGAATGGGAGCCGGAAGGGCGTTCCACAATCTTATAGCTAGAACGAAGTAAGAACGCTCAAAAACAAGTGTACGAAAGAGCGGCAACAATATTTTCAGACCTCTATCAGAATTAAAAAATGTGACATGTTCATACAGATAGATAAGTCGGCAGAGTTGTATGAAGAACTTTAAAAAGAAATAGAAGCAATGTACGTTTCAAGAAGACTTCAAGAGAGCAGCTGAGAATCGAATCCTGTAAATGGGAGACATGGTCATAGCTTCTGAGACCGAAGACAAATCTGAGACAGTCATTAAAAGCTGTATTTATTTCCCGCCTACTGCAGGAGTCGCGTGACCCAATGTCCAGGATGCCATTAGCAAAGTACGGAAGTAATAGAGTTTTCACAAGTCTCAGACGTAAACTAGTCGGAAGAATACTGGAAGATAGCCACAGTCGCCGAAGTCCAGCATATATTTTTGATATGCTGGTACTAATATTGTCACAGCATTTCATCCTTGAACTGAGAAGTATACCTAAATCACGTACCCTGTTCATATACCGCAGGGGCATACCATTCAACGTAATATTGGGGAATGAGGTAAAGTCATTAATACGAGAATGGAACCCTATGACTTGTGACTTCCCTGCGTTTTTAAGCAAAAAAATTCTTAAGAGACCAATCATGGATTCTCTTTAGGTCACAGTTGATTCGTTCAATGCAGTCTTCAATTAGACCGATTGAACGGCTCAGGTAGATTTGAACGTCATCCGCGTACAGTTGAATGCTGACATCTTTCACAACGAGTGGTAAGTCATTGATGAACAGACTGAACAATAAGGGACCTAGTATCGATCCCAGGAATACCCGACATGAGATTTGAACATTCGAAGATACCTGCTGATTTATTGTGACCGTTTGGGATCTTCCAACAAGAAAGTTTTGGATAAAAAGAAGAGCTGATTTAGAGAATCTAAACTGAGACGAAAGCTTGTGTAATAACATAGTATGGTTTATACTGTCAAACGCCTTTGAGAAATCTAAAAGAGTTAATACACTGACTTCGTCAATATCCATTGCGTGGCGGATATCGGTGGTCACCTTAAGAAGTGCATTCTCACAGCTATGGCCAGACTAATGGGCTGAAAGTCTGACACAAGTCTTTGGGAGAAGGTATTTTTGGAATTGGTACTACATTAGCAATCTTCCACGAAACTGGTAAAATAGACATTTTGAGGCACATATTAAATATGTGCTGCATGGCCATATGATCCACGGCAAGATTAGTTTGAGAAATTTCGGCGAGATATTATCAGCACCAGAGGCCACAGATTTGATGGATAGAAGAGCCTTAAAAATTTAATCACCATCCACGCAGCGAAAACTGAACCCATCGATTGAATTACCAGAGGAAGATAGCAGTGTATCTACTCTTAAACAAGGGTGCGGTAATTGAGTAAGCGCAAAGTGCTTAATGAGATCGCCAGGATGAAAATCGCATATAGGGTGTACAGAACCATATACTACCGCTTTGCGTAGGTTAAACCATAATTTGTTGGGATTTAAGTTGGGATTAAATCTATGTGCATAGAAAGACCGCTTAGCGAATCGTCTTTTGCTGCTCACACGATTTCTAACAGCTTTATATGCACGTTGGCTAGCGGCCGTCCTGAGACTCCGAAATTTCTGAAAAAGATAATCACGTTCAGATATCAGTGATCTTATTTCTGAAGTGAACCAAGGACGGCTTTTACTTGTGACTTTCTTCCTACGGAGTGGAATGAACTTATCAAAAAGCCCAAGAAGTAAATAATTTAGAAATTCAACTTTGTCATTTACATCAGCGAATGATTGGATATTCTGGCAAGCTAATGAGTTACATTCATCATGTAATGCTTCTATATTTACCCTAGAATGCTGCATTTTGATATCGTACGTAAGGAATAAGACATCATGGTCGAGTAGAACAGAACGTGACAGCCAGTCTGGCAACAAGTGTTCTTTGCCTTTTCAGTGAATTATATCGAAATCATATTGTTGTGATTTCATTGCCCATTTGGCTAATCTTCCGTGGGATGTCTTGAATTGTGTAGCCAAAGTAATGACGCATGATCGGTTATTACTGTGAACGTGATTCCTTCAATATATAGCCTTAACTTATCAATAGCTCACAAGACTGCCAAACACTCACAATCCGTAATAGAGTAATTCCTCTCACATCGACTCAGGGAGCGGCTCAAGTAAGCAACCACGCGATATTCATCATTTGTTCTATTCGTTAAGATAGCCCCCAATTCAATTTCTGTAGCATCAGTATGTATAACGAAGAGGTAGTCAAAATTTGGGCTTATCAGGAGTGGAGCTATGACCAAGTTTTCTTTAATAGTGTAGAAAGCTTTTTCACACTCCCGAGACCATACATATTTCTTCTTTTTCTTTAGGGGATTAGTAATTGTAGCTAATATTTATGAAAAATTTGGGACGAATCTATACTACGCGACTATCCCAATAAAGCGACGAACTTCTGAAACAGTCTTGAAATGGGGAATTTCCAAGATGCACTTAATTTTTTCTGAATCTACCTGAAGTCCTTTTTCCCCTCATAACCCAAGTGCCTCAGTTCTGAACAGCAAAACTTACACTTCGAATAGCGTTCCTCGAATGTTTGAGTCACTATTATAATATCGTCGAGATATATGAACACGCGGCTTTGCAAGTTTCCTGAAAGTACTCTGTCGATTAAGCCCTGCCAAGTTGCAGGCGAATTACTTAGCCCAAAGGGCATTCCTCGAAACTAGAATAGCCCGCGATTCGGGACTGTGAAAGCTGTGTACTGTCCGATATATTTAGCATCACGTAGTTTATTGAGTGTCGGTGTCATATGAGGGAGAGCTTCCTTGTTCGTGACGTTATTTAACTTACGATAGCAGACGCGGAAACGATAAGTTCCATCTTTCTTTTTAGCCATTACTACTTTAGAGGACCAGGCACTATCTGAATTCTCTACAACCCCGGCTTCCAGCATCTCTTAAAGCTCCTCATTTATAACTTTCTGGATAGCTGCTGACACGGGGTAGTATTGATGCTTAATTGGAGCTGAATCGGTATGTATGGTATGTTCCACCTGATTGGTGCAACCTAGTCCGTCCCCCATTTTTGTTTCAGCTTCCGTTATTATCGCACTAAGTTCTCTTTGTTGACAAGTAATGTCCTCGTTCGCAAAATCGCTTGAATTTTCCTTTAAGTTCGCTGTTGTTCCCATTGCACGCTAAAAATCAATATCGAAAATAATGCTATGTGGGAGCTCCGCAATAACTTCCGTATCTACAACTGCAATCTGCCCTTCGAGTTCAATAGGTAAGCTAACTTCGCCTTCAATTCAAAAGTCACAAATAACTGCCGTCCTGAATCCCCAAGGATTGTTCTAGAAGTTCCTGAATCTAACAATCCACAAACCTAAAGACCGAAAATCGAAATTGCTAAATTTCGACGAACATCACACTCTACATCTGTAAAGACATAATACACTAACGTGTTGATTGTATCATCATACCTTTCAAATCTGATTTTCTCTGGATGGAGAATCATCACCAGAGCTCGACCCACCATTTACTGTCAAGCTCTTCCTTCGTTTCCCGAATTCTAAG
Source organism: Dioctria linearis (assembly GCA_963930735.1). Classification (NCBI taxonomy): domain Eukaryota; kingdom Metazoa; phylum Arthropoda; class Insecta; order Diptera; family Asilidae; genus Dioctria; species Dioctria linearis. The sequence continues at coordinate 212,946,730 of OZ005740.1, read as the reverse complement.
CCGGTGGATTGCGTGCTTGTGAAGATGGTTTTAAATTATTCTCTTCTTGTCTATGGGATTCACTTCCCGCATTTGAAAATCTAACTCGATGTGGTTCACTTGACAAAACCCCTCTACCATTCTGTCCTGCTGTTCTGAAGCTGATTGTGAACCCCGCTCTTGATTCCACAGAGCACATTTACAATTACTACACCTAATTTGAGTAACACCTGGAGTCCCGCAACCGTAACATCTTATGCTCTCCATACAAAACCGTGCTATATGCCTAAAACGGCGGCATCAAAAACATTGAATTCCTCTGTTGTCAGTTTGATTATAGTTTCTTCCTTGGCTCGAAATGGCCGATAAATTGTGCTCCGTACCAATGTACGCCAAATCTGGCTCAAGTTGATGACTATTCCTTTTAGATGGTCGTGGAACATAGGCAGAAGGTCTAACTGATTCTAACTTTCTCCCCAACTCATTAAAGATCTTTAATAGTCTTGACCTCGACCAAACTTAATTGAGTCTGATAAAAGGGGTTGACATTTCTTTCCAGTATAGCTACTTCCTGGAGCTCAGTTAAAGGATTGGATAACCGCGCGAACATATTTATCACAATCGCAATGTGCATTCCGATAATCTCCCCACTGCCCTGTGTTTGCCGCTTAATCTCATCTGGTAACCGATAATCATAAAACAGAAACTCTTTCTTCAGTTCTCTAATTAATTCTGACCGAGAATGGAAGCTTGGCTTGTTAGCTCTATACCAAATGAGAGCTCGCCCTGAGAATAAATCGTAAGCTGAGTGAAATAGTTGCTTGTTGATTCCACGCGCTTCAGCTAGTTTACTTACCCGCTCTAGGAGTGAATTTAATGATTGGCCAGGATCCCCAGAAAACTTATTTCCATTTGTATAGAGGGACTCTTGTATGAGCAGCGGTCATCACTTTAGCTGTTATTGACAAATCTTCAGCTTCAGGTTCGTCTTCTTCATATCCACCATAAGCCTTAATTTGTAACATCCCTAAACTCAGCACTAAATTGGTTCGAACTTGAGCTACTTCCTCTCAAAAGCTTACTCGATCTTTGTCAATAGTTTCCGGTAATCCTTACTAGTCGAATCGCCTTCGAAAACATCTAAGAGCCCCTGATTTTCTTCACTTTCTTGTTTAACGCCTCTATATCCTTATCATAAGTGAACGGAGAAGGGCTCAATACATTCCCCTTTTGAACGGCGTGAGGCCTAACGCAAGCTAGGCCGCATCTCATCAACCTTTCCAGTTGGTAAGCCCCTTAATTGGAGTTCATATGATAATACCTCTTGGTTTAGGCTGTTTACTTCCATGATGAAAGTTAAATGGTATTCCCAATTTATAAAAGGATATACTAATGATAGGTAACGAATATCCTTCTAATCTTCTACAAAGACAACCACATGTATGCTGACAAGTTTAGGCTAGCATTAAATTAAACACCAGCGGCGGGTAATTACCCAAGAATCTTTCAGAAATAATTGAGAAACTCGACAGATAGAGTAAAAGGAAATTTATCAATAAGTCCGATATTGGAGTTCCTCTAATAGCACAAATCTCAGGAAAATTTGTATGCGGTCTACGGATTCAGTTATATGCAAATTTATAATAAAATATGTACGTATGTACGTGTAGCCTAAAAATTCTTAAGCCCTATCGAACCGAAAAAAAAATATTTTTGTGGGTATCACAAAAACAAATTGAAAATTTGCGAAATTTGTAGATATGTATAAGTGCGTACTCGTGTATAACTCGTAAATATTAAAGCATTAAAATAGCAGAATACCAAATAAAAAACTTTGTATGTCAGTACTACCACAAAAATTACAAAATTTAAAAAAAAATCGTTAGTGTTTACAGCTGCGTACTCGCAACTCATACACCTTAAAGTACTAAAACAGCAAAAAGTCAAATTAGATTAAAAAATTAAAAAAAATTGTAAGTAGGTACAAGCTCATAAATCTTTGAATACTAAAATATCAATATACCTACCAAATCAAAAATAAAATTTGTATTCCACAAAAAAAATTGCTAGAATATAGCGCTCAAAATGTGCAATCAAAATGTAGTTATAGTAAATATATGTATATACATATATATATATTATATATATATATAGTTGTAGATTTAAATTAATTGGTCTAAACCTCTTCGGTACTGTATATTGTAATAATTCTTACGTACGTATAAACAAAAGGATAATAATCCATTCCTAAAACTTTAGTTTATAGTCTCCCAATTCCCAGTATTTCAACTATACAAAATTAACGAAAGCTTCTGAAGGCTTTGACATCTCTAAGTGGTAACTCAGTAGAAATACATAGCAGAGAAACTGGGTCAAATTTTATAATATGGGTCAAGCGCCGAAATAGTATAATTGTACATAGGCTGCAGTAACCAAGCGACACCACTGATTTGTTTTGTATATCAGATTTTTATACTTCTCCTCTTGTCTGTTCGTTACTGCACCACACGTAGTCTTAGCGCTATCGTTATCGTTTAGAGTAAATAAATCACAAACTCAAAAATATTATATATGGTTAATAATACTTTTTATTTTTTTATTTTTGTTTTTAATTCTTTTGAAAGCCCCATTTAATTCCTTTCATTTGAGATATCACACAAAAGAATCGAATAACCCGATCCCAAGTAATCAGCAAAGTAAGAAACACGTCCACAGTGAAAACATTAAAATTTGAGTCTCCCTGTATCCAAGACCGGAGGTCGACAGGCTAAACAAAAAAAAGGCGGATCCAATATTTTTTAGTACTTAACTAATTCTGAAAGTTTCATCGAAATCGGAGGGGTCGGGTCCAAAAAACGAAAATGTTGATAGTTTTGGTATGGAATTGCTGCCTTCTTTTTTTTGTTTAACAAAACTTGTAGCCGCACGTTACACACTACATCACTGACATCTCGACTTGAATGGAGCTGATCGCTTCACCTACCAAAGCATTCCCCCTCTCGAATCGCCATTCTTGCAGCTTTTATATAGGGATTTTTGCAATTTTGCTCTTCGTGGGTTTTTGAATTTGCATTTTAACGTTTTGTTCGGCGTATTTATGTCGTTTTAAGTTTTGTATTTGGTAAAATCAATTTTAGTTATCGAGCAAAGAACAAAAAAATTGCTTATTGCATCTACGCTTATAAAAATTGTTGTCGCCTCAAAAAGTACGTATAAATTCTACGGAAAAAATTGCGGCCATCCCTACATCAGGGGCCGGATTCACTAACTCGGAGAGTTGTGGAGATGAGAGTTCTTTTGAGACTTAACTCTCCACTCGGAATTCTGTAACTCGGGGAATTTGTATTGAGAAGTACCAAACTCTCTATTCCACTCGACAAAACTCTCGGCTGTGTTAGTTGTGGAGAAGTAAGAAGGATATTTCTCAACTGACAGTATTGACTGCTTTTGTTATGTTTCATGAAGGTACCTAGGATTTTCAAATTGAATTACGGATTCACTTCATATCCTGGCTATGTTTACAAAAACCAATTATGGAAATCCTTTCAATCCTTACAGAGAAATAAGGATTTTGGTGTCTCAAGGTACCTGCTAAATATTTTAAATTACGCGGAAATGATCAATGTGGTATTCTTCCAGTACAGAAGAGATGCTATAAAAATGTTAAGTATGCACGTCAAAGCTTGTATGTAGGATGAAATCGCATCTACATTTTGTCCCCTAAGCAGGAATGTAATTCGTTTTTCAGTCCAATAAATGGTTTTAGGAGATAACTGCAAAAGAAGTGAATCAGTCCTTCTTCAGATGAAAAAATTTCCGTTTTTTATTACAAAACGGACAAATTTTCAACTCATCATTATGAAGAACTGGTAAGTCGTGGAAATTCGCTTTCCATCTGTTGGAAAAACCCCAATGCTCTACGACCCTCCGACACAGAGCTAGCCGTCCTTGAATATTGCGACACTTCTCACGTTTTCTCTAACTCCCCAAGTATTTTATAGAATCGGGAGTGGTGTGGTAGGGAGTTTTAATCGGAGAAAAGAAAATTCTAATCTCCCAAACTCCCAAACTCTCCGAGTTACAGAATCCGGCCCCAGGTCGAGGCATTGTTGATTTTATATTGGAGCGAGGCACTGCTCTCGGCTTCGGCCAATGCATAAAAATTCGACGGAAGACAGGTCCAGTAAATTTCTGAGAAAAATTGTGGCTTTCCCTAAATCGGGTCGAGGCAGCGCTGATTTTGTATTGAGGGAGCAATGACTTAAAATAATGGAATGTGCGATTTGCTATTTCATTGGCACACATTTTGTGTTTATTGATATCAGGGTTTGAGCATCATTTAAAACGTTTACTACATAAAAAAACGTAAAGCTCAACCAGTCAAATGAAACTATACACCCGAAAATCGATTTAAATTAAAAATATATATTTTCTTGTATCCAAGTGATATTTTAATCGCTTGTAAGGAATTAAACTCATTCCGACTTTAATTTTCAAAAGGTTATTTTTACCTGAGAGACGGAGCATAGTAAACACTATCTTTACCTTATTCTTCCTGTGGTGATTGCATCTGCAGTCAACATAAAAAACATCAAATAGCAGAAGAAAACTTTCAGTAAGCGATATTTTGCGTTGGTAGTGCGAACTCTGCCATAGCGCGAGAGAGAAGGCTATAAAACTTGTGCCATATTTTCCAATAGGAAAATGGCAATAGGCTCAGTCCATTGTTGTAATTTAAGTCAGTGGGAGCGAGGCATTGCTGGCTTACCCTTTGGGCACTGATAATGCATAGTTTTGTTCTACGTGACGTGTCCAGTCTTTTTATGGTATTAGTTTGTCTATGGTTAAACGCTTAAAATATTCTTCAAAGTATAAACAATTTATCTAGAAAAAAACTGTTTTTGGAATTCTCAAGGTTATGTAATAAGCATTAATTTTTTGTTACAAATTTACAGAAAATGTTTCTGCAGAATTTTTTTCACTCTTGGTGGCCGACAGGCGCTATTTTCAGTTTCTGTGTCGGTCTCCAGTCTCCACCTATATTAAGTAGGTACATAAGAATTCAAAAGAAAAAGTTTCCAGGAAAATTCTAAGGAAAAATTTTACAAATTACAACTACAAATTTTTACTTGTATATTACAATTACAAACTTGTAATACGGATTACTGTTTCACATAGTACAAATAGCTAATTTACAAATTTGTGATAAGAAGGAGAAAAATTTTAGATTAACAAGTGTGTTTGTCACAGTTTTTTAGAAGCGTGGTTTCGCAAGATTTGTAACTGAATTGTAAACTACAAGTGTTTTTCCACAAATTTGTGAATATCAAAACAAAATGGAGCAATTGCAAAATAAAATGAACAAATTAAATAAAATGGTACTTGCTTCACTAGAAAGACATGAAGAGGACATTATTTTCGAAAACGCCAACGCCTTAAATATTCTGAATCCCTTGAACTCGCAGGGTATTTTAAAAGAAAAAGATGAGAATGATGTTGTGTGACAAAACATGAAGAGAGGAACAATATTAAGTTTTTTCTTTAATAACAATAGCCAACTAATTAACTTTAGATATAAATAAATAATGCAAAGAAAACGGGTTCAACAGGTGGCAGTAATGTTTTCACAGACGATAACATCATTATTACTATTATTGCAAAGGCTTATTGAGGAACCATCGCTCACTCTTTCTTCTTGTCATCAATGCCGCAAAGAATAAAAGAAAAAGAAACAAGGTACGAATATATGTTTTTACTTTCGATACTATTTTTTAAATGTATTGCTCTTTTAACAACACAAAATAAAAACTGGGTGCCAAGAGGATGTAAAGGTCTGAAGATGTTAAAGTCTTTCCTTTAAAAAACATAATTCAGTAAGACATTCGTGATCTGCAACTCCACGCAATTTAAAAAAAAGGAGAGGGACTTGAGACTAGGGAGAAGTGATATAACGTCTGAAATGGAAGGAGAAAATAATTCAGAAGATCAAGATTCAGCTGTGCACGAGAATATTTTTAATTTCAGTACAATAGATATTAAGAAAAAATGAATCCAGGAAATATTCATAATACTCTTTATTATTTAATTTTTTTTATAAAAATGATGAAGGGAAAGTTACCATTTATGACGATGCAAATTGGATTTTTTTTTACATAATTATTAATCTTAAAGTGCTTAGAACTCTTGGGTAAAAGGATATTTTCATACCAAACGTATTTTAGAATTCACAGCCTCTTAAGAGCGGAACCGTTTCAGCATCGATTCAGCACAATCAGTTCTTGGAGGAAGAAGACGGACCTTTGTATGGTGCTGGAAATGTTGAAGTCAAAGATTTTTTATAACATTAAACTTTTTATAAGTTTTTCTAGGAACAATATTATTCAGCGCGCAGGGCGCTCTACAGGTTCAACGGATAAATCGATTCACATTAAGCTTTGTGCAATTGAAAGGAAAATCTATATGCTGGGCCATCAGGAAACGATATTTGTCAAAAATTGATTTAGAAATAGTTTTCTTGTCCGTTGAAGCAAAAAAAAAACGGGGTAAAAAAATTGTTTTTTTTTTCAACCCAATTTGTTTCGCATGAACTTGCAGAGCTGTGGAGCGCCCCGCGCAGTCCAAAACACGACCACCGCGGTTTTGTTTGATGGGAGCTGCATACGCCATTTTGTATTTTTTTTTTAATTAAATTGTAATTTACTCTCCATTGATAGAAGAATAAATTACGTCCAACTTCCAAAAGTATTTATTCGGAAAATTTTGCAAAATTACGCAAGTACATGGTTGGTGTCATCCAAAAGGAATTTTGAATATGATGACGAAGGGTTGTAAGACATGGTGGTGCACCATTATCCACAGTCATGGGAAACGTTTAGCCACCATGGTTATTCAATGATGGTACTAAGGATTTTCCGCTACTTTGGGATTGTTTGATGCGAAAACCATCTGAATCTGAAAATCTGGTACAACCCAAACAATGTCCAGTTTGATTGTTCAAGAGGAAAGGCATGTGTGGCCCACGTATTATCTTTATGAAAAATTTTACGACTAATTAGAATAGTGATATATGGCTCGTGGACTCTCCTTGGTGTGTCAGTGAACTTATGATTGATTGAATGGAATTAAATAATTGAACCGAAGTGAATGAATTGATTGAACCGAATAGAATGCACTGAATGAACTGAATGAATTGTATATGTGTATATGGCTCATTATTTACTTGAATTGATTCGGGAAATGTTTGCAAAATTTTCCGAATGAATAATAATTACCCAGGGTCCACCTTCATAGATGTCATCACTATCACCTTAAACAGAGAAAATATACCAGGTGAAAACATTAACTAACGTGGAGGAAGTCATGACCCAATCACTCAACTTCACATTAGAAGACATCCAACATCCTGATACCACCAACAACAACAACCACACACACAACCCTTTCTTCCCAACTGTCACTTTCCCGTCAAAACAGCATGCATACAAATAACTACATAAAGCACACCCAAAGACTATCCAATAACATCATCCTTATTCCCTACAATAAACAAACACATAAAATCAAACACACAATTAGTCCTAACATCACTCAACACCACCAGATTTCCACAACTGACAACATACTATTTCCAGACTAATGGTATAGCATTATCGGTTTCAATTGCCGCAACTGCAATATTACATACATAACTTACACTGAAAAAACAGCATACGCAACACTATATTACACAACATCAGACATAATAATATTCTGAGAAAATATAACATTTCCTTCAAACACAGCACAAATAAGCTGCACAAAACAATTGCAAGAGAAAGAGATCACAAAGAAGCCTGGGCCATCATAGCGGCCGATAGAAACACATAAGAACAAATACAACCACGTCATGCTTTTGAACAACCCGCCTTTAAACTGCATTACCAGACTAGATTCATCCAACATCTTCGTCAAAAACAAATACATCTAACCACACAACAGGACCAGATTATATCTATTATTCATCCAACAAATACATCTAACCACAAAACAGGACCAGATTATATCTATCTAACCACACAACAGGACCATATTATATCTATCTAACCAGACTAAATTCATCTAATAAAACGGCGAAAAATGAATCACACTGTAGGGCACCACCAAATAATATGCTTCCAATACATTGACTTCTCGATTCATTTCCAACATCCCAATGCAACCTCTCGCGTAAGCACGCACCGCACGGAAAGAACTATCAAGCTAGTCTTATAGGAACACTGGTCGTGTGTGGTCGAATTAAGCTTACTAGTAGTCAAGCGGGCTGAACTAATAGAATTGAACTAAGTAACAAAGTAATAGTTTGTAAAGTATTTTAAGTAAAAATGAATTGAATTAAACGATAAAATCGACATCTATTTTCTTTTCCTAAATTTTCGATCGCTCAAACATGATCCTCAGTACAGCCTCCGTTTTCGACAAAATTAGGCACGACATATTGGTGAACCCGACGCTTAATCTACAGTCTTCAGTATCAGAATTGCAACCTTACAGCAATTAGAAGAAAACATTTCTATCCCTGTTTTGCTGTCGCAGAACATTATAAGGCCGAGATTCAAGAATTACAGGAACTGCAAATTGGACATATAAAAAAATTATTTTCAATTTTTGCGGACAGAATAGCAGTACATACATTGTGCCGTTTGGGGACATAAACACACACATATTGTATAACACAACATAGTCCATCGCTTCGCATTCGATCGCAACAGCTGCGTGCATATATATTGAAGTAGTCTACACGTCATTACTCACAGCCACAAGTGTATGGTCGCAGCGAACGTTCACTTTCGATGGTGTGAACTTCAATGTGGACTAAACGGAATAAACAAGAAAGCTTTGGCCCTTAGTACATGCTCATACCAGAGAAACGTCAAAGCTCGCCGCCTATCTTCAGCATTGGACGAGTTTGATGGAATGTTCGCAAATAATACGTTCTTTCAAAATTGTATGGTATAAATATTTATATATTTTTTTTAATTTAAATGAAAATTTATCCAAATACCATAAATATTATATTCCAGTAATTATATATTTAGATAATTATTCTATTGATATTTAATTTGATACAAATTTCATATGAATACATAGGATTAATTTTCTTTGCAATTTTAGAGTAAACTTAATTTTCTTTAATATCCAAACCATTTGTCTGTGAACCAAAGACGGCTAGTGATTTCCAGAACAATGAGTAACAATATTTTTCGATATATTAATTTTTCTTGTACATATATCAATTTGGCGATGCGTGCTACCTTTAAATTAATTCAAAAGAGCCCAGATAAAACGATCTCCATTTACTTTAACATGAATCGAATAGAAAGATCAGAATGCCAAGTGGAACCGGGGAGGAGACGCTAAATCAACCTGCTGGTGGAAGCTCAGCAATTAACGCCCCAGAGGGAAATGCATCTAACGACATTAAAAGTAATCTCAGCGATAATGTTTCCCAAGAGATTTACAATATAAAATTACCAACATTTTGGGAAGAAGCGCCAGCGCTGCATTTTTAAGTGCCTTAAGAGTGTTAGCTATTGATCACCCACTCAACCAGCCACATATGAGATGTGAGATTATCATTTTCCAATCTATTCAACGAGCCACATATGAGATATGAGATTATCATTTTTCCAATCGATTGAAGGCATTTTAACTGGAATTAGTAATTTTGTGGTCAGTTTTCTTTTCTAATTATTTCGATTACTTCTCTTCTAATTAAATAAATTTTAGGTCTATCACCAAGGTGCATGGATTTATTCCTATTGTGAATACATCCATATAGATTGCACTGCCTGAAAGGTGCATGGATTCGTTCCTATTGTGAATACATCTATATAGATTGAACTACTTCAAACTTTCTAAAACTGACTAGTTAGAGTCGGGCCAACTCACACTGGTTAAATTTGTACCAACTTCCACAAGGTTAAATAGGAAGCGCTTACGTTGCCCCAAGCAACAAGGAACATCCATTGATTGGCTCAGACTTTTAGCCTGACCATACATCGTCAAATTGTCAAAGCATATCGAACTAAATAGAGGCTTTTAACCCACAAGAAAGGGGAAGAATATTGATAACGAATCTGTTGAACACTCTGGCAGGGGTAGTGACTACGCATCACATGACATCATAGAATGATTTCCATGTGAAGAAATCTACAAGATTTCTATACTATATATGATACCCAAGTGAAGACATCAACAAAGTTTATGTACTATATATGATCCCCATGTGAAGATATTTACAATTTTAATTAATAAACACATAAGATTCTACAACAATATATTACTATATAAATTCTCACACAAGACTTTACAATAATTAAAGTCACTATACACATAGAATTAATAAAAGATGGGATGAGATGAGATTGATTGTTTGATTAATCAATGTGTCCCCCAAAAAAGGTTTAGTAGTGACATTTAAACAATGACGGCAGTGATGGCCCAACAATAATGGTTGCCACCAAACAATGGATCCAAACAACAATGTCCCTGAAAAATGGCAATGACAGTTTGAAACAAACCATCAAACAGTCAATATTTCCCCAAAAAAATCTCTAGCACAGTGCTGATAGTTTGAACGAACCGATAGTTTTGACAACTCTTCATTAAATGCGAATCAAATGAACAAAAAACAACAACTCCCTGACTGTGAATCCAATAATAATAATGTGAATTACTCCGTTCAAAAATAAACATGTTGTGAATTACTAAGTTTGAAAATAAAATTAAAAATAAAAATAAAAATTGAATAAAATAATTAAGAATTGTGTGAGTTACTCTGCTTGAAAATAAAAGAAAATAAAACTGTGTGAATTACTCCGTTCGAAAAAATATATAAATTAAATAAAAATAAGAAAACGCCTGCTGACTGTAAAATCAGAATTGTTGCGAATTACCCGGAATCAACATCAAATTCGCTTCAAAAACAACCTCTACCCTGCTTCAAAATCCACCCAATTCTTTGTCAATTATTCCGTTCGTTGTGAAATACTCTGTTCAAATTCAACATGAAAATCCAATAACCAATCGCTTTAAAATCAACCCCACGTCGTGAATTATTGCGGTTGTTGTGTATTACTCCGTTCGTTGTGAACTCAAATTCAAACCAGAACTTAAATTAGAATTCAACAATGAGAATCCAAGAGTAAAATACCTTTGTGAATTATCCTGTTCAAATTGAAAGCAGAAACCCAAAATAGAACTCGACAATGAAAATTCCATAAACCAAATGCCTGTTGTGAATTACTCCGTCCAGTTGTGAATTAGTCCGTCCAGAATCACTTCGGACACCGTAACAAACGCACTTGTTGTAAATTTGTGAATCACTCCATTCACGTTCAACATAAAAACTCAACTTGGAAGACTCGTTTTATCACAACCTCGGATACCACAATGGTGAAATCGCTGCACTAAGTGTGAAACATATTGTCAATCTTCCACCAAATTTTAAACGTTTCAAATTATAAAAATAAACGAATTTGAATAACATCTAAAATATACAAACTATGTCAAATAAATTGTGTCTAAAACGTAAAGTCTAACGTTTATAAGATCATAGAATCTATATAGTTAAAATGGGACAATAAAAACCTAGTCCTTCGTGGATCTCTTCTTGTGGATTATATGTTCATGGATTCTGTGTTCATAGATTTTTCTCTTGTGGATTGTATGTTCATGGATTTTTCTCTTGTGGATTGTATGTTCATGGATTTTGTCTTGTGGATTGTAACTAATGGATTTCGTGCCCCTGGAATCTTCTCACGTGGGTTATATAATATGTGATAACAACGTGTGGTAGCAACGTGATTCATCATCCGTGAATCATCGATTTTTCTCTTGTGGGTTTTTTCTATATGGATTTTTACCCCTGGAAACTTATCTCTCGTGGGTTATTTAAAATATGATAAAACCGTGATGAATTCGTGAATCGTGGTGATGAATTCGTAAATGGTGAATCTCAGTAGTCACCCAAGATAACTGGATCTTCGTAAAGGATGCTGTCAAAATTCTGAAATTATTGTGATTCTTCTGAAAAACCTTACAGAACCTTTGCCGTGAAAATTTGAAAAATCTTACGGAAACCACGTATGAAAAATCTTATTACAGAGCCCTTTCGTGAAGAATCCCATGGAATACTTGATAATGTGCTTGAATCAAATATCGACGGAAATTTTTGAAAGGAATATTTTGGATATCTAGGGATAAATACCGTTGAACAAACCAATCTCCGGAAGTGAATTAAACACCGTGGACCACCGAACTCCGTGGGTAATCAGAAACAGAGCAGAACTGCAAAACGGTCTTGTGTGACCGGTACTTAATTGTTCATTTTTGGTGAGGTGTGTGATTGATATCCAAATTTCCAGGTGACTATGATGACTTTGTAGAATATGTTTATAATATGTGGAGAAAAGTTCAAATGTGAGTTGTAATATGCTCCTCACCGTGGTGTAATTTGTTCCTAGCCGTGGTATAATATCAAGGAGTATATGTGGTGTGGTGTGGTGTGGATCTGTGGTGTGGTGTGACTCTATATTTCCTAGTGTGGAAAATCTATTGGGAGCTGTCATCTATAGTAGTTATAGGAATTTGGAAAATTTTGCAAAATTATTCGGAAATCCTGCAAAATTACGCAAGTGCATGGTTGGTGTCATCATTACCCAAAAGGTATTAATTAATTATTATAATTATTGTTATCACAGAGAGCGAACGTGTCAATTGAGAGCTCCCGAAAAAAACAGGCTAAAATTGTGTAATAACGTCGGAAAAAGTGTGTAGAAACTAATATTATAGACATCAGTGTTGAAGTGTGTTAAAGTACAAAATTTTTAATCTTAAAAACTATTAATAATTGTGTAAGGAATTGTAAAAAAAGGTCAAATTGAATGACAGGCATTGGATTTTTAATTAATTTTGGTCGTTGCCATGGCAACACGGAAACCGTGAAAAGTTTTAAGTGTTTGAAGGACAGAAATATTTTGTATAACTTAAGTAAGTTCTGATAGAAAAAAAAACAATAAAATATAAAAACATATTATTTGAAAATACTAAGTAATAAGTATATCCTGCCGCACTCAAGATGAGCAGTAGTGATTCTGGGGGGACTGATGATCCACTCAAATTAAGAGGACGGAGGAAGAAGAATACGAAGGCCTCTTCTTATTCCGAAAAACTCCACCAAAAGCCCACAGAAAAGGCCATCAAGGGCCTACTGAAGAGGCTAAAAAACTACAGTCAACTCCGTCGGAGAAGACTACAGGAAGTACACATGCCGCTGTCCCAGAAGTATCGGGACCATCAGCTCCGAACACTAATGCAAAAGCAGCAGTATCCGCAACGACACCGGCGACTACATCCAGCCAAGGGCAAAAGCCAAGCTTGGCAGAAGTTGTGAAACGGCTTCGGATTCAGCGCCAAAGCCAAGCAATGTTGTGATGAGGCCACCGCTTTCTGCAGCGAAGGCAAATGCCTCAAAGGGATATACGATTCCAAAAACTTTTGCCTGAGCATATCCGGCTCGAGGCACTGGATACACGTTGTCCGCTTCAGCGCCATTTGGTAGGGAATTTTGTTGCTGACTGCCCCAGGAGCAGCGGGAAGAAGGCTGAACCGAGGGTTCCCCTCGGAGGAAAACCACTACTATAGTAGTGGCTCTGGAGAAGGAATCGTCGGCCGGTACTCGACCTCCTATTTTGGGAGCAGCCAGTGGCTGAAGTTGTCTCAGAGGCAAAAGAAATTCCGGCTATAAACGGGAAGCGAACAAACGGGTGATGCCTGCCTCCTGCAGATCCAGCAAAGCCAGTCTCATCAAAGCGGCCCCACTTGGACGAGGGACGATAGTGGAGCTGGCATTTCGAAGGTTGTTGTGAGAGAGGTGGGAATTATCTCTTGAGTAGCTTTTGGGACTTCGACATGACCCGTCGTGTGATAGTATCATTTCGACTGGTAGCCAATTTTGAAGTCTCGAAGTGGATGGAAACCCCTTCCTAGGACGAAGATCTCCGAGATTCTTGCACAACTCCAGTAAAAGAAGAATTCAGATAAAATCTGGAGTATTCTTGTAAAGGAGCTGGAGAGGCCAGAGTTGTTACTTTCCCTCAGTTTCAACTCCTACAACAGGAGTCCAAGAAGAAGAGGAAGTACAACGATGTAGCTCGGTTAGAACGACTTCATAGGAAGGTGGCGGAGTTTGATACAGGAAGCATCGCTTGGCCGATTCTCCTCGTCCGTAGACGTCCGTACCCTATCATCGTTTGAGCTTCTGATCTCTCTGAATGTGTAAGGTAGGCTCTCTTAACACCGAGGTTTAACTGCTCATTGCAAAATTACACTGTACTATCGAACATGTCAAAATGTTCGATATAGATATTACATTGCTGCAGGAGACGAATTTCACTTAAGACACGTATACACAACTTGCGCCTCGCCGAGGCTCAGGTTGGCAATCATTGTAACCAACAAATTTACACTATCGTCTCCTGTCTATACAGATTTTCTCCCCAGGCTTCGCTTCTTCCTTGGACTTTTTCATTCAACACAAACATATCAAGGTAGTAAAACGTGTACCTTCCTCATGACAAGGACATTCCAAGACAAATTCTTGATAGTGTACTCCAGAATTGATAGACTTTACGTCTCACCTGGAATACTAGAAAAATTTCGTTGGTGTCCACTCGTGAAGTGTGTTCGGTTAGCGATCATCTTCTTTTAGTGGCGACCAGCACTCCTTGTTTGAAAGGAGAACTGCATACTGGATATTCAACAACTATTTGTTGAATTCCGAGCAGTTTCATCAATGAGTTCATTGAATTCTTGTACGATTGGCAAGAGAGGAAAGCTGACTTTCCTTTTCTTAGTCAATGGTGGGATGTTAGAAAGCTCCAGATTCGGCCTTTTATCGAGACGAGTTTCAATCAACGTGGCTATCAAGCTTATAGCTTGTCGCCGAGGTCTCTCGGGTGGCAGCTCTTCTCCCAACTCTGCCGGAGTTGATTCTTTTATTTCAATAGAATTAAAGAACGCTTGGCAACACAGACTTACAAGCATAGCTTTGTTCTGCGCAGCCAATAACGCTAGCTGAGGGGAAGGTGATTCTCTCAACCGAGTACTTCTTTCTGGCGACTAGACGACGTACTGCTTCTTGTGAGGTCAAATCGATGATTGATGAATCTGGACAAGTCCTCAAACGGACAACAGCTATCAGAATATATTCGAGACTACTACAGTAGTCTCTACTCTGAATCGACTTCGACAGCATCCTCGACCACTCATGAATTTCTTGAGAATATTCCCACTTTCTCTGAAGATAGTAAGGAGCTCCTGGATACAGTGGTCACATTGGAGGATATGATTGCTGCGACAAAGGATCTAAGGCGACAACATTTCACCTGGTTATGACGGGCTTGACCTACAGAATTCTTCAAACATTTCAGGGATTTATTAATTTCCTGACCTTTTGGAAGTCCTCAATTCAGCGGTTTCAGGACACGTTCAGACTTTTTCTTCTAGTTGAACGAGATCTGTTATGCGCTTGATTCCAAAGAAGGGTGATTTGCCAGAAGATGGGAAACTGGAGGCTAGTTTTCCCTATGCAATGTAGACTACAAAATCGTATGCGAAGCTTTAGGGGCGATACTC
Organism: Dioctria linearis; assembly: GCA_963930735.1. Lineage (NCBI taxonomy): Eukaryota > Metazoa > Arthropoda > Insecta > Diptera > Asilidae > Dioctria > Dioctria linearis. The sequence goes on along the minus strand of OZ005740.1, from coordinate 212,931,076 downwards.
CACTCAGTTATTGCTTCGGTAATACACCCGCAACAGTCCTATTGTGTACCTGGTCGTAGTATCTACGACAACATCGCGGTAGCCAAGCATTTATTTGCTTACCATGGAACAGACAGGTATACAAATCGCCATGATTTCATTAGACCAACAAAAGGCTTTTGATAGCGTCCTCGCACGAGTATCTCTTGACTGCTCTCCAGGGCATTTGGGTTTGCGCCCAGGTAGGTCGATATCGTTGGGAAACTGTATAGATTTTCAGCGATTTTGATTAAGCATCAAGGGACTGGTTCTGCCTCCTATCTCGTTTTCATCGAGTTATCAGACAGGGCTGTCCATTATCAGGTATGCTTTATTATCTTTCATTGGAGCTGCTACTGGTGAATCTTCGCCGAATGCTCGGACAATATTAAGTTCGTTTACCATATTCCAATGTGAGGGCTCTTATGTTGGCGTATGCGGATGATCTGTCTATTTTCGTGACAAGAGTTGAAGCTTTTCCGGTAGCTCGGTCAGGGAAGGTCAGTTGTGATAAACTATTTGATTACCTTGTCGATCGTTCATCTTCTAAAGTCTGAGACGATTGATGAAGGCTTCGTAGGTCTTCTTCAAGCAAAAGCGATAGGACGCCTTTTGGTGCTGAAGACGATGGGTTGCTGAAAGCACGCTCTGTCTTCCAATAAAGATAGGTGGATTAGGTCCTCACTAACTTGGTTGTGAAGTTCAAGGTGTTCTCCAATTGCGTACATTCCAAAGAGTGTTTTGCCAGAGAGGCAGCTTGATCTCTCAACTGTGGGTGAGTGTACTGGGGAGGGATCGGGCATAGGGGGAGTATTACTACCAGCTCTCTGTTCGACCACCCTATTCATCGTGCTGGCCACATGATATAATCTCAACGATTCAGACCTGGGGCAGAATCAGGCCAGAATCTCACCTTAAGTGGAATACTCTACGGTACACGCAATTCGCGTCGATTCCAATCAGGTTTAATCCTGAATTAATAGCTTCAGTGGTTCAGTAAAGCTCGGGGTTTTGAAGCGGACACGTATACACTGACGGTTTCTCGGAGATATTATTGATTCCTCTGGAAACTGTCGAATAAACACCAACACGACCTGGCTGCTTCTGCGCGGGAGAGATTTCACCAACTTGGGACCAGTGACCCTGGCACTAATTTGGAAGATGCTTTCGTTCTGAACAGACCACCTCACACTTTTTTCAGCCCACTTACAACACATGTCCCTCCGTGACGTGCTTATGACAATAAAAACTCCGGAGAGTACAGGATACATCAGATGGCGAACACACCTCGGGTTCTACAGTTATCCTTCTTATTACAAAGATGCTGATGTAGCATTCAAGTTGCTGCATCACAGTCTTGTGCATCCTAATCTGTTGTCGACATGGTGGTGCACCATTATCCACAGTCGTGGAAAAAAGTTTAGCCACCATGGTTATTCAATGATAGTACTAAGGATTTTCCGCTAGAAAGAGGTGTAGACGGTATATACTTGTACTTTGGATTGTTTGATGGGAAAATCATCTGACGGGAACCCGTCTCATTGATGATGAAAAATCTGGTACAAACCCAAAACAATGTCCAGTTTGATTGGTCAAGAGGAAAAGGCATGTATGGCCCGACGGATTCTCTTTATGAAAAATTTACGAAAAATTTTACGATTAATTAGAATAGTGATACATGGCTCGTGGACTCTCTTTGGTGTGTCAGTGAATTTATGATTGATTGAATGGAATTAAATAATTTTAACCGAATTCATTGAATTGATTTAACCGAATAGAATGAACTGAATAAATTGAATGAATTGTATATGTGAATATGGCTCATAATCAACTTGAATTGATTCGGAAAATGTTTGCAAAATTTTCCGAAATGAATAATAATTACCCAGGGTCCATCATCAGAGATGTCATCACTATCGCCTTAAACAGGGAAATTATACCAAGTGAAACCTAAAGCTAACGTGGAGGAAATCATGACCCAATCATTCAACCTCACCTTAGAAGGCATCCAACATCCTGATACCACCAACAACAACAACCACACACACAACCGTTTCTACCCAACTGACACTTTCGCGTCAAAACAGCATGCATACAAATAACTACATAAAGCACACCCAAAGACTCTCCAATAATATCATCCTTATTCCCTCAATAAACAAACACATAAAATCAAACACACAATTAGTCCCTAACATCACACAACACCACCAGATTTCCACAACTGACAACATACTATTTCCAGACTAATGGTATAGCATTCATCGGTTTCAATTGCCCGCAACTGCAATACTACATACATAACTTACACTGTAAAAAAACAGCATACGTAACACTATATTACCACAACATCAGACAAAAAAATATTCTGAGAAAACATAAACATTTCCTTCAAACACAGCACAAATAAACTACACCAAAAAACAATTGCAAGAGAAGCAGATCATTTGGGCCACCATAGCGGCCTATAGAAACATACATATAACAACAAATACAACCACGTCATACCTTTTGAACAACCCCGCCATTAAACTGCATTACCAGACTAGATTCATCCAACATCTTAGTCAAAAAGCAAATACATCTAACCACAACAACAAGACCGGATTATATCTATCTATTCATCCAAAAAAATACATCTAAACACACAACAGGACCAGAGTATATCTATCTAACCAGACTAAAATTCATATCACAAAAGAAAAAATGAATATCACACTTACAACGGATATCTATCTATTCATCCAAAAAAATACATCTAACCACACAACAGGAGCAGATTATAACTATCTAGCCAGATTAAATTCACCTGATAAAACGCCGAAAAATGAAAAACACACTGTAGGGCACCACCAAATAATATGCTTCCAATACATCGACTTCTCGATTCATTTCCAACATCCCAATGCAACCTCTCGCGTAAGCACGCACCGCACGGAAAGAACTATCAAGCTAGTCTTATAGGAACACTGGTCGTGTGTGGTCGAATTAAGCTTACTAGTAGTCAAGCGGGCTGAACTAATAGAATTGAACTAAGTAACAAAGTAATAGTTTGTAAAGTATTTTAAGTAAAGATGAATTGGATTAAACGGTAAAATTGACATCTATTTTCTTTTCCTAAATTTTCGACCGCTCAAACACGATCCTCAGTACAGCCTCCGTTCTCGACAAAATTAGGCACGACATATTGGTGAACCCGACGCCCGCTTAATCTACAGTCATCAGCATCAGAATTGCAACCTTACAGCAATTAGAAGAAAACATTTCTATCCCTGTTTTGCTGTCGCAGAACATTATAAGGCCGAGATTCAAGAATTACAGGAACTGCAAATTGGACATATAAAAAAATTATTTTCAATTTTTGCGGACAGAATAGCAGTACATGCATTGTGCTGTTTGGGGACCCACACACACACATATTGTATAACACAATTTAGTCCATCGCATCGCATTGGATGCAAAACCCTCGAGAATACTTCCCAAGCCATGAAACAGAGATCTATATGTGTGCGTTCGGAGTCCGTTCTCTAAAATTTTCTATATTGATGCTTATGGAAAAGCGACAAACATTGACTTTATATATGCCATAGAGCCTAAACTACAATCCATACAGGAAAATAGTCTTCTAGTAATTTAAAGCTTACCTTCCCAAAGGCTACACTTTCTGTATACCTTACTTAACAAAATAATAAAATAGTTTTGATTACAAAGTAATCTTACCATTTTACGCTCTCAGCTGAGTAATAAATGCATGTGTGTGTGCAGCCGTAGTCCGAATCTGTAGGCCGCTACATTCGATATCATCAGCCCACGGCATCCCATGACGGCACAGCGGCATTGCAATGATTACTAATTTTAAATAGTCTATCAGAACCAGCTTAACACAAGCTCGCTGCATGGACATGTTTAATAAATAAACGTCTCAACAATACATGCGTTTCATCATTTAGTCGGTGTTAGTACTAGTATGTTACACTAAACATACACCGAACACCGGATAAAATGACATGCAACATAGAACAAGACAATTTAAAAAAGTTAATTAAAACAAAATTAAATATTAAATAGGCGTTTTTTTTTTAAACATGCTTAGGGACGTCAACAACAAAATTCTCAGCCATATTATTGACAGTAATACACATTCGATTAATAGGTTCATACATGCTAAAGTTAGACCTTGAGGAGTTAACATGCAACAGAGGTAGCCTTCTCAAATTGTGGCTACTATCACGGAAAGAGATTTTGTTACGTAACAATAGAGAATCAATATTCGCGTTTAAGAGTTGATGCACAAATGTTACATCGGCAACCAAGCGACGTTTCTCAAGCGAGTGCATATTCAAAAGCTTCAAGCGATCCTCGTAGGGTGGAAGAATTAAAGAATTATTCCAGGGTAGATGCCTGAGAGCAAATCGTAGGAAGTTCCGCTGAACAGACTCGATACGGTCGATGTGTGTACCGTAAAATGGAGACCAGACCTGGCTGGCATACTCAAGAAGTGGTCTCACAAAGCAAGTGTACAAACGCAATGTTATGGTAGGATTTGAAAACTCTCGGGACCAACGTTTTATAAAGCCCAGCATAGAACTACTCTTTGAAACCATGTAGTTTATATGGGAGATAAAATTCAATCTGTGGTCACATTTGACACCCAAGTCACAGACAGAGTCCACACGGCGAACCGAGGAATCCGAGAAACTCATAATCATAAGTGATGGGTTTCTGATTCCTGTGGAAAGTCATAACCTCACATTTGTTGATATTGAGTACCAAATCATTGCTCTTGCACCAATTGTAAAATTTTTGAAGGTCACCCTGTACCTGTTCACAATCGTTAACAGATTTAATCTGAGCGAAAAGCTTAATATCGTCAGCATAAATCAAGACCTTACAGTACCTCACAACAAAGACAATGTCGTCAATAGACAGAATAAAGAACAACGGGCCCAAGTGACTCCCTTGTACGCCAGACGAAGCCTTCAATACTCTAGAGATGGAATGGCGGAATAAGATTTGGTATGTTCTGTTATCAAATAAGACTCCGTCCATTTTAGAAATATTGGGGGAAACCCATATTTTTCCATTTTAAACAGTATCACGGAGTGAGATAACTTGTCGAACGCCTTACTAAAGTCTGTATAAATGCAATCTGTCTGATAGCCTTTTGCAAACCCGCAAATGGTATCCGAGACAAATTCCAACAAATTAGTGGTTGTAGACCTGTCCGAAATAAACCCATGCTGGTTTGAAGAGAGCAAATTCTTACAGGAAGATGAAAGTTGAGAGTAAATGATAGATTCGAATAATTTGGGCATACAAGATAATTTTGCAATAGGTCTATAGTTAGAAATTTCAGTTTTACTACCTTTTTTGTGGATAGGTATGATAAAGGAGTTTTTCCATAGCTGCGGGAAACAACCACTATCGAGCGATTTTTGGAAGATAATTCTCAGCGGAGCTACCAGGGCGTGGCAGCATGACTTAAAAAAGGCTGGAGGGATCCCATCAGGACCAGTTGTGAAGTCATTTGGAAGCCCATTAATATGATCCAGTATATCCTCTTCTGAAATTGAAGGGATAGTGAATGAAACGTTATGGGAATCATTCATATGACTGAAGTTGCCATTTTGAGGTTGAAAATTTGATGAGAGCAAAGGCATTGTCAAAAAATGAAGCAAACATATCGCAAATTTCAGACGAATCATCACTAGCAGAATCCTTGTACCTCATGGTATTGGGGTAGTTGTCCGTTTTTTTCTTCATATTAATAAACTTAAAAAACATGCGTGGGTCACTAAATAATTTCGTACGCATCCTTTGAACATACTCATCATAAAGTGCAGAAGAAAGTTCTCTGAACTTATTATAGGATGTGAGGAAGTTGCTGTGACTTATAATGTCCTTGTACCTCATATAACTTTTCCATAGCTTATTCTTCCTATTTTTAAGACGTTTAAGTTCTTTATTGAACCATGGCGGTGATGTTTTATTCAACCGCTGACGCTCGCGGGGAATACAAGAAGAAAATAAATCGAAAAGAATTATGAATAACTTAGAAACGTTTTCATCAACACAATTGCAAGACAGAAATGTGTAGAAATCAATAGAGGTAAGTCTACTGGAAAGTTCTGAAAAGTCAGCCTTTCTAAAATTGAAAAAGTATTGCGCTTCGTCACAATATGTGAGGTTTTCGGTTACATAGCAATGTGTAATTTGAAGAGGAGGGTGGTATTTGTCAAGAGTAGACATTATAACTGGGCTAGGTTCAACTAATAAGTTACCCGCGTCAGTAGAAAATACCAGGTCTAACTGCCTACCCATGTCATTCTTAACATTACTGATTTGGCTGAGACCAAGAGATGAAATAGTGTCAAGAAAAAGTGATTCCCTTGTTGTCAAGTTATTAAGTGGAAGATAGTCATCGTCATCATCATTAAGTACCCATTGTATATTGGGTAGGTTAAAATCACCAATAAGTAGTAATTCGTCAAGAGGTTCCATCTTACCATGGATAAAATTAGATGTTAAAATGAGTAGGTCATAAATATTCTGACCTTTGTCGTCGACGATATTTATGGAGTCTGGAGGAATATAGCAACAAAGTATGTATAAGTCATATTTTACGAGAGACATCTTAAGAACTATAAGTTCAATGTCGAGAGTGTTGGAGAAACTGGGGAGCTCAACTTGGCTGCAATTTAAGTGGTTTTTACAGGCGAGGAGTACGCCACCGCCACGAACTTCAGAATCAGTATACCTATCTCTTCTAAAAATTTGATAAGAATTGTCAAAGATTTCAGCATCGCGAAAACCATGATGCAGCCAAGTTTCAGTAAAAGCAACTATATCAAAACAATTTGCAACAGAGGACTTAAAGATTTCTGCAGTTTTTGTCCGAATCCCCCTTACGTTTTGATAGTAAAGGGAGAGCGATTTGAGTTTTTTGAGATATCGCTGCTAATTTTAGCTGTACTTCTATGTTGGTGTCCAGAAGGTACGAACAATTTAGTAAAGCGCCAGAGGGCCAAAAAGTGGGATCCAATAACTTATCCTGCTCATCCGCGGACACAGTTAGAACAAAAGATGCAACAGGTTTAGAGGATTTACTAATTCGACAATTTCGACAAGAAATACCATCTGTTGCAATATTCTTGGACTTCAAATACTTCAGTATGTCCTCGCACATTGTTTCTGGAGAGAAACGGGTGACAAAAACATTCGAAAGTTTGGCACCGTTCTCAAAGAGGCACCAATGCTATTTCCTGGAGGGGACACAGATGAAGTATCATTCGATACTGTAGAACGCTCCCTCACTTCAGCTACAGAAGCAGATGTAACGAGAGCCAGATCACCGCTTGCTGTGGATTGAACAGAGTCCTGATATGAAAGAATCGCCTCATTGGGGCTATGTTGGCGTCTTCGGCGGTTCCTCTGCTTTTTGGCTGGTTTACTACTATGTGCATTAGGTACCGGACGGTTAGAGTCTACTTCCTGCTGCAGGAGAGGTGATGGTTGAGAGTCATACAATTCCTTATCCACTGGAGATAATTTTTTGACATCAGCCGCCATGGAGCTGATAAGTCTCGAGTTTTCAGAAACAGCAGATACCCAAGACCCGATATCGCCTTCAACACGCTTTAAACTACGCCGAACGTCGTCGATTACTGGGATAAGTAACGTGCTGTTGGAATTCTGAGACGCAGATGGTGAGTCTTTGGCAAATACTGCATTAACATCAACCAGTGAGTCAGACAAATTTTGAACCTTTAAAGTTAGGTTATGAGACTTTTCAAGGAGTGTGTCTGAATTCATGCTCAATACATCCACAAGTTTCAACAGCTTATCAATTTTACCATTTAAAACATTAATGTCATCGGAAAATACTTCGAGACCAGTCCAGTTCATAGATAAGCTATTAAATTTATCCGCAATGAGAGACTGAACGGTAGAGAAAGAGTCAAGACGTTCGGTAAAGCTTTTTAAAAACCTTAATGTGTGGCAGGGCTTTATATCTGAGCATTCGCTGCAGGTTGTAAGTCCAGGAGTAGGAGCTCTGGAGCTCCGCTTCAAGCAAGAGCTGAGAATTTTTGTTTGAGGAATCGTAGTCATTTGGTTAAGATAAATTTTTTTAAATAATTTTGTTAGGGAAGGTATGAAAATTTTATTACGGTTCGAAAGAAAAGAAAGCAATCATAAAATTATCGGAACACCATTTTTCTGAATGAATAGTAGTTTAGAGCGGGGGAGATATTCAAATCAAACTTTTGTCAGTTTTACATAAGTACACTGCAAATATTTTAGAATGTAAGGACTATGTTGGGCCCTCGCATGTGGTAGGGTGGTGGTCTGTTTCATGGCTTGTGAAGTATTCTCGAGGGTTTTGATTGGATTGCAACAGATGTGTGCATACGTATTGGAGTAGGCTACACGTCGTTACTCACAGACACAAGTATATGGTGCCAGCGAACGTTCACTTTCAATGGGCTGAACTTCAATGTGGACTAAACTGAATAATCAAGAAAGCTTTGGCTCTTAGTACATGTTCATACCAGAGAAACGTCAAAGCTCGCCGCCTATCTTCAGCATTGGACGAGTTTGATGGAATGTTCGCAAATAATACGTTCTTTCACAATTGTATGGTATAAATATTTATGTTTTTTTATCTTCAGTAATTATATATATACATATTATATATTTAGATAATTCTACTATTGATATTTAATTTGATACCAATTTCATATGAATAAATAGGATTAATTTTCTTTGCATTTTTAGAATAAGCTTAATATTTTTTAATATCTAAACCATTTATCTGTGATTTCCAGAACAATTGAGTAACAATATTTTTCGATAATTTAATTTTTCTTGTACATATATCAATTTGGCGATGCAAGCTACCTTTAAATTAATTCAAAAGAGTCTAGATAAAACGATCCCCATTTACTTTAACGTGAATCGAATAGAAAGTTCAGAATGCCAAGTGGAACCGGGGAGGAGACGCTAAATCAACCTGCTGGTGGAAGCTCAGCAATTAACGCCCCAGAGGGAAATGCATCTAACGACATTAAAAGTAATCTCAGAGATTTACAATATAAAATTACCAACATTTTGGGAAGAAGCGCCAGCAGCTTGGTTTATCGCAGTCGAGGCCCAGTTCAACGTCAAAAAGATTCGTCAAGATGAGTTTAAATATTCCTACGTCCTAAGTGCTCTGCCGGAGAAGCAATAAACAATGTTATAGACATTCTAAACAAACCTCCTGATAAAAACAAATATAATTACTTGAAAGAAATACTGATTAAGAAGCATGCGCTATCCGAGCAACGCCGACTCGAGCAATTGCTCTCATCGGAGAATCTTGGTGATCGAAAACCGTCGGATCTGTTCAGATATATGCACATGGTCGCGGGTAATATCTCAGCTTTATGTGAGAACTTAATTCAATCGCTGTGGGAACGTTTTCGACAAAATTAGTCACGACAACACTTACATCAGATCTACTCATCTGATAAAACGGCAATAAAATGAATACCACACTTACTTCAGATCTACTCAACTTATAACTAACAACAGATCTACCCACATCAGATCCATTCAACTCATAACTAACAACGAATAACTTTTGAAGAGGAGTAGTTGAAGAAATTCATCACTTTAATCCAATTGATGAGATGATACGTGGATCAATAGGAAAATATATTCGAATTATCACACACAAGGGATGAGATGAGACGTGGATCAATAGGAAGAAATATTCGAATTATTACACACAAGGGACTTGATTAAAAGTCATAGTTCAACTCCGATATGAGTATACGAGTACAATCAACCTAACGCACACACAAGTGACTAGATAGGATGAGCCAAAACCCCCGGGACTAATAACAAGCCGTGAAGTAGAAATTTTATATGTAGATAGGCGGTCAGAAGAAGACAATTAAGGAAATCATGGAAAGCCGGTGAACTATCTTTTCCTTTAACAATGACATCAGACAGTTTTGTACAAATATAAGGAATATGAGAAGCTGATTTGATAATTCGAATGTAATCAAAGAGTTTATAAATTTATTCTTCTACAACACTAATAAGATGCGGACAAAGCTGAATTCCTCCATAAAGTGCTAAAATCATTCAAAGCTTTTTCTAATCGTCTGCCCAAACCGAAAATATTCCAGGAGATATCTAAAATGCACACGCTGCAGTATATAGTAGAATTTGTGGTTTTGTTTGCTTAAATCAAGGTAATCAAGGATTTTATGCTGCCGCCACCTATAATTTTACAGAATTTCAAATGTGCAATTGTTCATTTGTGAGGATATCAAGATTTTATTCTGCGACTTTTGACAAAGTTTCCAAGAATAACAATGTTTTCATCATCCGGAATAAGACTGTCAGCAGTTGCTCATATTCTGAGTTTATTTCGAAAACACGATATTCAGCTTAATTTGAAATATTCTGAAGAGGTCATTGCCATTCAATTAATGGTGAATTGCTCACGAAATACGTTGATGAGCATCGGTAAGGCTATTGAGGTATTAAATATTCTGTGCTCTCCTTTAAAATTAAATCCTCTTATTCTTGATTAACATAATTTCAGATTTGTAATCAAATGCCTAATTGCTCTTAAATTTCACGTAGCTCATTATTTTAATTGATATCTTTAGAAAATTAAGCAGAGGTGAGAAATTGGTACGAAATTTATTAAAATCTGTGATTGATTACTTGAAGGATAATAAAATTTCGAGAAAACTGAAAGGGAAGGTATAAAGCGACTCTGGTAATAGTGTTAGAAGAAATTAAAATTGGATGACTTGAGCAAAACGACTGCATCCGTTGTTAATGTCGAGTAACGAGTTTTATTTGCGAGAACTTCTAAATGAATCGAAAAGCTTCAGCCTATCACATTTCTCTGATGAGACCCTAATGATGAAAAACAGTAGTTGTACAAGTATTACATATGCCTGGTGTTATATAAGATAACACCAAAAGCAACATCCGCCGTAATTTGATGCGACAACAACTTCTCCGTCAACCTGGAAAATACATTTCGGTTCCCAGCAAATTTCTGCTGACCACGCGTCTGGTAATTTTAAGTTAGAGATAATTTACGTTTAGAGAAACTTGTAATTTTTAGTCTTAATTCTATATCCGAAAAATAAAGGTGCAGGTAACCTGCCTGCCTAGAAAAATATATTTTTTTGAGGTTTTCATAATAAATTTTATTAACTGGCACCCGAGCAGGGACCGCTCAAGTAAATCGTGAATTAGTTTTTGAGCGATCATAAGTAATTAATCGATTAAAAACGGTGTGCTAACCATCGCCGCGTTTTGCTTATAAACGGAAAAAACATTTGTTGTGCAAAATTAAGTGATCACTACCAATTATTTAATTTGTGTGCTAACCAGTGCCACTCTGTGATTATAAAAATTAAAAGTGAAAACCTAAATTATAATCACGAGTAAATAATTAATTTGTGAAAGTGCTAACCATTGCCACTTTGATCATAATCTTAATTAGTGCAAGGGAGTGCGTTCGATAAAATAACCACTTCAAACAAATATTCCACGTTTGCTACTGAGGCAAGTAAAAGGGATAAAATCCTTTGAAGTCATCTTTAACGAAAAGACCAGGAAACGAGGCCCCGGAGTCACCAAAGCAAACCAGCTTAGGAAAAAACGGAGTCGACGAGTAATCATTTGGATAACCATAACCAAGGATATAAATACCCGCCGACAGCCGCCTGATCTGTTCAAGAGGAAATACCACAAGCGGTCCTACACGTATAGAATAAGGACAAAAAGCACCGTAGCATCTATACGTTACATAAAGCTCAAAAATCTTAAGACTCATTCAGATGTACGTCCTTCATCTGTTAGTTGTAATGTAAGTCATTTATTTTTGCATTCCATTGAATCAAAAAATTATTACTTAAGAAGTGAAATATTTTAAATATCAAAAAGAAATTTTTTTAAAGAAAAAATGTGATCAAATGAAAAGTTAGGAAAACTGAGAATTTAAATATAAATTAATTGATTATATTTTGAAAGTTAATCTCTCCTTATTCAATCAATTCAAGTGAAATAGAAAAGAATCTAAAACTTTTATAATTTCTAGAAAAAGAAATTTAGTTCTATTGAAAATAAATTCTTTCTCCTTTAGTTTTAAAGCAATAAAATATAAATTTTCTTTCTAATTCCTGCAAATCAAATATTTGACAAATCGTTGAAAATATAACTATTTAAAAAAAAAATCATTAAGGTACAAATTTTACAGAACATTTGTTTATCCTTTCTTGCAAAAGTAAATTAAAAGAAAATACAGAATGGCACAAAATAAGAATAATAATAATATAATCAGAGCACCTAGATTAGTACCTGGAAATGAAGATGCTCAAAATCCTCCACCTAATCCTCCTGTACAGAATCCTCCTATACAGAATATTACTGTAGCTGATCTAACAGCCCTTATATCTGAAATTGTACGAAGGGAAGGTAGGCAAATTTTTAACTCAATTATCAATCCAGGTGTAGACATAAATACTGATATCGACCAAAATATCGAAGTCGGGCAAGACGCGAATTTGTCTGCCATGGACAAGATTCCTGATGTTGTGAAAAGCTTAAGGGAATTCTCTGGCCAACCAGGAGAAATCAGTTCTTGGAAAAAAAGTGAAGACCGTATTTTAAGAATTTATGAACATCTTAAAGGAACGCCAAAATATTACGGCATCCTCAGTGTCATTCGGAACAAAATTACGGGTTGTGCAGATGTTGCACTCGAATCTTATAATACTGCTTTGAATTGAGAGAAAATTTCCAAATGTCTCACACTTCATTACGCAGACAAAAGAGATTTAGGTACCTTAGAGTACCAGATGACTACGTTAGTTCAAGGGAATAACACAATTCATGAATTTTATCAAACAGTGTATCACCATCTTTCATTAATTTTAAATAAAATTTCTTCCGTGGAAATGAGCCATGAATCACTCAACATAATGACTCAATCGTATCGTGATAAAGCACTAGATACACTTGTTAGGGGACTCAAGGGAGATCTACCCAGATTACTCAGCATGAGAGAACCAGTGGACTTACCACAAGCCCTTCATTTATGTCTTAAATTACAAAATGTTGATTATCGAGTTCACCATAGTCACGGAACCTTTCGAAGAATACAACACCAGTCATCACCTCCTTCTGTTCCACCTAGAAGAAATAAATTTTTTACACAAAATGTTAACCCAATTCCAGCACCCAGAAGGAATTTCTATCCAGAACTAGTCCACAATCCTCAGAGACCTGTTGCACCTAATTTCTTTAAACCAGCCCAGTATATTCAACGTCCACCAAGACACCCATTTATCAGTCAGCATCCTCCTTTTCATAAACCTGTTCCAAAACCAGAACCAATGGAAGTCGATCACTCAATACACTCACGAGCAGTAAATTATCAGAATCGACCTCCAATGCAACAATTTAATGCTAAGAGACCTCCTTCATATCAAACTCACCAAAATAATAAATTTCAACGAATTTACCATACGGATCAAGTCCAAGCCGACGAGCAAAATGATATAAGCGATTATGATAAAAACTTAAACTACGAAGCCGAAAATCTTGACCAAACTCTCGTTGACTACATCGATTCTCATGATAATCCAAGCTTAGGACAACCAGAAGAATTAGATGACATTTATTTTTTAGGCTAAGGAGCTCTTCGCTTCCTTACTTTGGGCACGTAGCGAAAAGCGGCGAAATTTTAAAAATTTTAGTGGACACAGGTTCAAACAAAAATTATATTCAACCCCGCCATATAAAAAATCCTATTCCAAATGATAAAGTCTTTTATGCAAATTCTGTAGGAGGCAACATTCTGATCACCCATCACGCCATAATAAACTTATTTGGACATAAAGTAAAAAAACTGAAATTCTTCATCTTACCCAGTCTCATTTCTTTTGACGGTATTATCGGCAATGATAGTTTAAAAAACCTAGGAGCTGTAATTCATACAAACAGAAACTACATGACCATTCAACCTGATATTCCAATTCACTTGAAGCAGCATATCTCCGATTCAGTAAACACCATTAATATCAGAACATCCCACATGAATGCTGAACAGAAAAAGGAATTAAATAATGTTATAAAGAAATGTCCTAATTTATTTTCCGATCCAGACGAGAAATTGACCTACACAACAACGGTTAAAGGAGAAATACGTACCACCACTAGTGATCCTATTTACTCCAAGTCCTGTCCATATCCCATGGCTCTAAAAAGTGAAGTCGAAAGTCAAATAAAAAAATTGCTCGAAGATGGAATCATCAGACCATCGAAATCACCATACAATTCTCCTGTGTCCCCAAAAAAGCGGATGCATCCGGAGAGAAAAAGTATAGAATGGTTATCGACTACCGAAAATTAAATACAGTTACCATACCCGATCGATATCCCATTCCCGAAATCAACGAGGTTCTAGCAAATCTAGGAAAGAATAAATGGTTCACAATAGCAGACTTGAAAAGCGGATTTCATCAAATTCCATTAAAGGAATCTGACGTCGAAAAACCGCATTTTCCGTGAACAATGGGAAATATGAGTTCACACGCTTACCATTTGGGCTCAAGAACTCCCCCTCCATATTCCAAAGGACTTTAGATGATATTCTTAGAGACCATATTGGAATAAGATGTTACGTCTATATACATAGATGATATCATCATCTTTGGTAAGGATGAAAGCGAACACTTCAGAAACCTCGAAATAATATTTAAAACCCTAGAGGCAGCGAATATGAAAATTCAACTGGATAAGTGCGAGTTTTTACAAAACGAAGTTGAATTTCTCGGCTTCATTGTTTCAAGAAACGGAATTAAAACCAATCCCAAAAACGTACAAGCAATGGTTGACTTCCCAATTCCTAAAACATTAAAAGGTCTTCGGTTATTTCTCGGCATGTCAGGCTACTATCGAAGATTTATAAAAGATTACGCGAAATTAGCGAAACCTCTGACAGCCCTTTTAAGAGGGGAAGATGGACGTGTGTCCAAAAATATCTCTAAAACCAAAACCATTTACCTAAATGATGAAGCAATTATGAATGCATTTAATAAAATTAAGAGCTGACTAATTTCCAAAGAAGTAATACTCTCACATCCAAATTTTGAAAAAGACTTTGAACTTACAACTGATGCTTCTGACTACGCCATCGGCGCAGTATTGTCTCAAGATAACAGACCAATAACCTTTCACAAATAAGAAGGAAATGCTTGCCATTATCTGGTCGTTAAATTCTCTGTATGGATCGAGAAAAGTTAAGATATTCACTGACCATCAACCTCTAACATATGACTTAAGTAACAAGAATACTAACACTAAAATGAAACGATGGAAGGCCATACTTGAAGAGTACAACTACGAGCTTAAATATAAGCCGGGAAGAACAAACGTTGTCGCCGATACTCTATCGCGACCTCCCCAAACATCTTTGGTAAATCCAATGACTACGACCCAGCATAGCTACGAAAGCTCTTCGCATAATCTAATTCCTTCAGTAGAAGCTCCCGTAAACGTCTTTCGAAATCAGTCGATACTAAAACGAGATGACGAAACTAGTTATCAATTACAAAACCCCTTTCCAAACTACGCAAGACATACGATAATTCAACCCCAATATACAGAAAGCGATCTAATTAATATATTTAAAAGATATCTCAATCCAAATACTATAAACGGCTTAATGACAGAAGAAGCAATAATGGGTCAAATTCAAGAAATGTATCCCATTCATTTCAAAAATTACAAGATTAGATATTCACAAACATTAGTAAGAGACGTGACTGATGAAACACAACAGGAAGAAGTAATATTAACTATCCATCGCAGAGCCCATCGTAACCCACAGGAAAACAGACAACAAGTCTTAGATAAATTCTACTTTCCAAGAATGAGCAGGAAAATTAATTATTTAGTGAAGCGTTGCACAGTCTGTAAAAAAAACAAGAATGAAAGGCATCCGAATAACCAATTCATTAATCCTACCCCCATCCCAAATTATCCAGGCCATACCCTCCATATCGACATCTACTCAACAGAAAATAAATTAGTTTTAACGGCTATAGACAAATTCACCAAACTGGCACAAGCCAAGGTAATTAAATCTAGATCGATTGAAGATATTAGACGACCCCTAAGGGACCTGTTGTTTTTCTTTGGTATACCTGAAATTGTAGTTATCGATAATGAATAAGCGTTAAACTTCGCATCAATAACTTCCATGATGGAAGATCAATTGAGTATCACAATTTTTAAAACACCACCATACAAGAGCGAAGTTAACGGTCAAATCGAGCGATTTCATTCCACCCTGTCGGAAATCATGCGATGCCTGAAGACAGAAGGAATGCCTCGTAATTTCGAAGAACTCTTAGAACGTTCCATAAACGAATATAATTTTACTATCCAGTCCAGTACAGAAAAAAACCTGTCGAATTGTTTTTCGGAAGAAATCCAAACGTTAGTCCCGAACAATTTGAAAGAACGCGCTTAAGTAATATACAGAAATTGAAACAGAAACAGCACAAAGATATTAAATACCATAATAAGAAAAGAAAACCAATAAAAAATTACGAACCAGGGCAAACCATTTATGTCAAGCATAATAAACAAATATTATCTAAACTTACAGATAGGTATAAAGCAGAAATAGTTAGAGAAAATAAGAATACAGTAGTTATAACAGAATCAGGGAAAACCATACACAAAAGTAACATTAGGAATTGACCTACTTAGTCTTTTATTTCAGATGTGCTATTCGCGCTGTTACAAGTGGAATTCAAATCCTGGATTACTGCAACTCCCAGATAGTTGCCATGAGTGTTGGAAAAGCAAAGATACAAAACGGAAATTACAAATTAATCCATGTTATTGAGCTCGACAGATACCAGAAATCAGAAACCGAAATAAATCCAATCCTTGAGAACGAAATCACAAAATCACATCCATTATTCCCTTACCTTAATTACGAGCTACTTCAAATTCAGGACTTATTAGACAACTTAAAGGTACATAAAATTAAAAGATCCATTAATTTGATAGGTACAGCGTGGAAATGGATAGCTGAAAATCCAGACCACGAAGATTTTGAAATAATAAAAGATAAAATGAATAACATACTAAAAAATAACAATAAGCAGTTAATAATTAACCAATTGCATAACGAAAGAATAAACAATATTACTAAAATGACAAATGAGATCCTAAGTGCAATCGGAAAAGAAAAGATATTCAATGGTCTGCTAGCCCTTAATCTTCAGTATAAGTTAAAATTAATTAAAGAAGGATTAGTTAATATTAGATATGCCATTCATTGGTCTAGGTTAGGTATTATAAATTCAATGATGTTATCTAAGACAGATATTCAACTAGCTACTAGTACTTTAGATAAAGAAAACCTCCCATACAGTACACCGGAGGAAGCTCTAGATTTCGCATCCACTAAAATCACTACAAATAGCACTTGTCTACTTTATATTGTAAATATCCCAATGACAACAGAAGATTTATATGAAGAATTGTTAATTAAAGCTGTCAAAAGGAATCATATAGTTAACGAAATCTCTTTCAATAGGATATTAAAAAGTAATGAAAAAATTTTTAGTATCACAAGAGACTGTAAAACATTCAACCATTTGTCAATATGTAATCAAAATAGTGTTGCAGATATTAGCAATTCTACCTGTCTTCCGAACCTTCTGAAGAGTTTAAAGTCGACATGCAACAAAATCAACAATCCGCACGTACCCACCATAGATGAAATAGTACCAGGAATCATTCTTCTTAATCAATTTAATGGAAGTATTCATGTTGAAGATACCTTACACAGCCTTAATGGAACAATTTTAATAAAATTCCACAACATAACCATCGACATCAATGGCAGATCATTTACATCAAGAGAAGCCTCCACTCTTCAAGCCCTACCAGCTATTTTACACCCAACTCCGCAAGAAAAAGAATTCCGAGAAGTCCTGTCGTTAGAAATGATGAAAGAGATCCAAAGTAACAACACCAATAAAATTGAGCTGCTACAAACTGAAAAGAAAATAAATCAATGGACCAGTTATGGATTAGCCATGGTAATCTGCATCATATTAGCCATCATATGGATACTTAAAGCGATGCCAAAATCCGGAAATGCTAAGATCACCATTCAACAGAAGCTGGAAAGACCAAAAGAAGAAGCGACTATCAGCCAATCGAATGAATCTGGAGCACATGTACCTGAAAAGGAAACCGAAGAAACATCCCATGGAAAAGTCACTGCTCTCGAGATGAAATCAGTCAATATGCCTTTAGCAACATTAATTCCACCTCAGGCAACATGCAGACGAAAATTTTACGATCTTTGAAAAGGACGAATGCGGACATTCGAACGTAAGAGGGGAAGAGTTAACACCAAAAGCAACATTCGCCGTAATTTGATGCGACAACAACTTCTCCGTCAACCTGGAAAATACATTTCGGTTCCCAGGAAATTTCTGCTGACCACGCGTCTGGTAATTTTAAGTTAGAGATAATTTACGTTTAGAGAAACTTGTAATTTTTAGTCTTAATTCTATATCCGAAAAATAAAGGTGCAGGTAACCTGCCTGCCTAGAAAAATATATTTTTTTGAGGTTTTTATAATAAATTTTATTAACTTATATATACAACTATATATCGCTCAACTTGTGATTGATCCTGGGACGCGGAATTGTTAATCCAAGTCTACGAATAACACTTGCTTGCTTTCTTGTAAACCACCTTTTTATTTTCATCTGGGCTTTTGTTTTATGCTTACACCACTTTAATATATTTTGGTCTAAATTCCTTTTTTTTAAACGACCAACAGATTGAAAAATCTCACTTTAATATATTCTGATAAACTTTTATTTTATTCAAATCGAACAGCGCAAATAGAAAAATTCTCACTCAATCTATTTTGATATAATTTTCCTTTTAAAACTAAACGAACAGCAAACATTAAAAAATTCTCACTTAATCTATTTTGATATAATTTTCCTTTTAGAACTAAACGAACACCAAACATTAAAAAATTCTCACTTAATCTATTTTGATTTAATATTCAACAAACATTAAAAAAATTCGGAACTGCTTGAAATCAAAAAAGCCAACTCTACTCAACTGCTTTAAAAAACCGACTCTCCTCTTAACAACCAACTCAACTCTTTATTCTTCCGCCCCCAAGAATCTCTTTCAGCGGGTCACAAGTGCTTATCATGCACTTTTTTGTCAAGGAAAATATCACTTCGTTTGGACATGTCCATACATGCCCAAACGAATTCCGTACAACCATCTTTTTTTTAAGTGTAATTTAATACCGTGTGCCGCTGATAAGATTTTCGTCGTGTAAAAAGGCATGAACGTTCTTGCGTTCCTCGTTGGGAAAGCTTAAATATTAAACTTTTGTTTTTTTCCGTTTCGCTTGGGAAAAAATATTTTGTTCGTGAAATAATGTGAAGAAATTGCTGATGGAATTCCTTAAACTCTTTTAGCGATAAGCTAGTTGTGTGCAAGCTTTTGTGTGTGTGTACATTATGTATACGCACGTAGTATTATAATTTTTCTATTTTTCTTTTCAGGGTTTTTAGGGGAAAACGGGGAAAAGAGTGTTCAAACTTCTGAAAAGGGTTTGTTTTGCATGCATATACCAATTCAGGTCCTATACACACTAAGGTTTTGTGTATACATATGTATACGTCAACCAAGATTTTGTATGTAACACTGGCCTGCACATATTGTAGGTTTATCTTTCTCAAAGTTTATTGCAAGCCTAATGTCTAAGCCATCAATAGTTAACTGGAAAATTTTGGTATTTTTATTTGCTGATTTTATTGCCGCATTGGACACTTGGATATTAGATGAAAATATTTTATTCCATATATATTTTCATGGTGCACTTCTTTCCCAATATTTATCTGGATACCGACTTGGGGAGCAATCTGATAAATTTTGGATCCGCTTAATTTTTCATTACTGAAACTTCAAAAAAGACCAAAAGATACAAATTCGTGATTTATATTTTATGGATGGATCTTATATGTGAACAAAGATTTCTTCCCAAATTTTGCCGAAACTAATTACTTTCTGGACTTGATAATTTTAAATCTTTATAAATACATGGTACCTTGCTTCACTTCAAAGAAGTCTATTTTATCTTTAATAGATTTTCATAAATTATTTGCTGTGCCGGATAATGATGAATTCATATTTTGTGAATGCAGTAAATGAAGACAGTGTGTCACATAGCACAAAATATGATCCAGAGAAAATAGAATGATAATGATGATAATTTGATAGAAATTTGCTGCAATATTTCTTAGGTCAGAGACATTTTTATTTTTATATTTACTTCTCAGTTTATCAGTTTGTTGGATTTAGGATTTCTTTCAGATTTCTATGCAGAACATTTTTTTTAACTAATCGGTAGACATTTTTGTGTGTTTTTTTGTATTTGTAGCAAATATTGGTAGCATTCCTGGTAAACTTATTCATTTGATAGACCCATCTTGAACTCACCTTTTTATGCACTGTACCTCTTCGTAACCTTTCTTGGTATATTCTCGAATGTATATGTAGTATACAAGTATTTAACAAATATGTAAAGAATGAAGATTAAAATCTGATCTTACACAAGTACGGCAGTTGTGCATTTGCGGAAATAATTTACGTAATTCTTGGCTCCGTAGTCCGTTGACATGACTTGTTGAACATTTTGAGTTCATTCTTTGGAGGAGTTGTTAGTTTTCGAACTTGTGAGTAACTTTGTTAGTTTCTTTTGCAGGATAGTATTGTATATGAGCCGTTTATTTTGAAAGCGGTATAAGTCCATTTTTTTTAAGGCGAAATATTGAAATATTTAGTTTAAATCCATAAAAAAAAATAATTTAAAACATTTATAGGATCTAACTGAACTTTTTTGTGTTTTGAAGTTAAAAAATAAGTTAAAAACGCGTTTTCAAACAAAACTGAGGCCAAGCCGCATGAAAAAGTAGAAAATAAACTTTTCTTAACACACAGAGGTGGACTCAGATTTTTCGATTGGGACATTTCTCTTGAATATTCTTTCTCTTCATGAATCAAATCACTTATTACCTCTGATTGATCATACTGAAATATATCGGATTGTCAGCGATTAAAATCTGAGTCCACCTCTGTGTGTGAAGAAAAGTTTATTTCCTACTTTTTCATGCGGCTTGGCCTCAGTTTTGTTTGAAGACTCGTTTATTACTTATTTTATTTTCTGCCTTTTTCACGTTAACTAAATTGTTATTATGTGCAGCATGGAGATATTTTAAAACAATTTGTAAGTCATGTTTGGTGCCGATCCGAAAACAAAAATTTTTCGAGTATCAAATCGTTGAAGTACTGCAACGATTTTCTGAAATTCAAATTATGTTTTAAACAGCGCTTTTTAGTTGTATTCCAACTTGTTCCCATATAACATGAATTTTCCCGATTTTCCATGTTTTCCACAGACTTTTCCTATTACGATGATTTTTTTTTAAAAATTACATTAATTTTCCTCGATTTTTCATGCAAGTTTTCATGATGGTTGAAGAGAAAGTATTGATGCCAGTAGGACGGAAAAAATGATTCTGCATAGCTTATAAAACTTTTTTGTTCGGAAAAGTCGGAAAATTCCGGAAATTTTCGGAAAATTTTCCAGAAAAATTGGAAAATTCTGCATTTTCCCTGAAACAGATTTATAAAACCCGATGATTTTCCCGCTTTTTCGGACTTTCCACGGAGGTTTCCACAAAAGCAACTTTATGCAACTCATTTCGCTCTACAACTTTGTCTTAGGTTGCAAAGCGGTCAAACGCTTCCTTGGTCTGAAAAAACTCCGGAAAAGCGTTTTACATGAATTTTCCACGATGTTTTCTGCAAGTTTTCACCATTGTCGGAGAGAAAGTAATGATGCCAGTTGATAGGGAACTTGAGCCTGCATAATTTTGAAAACTTTTGACTGGAAAATTTTCCGGAAATTTTTTTCGGAAAAATCGGAAAACTCTGCATTTTCTGATTTTCTGATTTATCACTAATCAAATTTGTAGTAAAAAAGAAATATATAAATAAAGAGACAGACGAGTTAAAGGGAATGGTCTCAAAAACAGTGTGAATTTATTATCCAATTATCTTTACTAAGGAATTTAGAAGAAAATTAGAATACTATTCCCAAATGGACTTAAACCACTTTTAAAATAAACGGCTCATATAGAGGCTGTATTCTATTTAGAAATCTTATTGAAAATGTTCTATCTAAAAATAATGTTTCATTAATTTAATCAATAACCGTTTTTTTTCTTCAGATATTTCACATTTTGGTGAACCAATAAAAATACTGGAATACTTGGAAATCGAATTTGTCATTTAAATTTCCTGCCCATTAGGTCAGCAGAAATATATGAATTTCTGTTCAACATCTTTAAGTACATGGCTGACGATGCTAAAAAATGCCTCCTAAAATCCGTATAAGTTGTTAAATCTAAGGAAAACGAAATTGACGATGAACACTCGAAACTGCACATTTCTAATCGAGTCAGTCTGACATCAACCATGATCAGTTCTTCACTTTTACATGGAACTCTTATACATTTCGATCCAGATAAAATAGATTTTGTACTGCAGAAATATTGGAATCAAATGATCAAATGATGAAATTATACCGCTTTCGTAAGAAGAGTAAGTTAATATGTATACTTTATTCAGACTTGGCAAAATTTGAGTTGCTTGCTTTATGACAGAAAACGAGTTTGATGAATATGAGCAAAACTGGTTTGTTATAGACTATTTAGCTTAGTTAATACGGCCGAACCGATGATTTTGTAGTTTTAAGTTTACTAAAATATCATTTTTAGTTTAGTTAATTTTTTTTTACTTACTTACATAGGTATTCAAGGATTACTTCAAGCGTTTAACTTTTGGAATGAAGATGTAATTAGAAATGAACGATGATCAATTTAAGGAAAAAGTTAAAAAGTTATGTGAAAATCAAAGAGTATAACTTTAAAATGAATTAATTTCTGATAAAAATTTACACATCCCAATTTCAATGGGCTTAATCGATCATACTCTTTTATTTCTATTGGACATTGATAGAAAGAAATTCATAATTACGGACACAAATACCGAAGTATGTTCAGTGTGTTTGATATGTGTGCTTCATACAATGCCATCAATACCAATGCTGTCTTTATTCTTAATTTTTTTCAATAGTTATCTCGAAATCCCTCCTTGTTAATTACCATGCATTTACCGATACTCTTTGTAGTATTACTCGCACACAGTAGACTTAGAACTCAAGGGAGCAAGTGGCATTTGCACTGAAGCCATCATTGGCTTATTGTGAATCGCTTTCTTTACAGTTCATGGAACAATTCCACTCTTCCTAGGAAAAGTAGTATTATTTTTAATGAAGTTTCCTCAAAGTCGGCAGCTTTCAAGAAGTATGAGCCAAAAGCCTGGAATCGACATTACACAATGGCCTCGCATTCGCGTAAGATGTTGTAACGAAGTTACAAATTTAAAACCGAATTAAATTATTTTTGCCCGCTACTGGGTTATTTAACTAAAACTTCAACTTAAGTTCTAGTAACCACGCCACTGAGGCATGCAAACAAGCTGCAATAGTCACAGGCACGCCAGCACATGTACTAGTCAAGTACAAGAAAAGCTTTTCAAAAGAGCTTGCAAGCTCTTTTATACTTACGTGAGTAGAAACATCAGGCACTCAGCCACTGAGAAGCTCTGACCCTCGGCTATATAAAGCGCGCCATTCGCCCACAGAAATCAGCCTGGTCAGCGAGCTCGATGAGATAGGCGATCAGACACCTAGCCCTAGCACGCCGTGTGAGTAATCCCCGTGCATTTTCTAAATAATTACTTGCTACGTCGTGTGACTATTCCCCGTACCATCTGTCCTCATCCATTGTGTTAAGGTTAGCGTGAACTATCCCGCCTTAACATTTCCCTGGTACGTCGTGTGATTATTTCCCGCATCATCCGTCCTCATCCGTTGTGTTAAGGTTAGCGTTAACTATCCCGCCTTAATATTTCCTTGGTACGTCGTGTGAGAAATCCCCGTACCATCCGTCCTCATCTGTTGTGTTAAGGTTAGCGGGAACTATCCCGCCTTAACAATTCCCTGGTACGCCGTGTGATTATTCCCCGTACCATCCATCCTCATCCGTTGTGTTAAGGTAGCGTGAACTATCCGGCCTTAACATTTCCCTAGTACGACGTATGATTATTCCCCGTACCACCCGTCCTCATCCGTTGTGTTAAGGTTAGCGTGAACTATCGCGCCTTAACATTTCCTTGGTACGTTGTGTGAGAAATCCCCGTACCATCCGTCCTCATCCGTTGTGTTAAGGTTAGCGTGAACTATCCCGCCTTAACATTTCACTGGTACGTCGTGTGAGAAATCTCCGTACTATCCATTGTATCCCCTCCCAAGTGTATTAGAACTAAGCCATAGGTACGTCGTGCGAGAGATCCCCGTACCTCTTCTAAAATAGCGAGGTCTGTGTGAAATATCCCGCCTCCGCAAATATTCTCTTGATACGTCACCGTCTCCCTCTCAGGTTATTATAGTGTTGAATTCAGAATAATTAGCATAGTGGTAAGCCGTGTGAAGTTCCCCTTACCACTACCTAGTTTTCAGTATAGGATACATAGATCTAGGATATATATTGAATTTGTAAGAACTAGTCTCTTTAGTATTGAGTTCAGAATTATTAAAATAGTGGTAAGCCGTGTGAAGTTCCCCTTACCACTACATAGTCTCTAGTATAGGTGATAAATAGAACCAGATTAAGTTAGCTGTGTAACTGGTAGGCTATTTTGTTAAATAAAGAATTATTTTTATTTACATTGTAACTGAAGGAGTTTCATTTTTAAGAAACCCTGGTTTGAAACTGAAATTTGTTACACCCGTGAAATACGGTGTGACGTTCACTGAGTAGACTCAATAAAAGTAGCTATAGAATAGAATTTAATAGTGGTAGTAAAATGCCTGTCTAAGATCTCACCGCGACGACAGCATATTCACTCCGGAAGGAGGAACACATCCAAGAGCTAGAGCCTTGTGACTTAGATATCCAAGGTACCGTAGATGAGCTGAGGAAGCGCCTCAGCGACTTTATTAAAGAGAAACGGACATTTCAGTCCTCCCAAGAGCTGACCATAATTCCTTCTCAGTCTGTGACAGGGACAGAAAGTACCGAAACCCAAACGCAGACCATGTCAAAGGAGTCTCGTACGAATTTCAGTACTCAAACTCACTCCGATATAAGCACGCAGCATCATGCTGACTTGCTCAAATGTACACCGCCTAATAAAGAAGTCCGTCTCTCCGATGCCGACATTATGGACAAAGTTCGTAAATGGGCAGTGAAATTTGACCAATGTCAAGACCCCCTCGCCTTCCCCGGATGAATTGAGGAATTGGCCGACTGCTACGAAATACCCATCAACCGACTCTTTAAAACACTCCCAGAGTTACTAACTAAGAACGCCTTAGTCTGGTATAGAAGCAAACGAGAGGGATGGTCAGGATGGACAGAGTTCGTCGAAGAATTTAAAGCATTCTTCCTCCCACCTCGTTTTCACGATAGACTAGCCGAGAATATCCGAAGCCGCGTACAAAAGGCTGGAGAAAAGGCAAAAGATTTTATTATAGCCATCCAGTCGTTAATGCGATGTCAGAGCGATTTATCACCTAATCAGAAATTAGAGAGGGTGTATGAAAACTTGCGACCCGAGTACAAGCTGTACATCCGCAGAAGAGACTTCTCTGATCTAGTAGAAATCTGTCAGCTCACAGAAGAGTTCGAACAGACAAGCTAGAGAAACTTTAAGCCCAGAAATCCGCCACTAGCCATACAACTTCCTCCCCTCGCATCTTACCGATTCGACAGACATACTCACGGGAAGAGTGTTGTTGGCAATGTGGAGAGATAGGACACCGTTCACAGGAATGTCGCAATCCCCGCCGATTATTCTGCTCACGCTGCGGCCGAGAAGATATTCTGCCACGAGACTGTAAGTGTCCAAAAGAGACCAGAAGATCGATAAACGCCACCGGGGTGCCAGTAACACCGGGGGACCGCGCACTCCAGCAAAAGTATTAGAGACCCCCAGCACCAGTCCAAAAACTACTAGCAGCAGTAGCGAATCACGATACTTTCTCAAAATCGAGATTTTAGGAAAACCTCTCTTCGCTCTAATAGATACCGGCTCAGGGAAATCTTTTATATGAGATGAACTGAAGAGTAGGATAGAGAGTCTCAAGATCCCCAGCCATAGGTGCAACGTGAAAACATCAGTTGCCAATGGGTGTGAAGTACTGATCACTACCTACTATAAACTGAACATTCGATGGAGAGAAAGCGTCATGTCACATTCATTCTACTACTTACCCGGTCTCGATGAAATCGTCATTATTGGTGTCGATCTACTACAGAGATACCACATTATACTACACCGATTAGGGAAAGAAATGTTCCCGAATGAGGAGAACCTCAGTTACCATGCCGAGAGCAGTAGTCTAGCTATAGACCCTCCCAAGGGACTATCATCAGAGGATGAACAAGTTTTCTCTAAATTTCTCACCGAACAGCTCTCCCAGGGTTGACACAAATAACCGAACACCGAATCCGTATGAAACACGACCGCCCTATTTTCCCCGTAACCCTGCGATGCAAGAAATAATAAATAAAGAGATTGATAACCTGCTCGAGAGCGACCGAATTGAACCGTCTACTAGTCCCTATAGTTCTCCCATTGTGCTCGTAAGAACGAAACAGGGAGGACGGAGGCTGTGCAATGACTATCGTCAACTAAATGAGCACTCCATTAAGGACGCATACCTATTACCACAAATTCATGCCATTCTCGATAAATTGAGAGGTGCGCATTATATATCTTCCATTGATCTAAAGCAAGGGTATTGGCAGATTCCACTCGCGAGTGACAGCCGACAATATACCGCATTTATCATGCCGGGTCGTGGTCTGTTTCAATGGAAAGTAATGCCATTCGGACACCATTCAGCCCCCGCCAATTTCCAAAGGGCGTTAGATCAAGTCATTGGACCAGAAATGGAACCTTTCGCTTTCGCCTATCTCGATGATATAGTGATTATTGGCCGAACTCTTCACGAATATCTAGAAAAATTGAAGATTGTTTTCGACCGACTCCTACAGGCGAACCTAAAAATAAATCCGGAGAAGTGTGAATTCCTCCGTGAGAGTATAAAATATTTGGGCCAAGTCATCTGTCGCGAAGGTATACAAAAAAATCCCGATATGGTAAGAGCTATCCGAGAGTTAAATCCTACTAGAAATCAGAGAGAACTACGGCGCTTTATTGGCATTGCCTCTTGGTACAGACGATTTGTCCCTGAATTCTCTACAACCACCTTACCCCTCACTAAACTACTGCGGAAATTTCGAAGTGGAAGTTGGAGGAAACTCAAGAGCAAGCTTCCATGAGCGTCAGAGAAAGCTCACCGAAGCACCCGTGCTCACATGCCCCGACTTCACACAA
Source organism: Dioctria linearis (assembly GCA_963930735.1). Classification (NCBI taxonomy): domain Eukaryota; kingdom Metazoa; phylum Arthropoda; class Insecta; order Diptera; family Asilidae; genus Dioctria; species Dioctria linearis. The sequence goes on along the minus strand of OZ005740.1, from coordinate 212,903,440 downwards.
CCATTTGCGCTGCAAACCGACGCTAGCCAAGATGGGCTGGGCTTATGCTAGTCGCACGATGAATGAAACCGAAAAAAAATACTCTGTAACACAGAAAGAATGTCTCGCCATCCTATGGGGTATCAGGAAGATAAGACCCTGCCTGGAAGGGTATCATTTTACTATCATAACCGATCACCAATCACTCAAATGGCTCAACTCTATAGAGAGTTCGTCTGGCAGATTAGCTCTCAGGGCTCTTGAGATACAGCAGTATGGATATAAAATCCGTTACCGTAAAGAAAAGCTGAACATCGTAGCTGATGCTCTCTCCCGACAGCCCATACCCGATATAGCCATGTGCAACATAACCCCCGAAACCCTGAAATGCTCATGGTATGAGCGGAAGCTACGCTCTGTACAAGAAAACTCCTCTGCACACCCCGACTTCAGGCTCCAAGATGGAAACCTATACCGACACATATATAGTGCCTATAACCACACCGACGACGAAATTACCACACCATGGAAACTGTGTGTACCCGGCCCCCTCCGACAGAGAGTCTTAAAAGAGAACCACGACGATGCTACCGCAGGACATGGTGGAATACCTAAACCAACCTGCCGTATTGCTAAAAATTATTATTGGCCCGGCATGTTCCAAGATATAGCCAAATACGTCCGCTCGTTTGACTCGTGTCTTCGACACAAAGCCCTTCAGCAGAAAACGGCAGGGGGAAGTTGTTAGTGTCGACTTCATCGGTCCATTGCCCAGGTCTAGCAAAGGCAACACTGGCATTTCAGTGTTCCAAGATAAATTGACGAAGTGGGCGGAGTTTGTACCACTCCGATATGCTACCACCCCGGCTTTAATCCGAGCATTCAGAGAACGAATCTTTCTCGCTTTGGATGCCCCCGAATATTCATCTCCGACAATGGGCGACCATTTATTAGCTCGCAATTCCGACATTGTCTCAGTGAACTCGGCATACGTCATCGACTAACCCCTCCTTATACTCCCTCAGGCGAATCCGACCGAACGAACCAATAGCGTTGTGAAAGGCATGATGACCCAATACGTAGACAAAGATCAACGGAACTGGGATCAATACGTAGCAGAGTTAATGTTAGCATACAATACAAACCAGAGCGATACAACTGGTTATTCGCCTGCTTTTCTGAACTTTGGAAGAGAACCAACTCTCCCCAAATCTTTATACCAACAAGCAGGCGGGCCAGCCTCATATCAATACTCCTCGCCCCTACAGAAGTGTCAAAAACTCAGAGAGACCTTTGAAATGGTTATGTTACAGCTCCTATGGCTGTACATAAAAGAAATTAAATGAAAAATAAAAAATGGAAGTAATAAAATAGGTAAATTGCTGATTGAAAGATTAACCTACTTTTAATACGTTTATTGCGTACTCTTAAACCTAACAATATTTTAACAAATAAATAATAATTAAATTCAAGGTAAAACAATAAAATTAACAAAAATAAAGTAATTCAAAAAAAATCTTAATTATTAACTTAGCTCTTAAATTCTACTTAATGCTAATTATCTGCAATAAGAGAAAGGAACAAATTAATAAAGCGCAAAAAAAAGAATAGCAATTCAAATTCTTTTAGAAAATTCAATATAAAAAGGAGTTAATTAATATCCTCTTGAAACAAAAAAAAAGGTTAATAAGTTTTATACTTATTTATTACCTGTAGTATACTCAACCCTGAATGGCGTAGCTAATCCCTGTACCTGTTTTTGACCTAATTCTGGTCTCTGGATTGAACCCTTGAAAATCTCCCAAAAGGTTCAATACCAAGATATTGCCCCTTTCCTGAATCCAAAACCAAATCAGCAAAAAAAATCCTGGAAATATCCCAAGGGACTTTGCCGCCGACTTAGCCTAGATATTGACCGGGATTTCTAATTAGTATGGAAATCGCCCAATACTAATGATTTCCCGATTGACTTGAGTTTCCTGCCACACTTCACTTGGATATATCCCGAAATGAAATGTTTTGTGAAACCGTTTACGTTAACCTTAGTTAATTGGATATTTCCCAAATCAACTTTGTTGAATAGTTAGTTACAAAAAAATGAGACAAAAATAACTTAGATTGCAGAATTTTATTCTTGGCTTGGTAATATCCCAAAACTGCGAATTACCTCTCCAATCTCAGTATAAAAAAAATTTAAATGAGAAATTCTCTGGTAATATCCCAGAATATTTTCCCTTTTTTATGAAGAAAAAGATCTGAAATCATAGATGTCTATTCTTAATTTGGTAATATCCCAAAATCTTGAATTTATTCTATATTTCAGTGGTGTTTTTGATTAAATAGAAAACTTCTGGTAATATCCCAAAAAAATTTCTATTTTTATTACCTGTGTGTGATGAAGACTTGAATGTGGGAATCACCCTACAAAAATTTTGAGGACGAGTGGCCAAAAAAATACTAGTGGCAATAGTCCAGCTAGCTGACTTTACTGGTGAAATACCGAGCAACAAGTGATTTTTCTTCTGAAATCACCCCCTTTTTATATGGTTGGGGCCAGCTGCCGCCCATTGTTCTGTGGCTGCGCTTAGTTGCCGGCTATTGTTCTCGACTTTGCGCAAGTTCACCACGGCGCTGTGGGAGTTTTACGATTTTGAGATGACGGTGGTTTGACATTTGTCATTGAATGACAAATTTATTTCTATGCTGTTGTGTTTTTTCATACTAATTATTTATATTTATTGTGAAAAATGTAAATAAATTAAAATAAAATTTGTGGAACGTTGGTTATTTATTTGTGAGGACATATACGTCCTGCAACAAAAAACCCTGCTTGGATATTGCAGATGATAAGATAGGTGACTTAAAAGTTTTTTTCAAAACACTTTTTATTGTGTTTATTTTTAACAAACACTGTGTTCTTATTTAATTTTATTTTTAGTTTTGTTTGCTGGTTTTTACAGCATGTTCTAGTCCTTGCGTGGACAGAACTTTATCAATTTATCAGTTGGAAAAATACATTCCATTTCACCAAGGTGTTCCTTGGAAGGTCGTCTTTTCTTTGAAATCTTGCATTAGATTTCAATAAGACTGGTGCATTTATGTATGCTGCTATATTGCAAAGTATAGTAAGACCTGGAACACCTTACATCTTTAAGGTGAATGTTGGTAATGTTCAGTAACCTGGCTGCTGTCTTTATCTTTTTACCTTTTTACTTGTGAGTAAAAACCGGAAAAGTGGCACAGATTTCCGTCCACTGGAGGTATGTATATGTTACCTAGTATATTATTTTTTTCGTTTTTATATATATATTATATTTTTTAATTATATCTTCTATACTTTTGGTACTTACAAACTATATTGTTTGTATATATATATATATTTTTTATTAACATATATTTTTGGTTGCTAATTGCAACAGGTTAGAATTAATTTAAGGAAAGCATTTACAAAAGAGAGACATCATTATAACCTGATACGGAGACCCTGTTGTCCCAACCTTGGAGACTCCGCTAAGCTAGGAGGCAAATACGAAGGCAGTTTTACCGTTACAAAAATTATCTCTCCTATAATTGTCGAACTCACCGACGAGCGAGGCCTTATGACCAGAAAAGTACACGTTAAAGACCTGAGAGCGTACTACCACCGAGAAGACCCAGTTCAGCCAGTGTATAAAAGGCCTAGCACTGCAAAGGGAGAAGGCATTTCAAGTGCAACCGTCTTGGAGACTAGTCAACCGACAGCCAGTAAAATGAGTGATCCTACTATCAGGAAGCCGACACAACCTGCAAAGTAACATCCATGGCAGCAATTAGGACGCTGCCACGGGACCCGACGAGCTGGCCCAAGAAGAAAAGGGTAACGTTTACCCGCATCGTACGCCCAGCACCAGATCTACCCAGGGAGACCACACCATGAGTGAGTTCATCCATCAACAGCCCAAAATCGACGCCATCTCTAGAGACATCACCAAAGAAGACCGACGCCAATCAAACCCACATCCAGCAATCGACGCCATCCGTGCAGGCACCATGGGAGAAGGCCGACAACATGGCGAAGAAGACGATTACTTGTGCACCGACAAAATGTGCTGTAAGCCGCCCACCGACCACGGAAAACCAGACAGCTCCGAAATCCATGAACATGCCAGTGAAGCCACCTGCCGATACCACAAGACCAACACCGCCGTTGAAGACAATACCGAGGACGATCACCACCGCCCAGGTTACGCAACCGAGGTCCATCATCTTGATCAGTCAAGAAGCCCCAGCTCCTCCGACACGTCCAAACCCAAGAAGGACGATTAAGCCTACGCAGTCCCGGGAAAATCGATATACACACAGGCCGAGCCACCAAAACCGAAGAAATCCGATGCGAACTGCCCAAAGGGTCCGCAACCAGTAAGACCGTTGGCAGCAGTCGTCCGTCAGAACAACCCAACGTCGCTGAGCCAGTAATCTATTTGACCTGTCCACCGAACCAGCTGGTCTGTGTTACTAATCAAACCAAAACCCACGCTGTATCCACCAGTACATGAAAAATTCCACGACGCCGGAAGAAACTAATTGAGACGAAAGCCCCAGAAACCCACAGAGAAGGTTTTCGCAGCAGCCCGTCCCCGGCTTCAGGTGTTCCAACCCAAGGGACGGGAGTGCTGAGTGATTACTCCTTTTGGTGCCGTCCGAGGCCCGACATCTAGCGGTCGGGAAGTGGATCCTCCGATGGCGAGGACTTGTACAAGATGCTTAAATCCAGATACCCAGCACCATGAAGTACTTTTTTTTTGTTTTGTTATCTTTTTTATATAAACTTAGCCTATAAGACCTACTGAAAGGTAAGTTGCCTGAATTGTGAAACCGAAATTCATTTAGTTAACATTAAAGAAATTAGAGTTTGTGTGCCAAATGTTTTTTGTTTTAATTAGTAAGAAGTACCTGAAGAGGAGTATGTGTGACATTTTTTGAAATTTATACTTATCATGAACTAGTTTTTTTTTGTGTTAGAGTGAACTCCCGAGCCTGTCTGACCGAGTTTTCTAAAAGGATGAATTTGTTTACTTTGTAAATAAAGTCCGCCAAGGAAAGATTTTTTTTACTCCTCGCTTTTAATGGTACAAAATCTATGACTCTTTTCACTTTGAAGAAAGACGGGGATGTAACGATTTTACAAATTTAAAACTGAATTACATTATTTTTGCCCGCTACTGGGTCCCCCAAACGTAGGCCAAATCAAGGCCCATTGTTCACCCTCCAGACCTATGAGCAGTCGGTAATAGGTCCCAACCGGACGCTTTTATAAATTTAAGAATTGGCGCCAACCCTCCTTGTCGGCATCACGTAACTCGTCCAGGAGGTATGAGCCAAGGAGTCTGTATCGTATTCCTGATAGTGGCGGACAGTAACAAAGGAAGTGAGTCACCTCTGACAGGAGTGCTTAGTGAGAATAGCCACTAGAGTTCTCATGGTTGGCTTGTTAAGTCCTAGGAGTTTATTTGTTTGATTTGGGCTGGGTTTATCCCACAGTTCCTTTGATGTTCTACCCGAAGGGTCTTCTAACCAAAGGCAACTGTGTTGGTGGTCAGCCAAAATTGAAATCATTGCGACAAGGTGTTTTGGTGCAATCCCGACTATGGAGGCAGGTTCCTCCGAGGCTGTGCCAATGCAAGCAAGCTCGTCTGTACTTTCATTGCCGCTAATGTGCCCTGGCACCCAGTGCACAATTACACTGTTATTCTGCAAGAGGATGTTCATTTGTAAATTTCACGTTATCTCTGATAATGATAAAATTTAAAGTGATGGAATTTTAGACAACAATTTTTTATCTTCACTCTGCGTTGCTGATGGCCCATCTCAACGTCTCAAGTTTCCTCGGACGGAAGCGAACGCTGAAGATATTTTTGTACCCTTTGCCTAAAATACTTCAAATATTGACGCTCCAATACAGGCAAAAACCAATCTTAGATCATGCTCTAAGGGAGTTGATTTGATGCCTAATGATGGATAAATGTCTCAAAAATCGATCTATAGCTTTCAAGTGTATGCATGGCAACACAGCAAGCAACAAATCTTAACTAGCAAGGTAAGAAAGTTGGTGTGCTGAAAAGCCTTCCTGGCCTCCAATAATGGAGGCCGCTGCGGGACGTGCGTAAAAATATCAGATACTTTGGTTGACGTAAAAGTGGCAGGAAACACACGAAAATGTGTATAACGTATACGTCAACCCAACTACGCACGATGGCTTAAGTAACTTTGAAACAGACTACAATGCGGCACGACGATTTACAAACCTGACACATCTCACTTATTCAACGGACAACAGTGGACAAGAAGTCACAGCATCACATCAACTATGATTTCTAACGTATACGCCGAAAACGGATTGCAAAAATCGCAAGATATTATTGCTGATCTGGATAGACATCACATAAAAAATCTACTGATATTCATAGACACTGCGAACCAAAATATTAATCAATTTAAACCAGTTAGACAATGAAGTTGCAGCCGGTGATTTTTCATAATTTTAACTGTGATTTTGTTCTCCTTGAATTATAGCCTTTCAATATCCTGTAACCTACCAGCAGAAAGATCTAACCATTAGGCGCTGGTGGAAGTAGGAAGCAATCAGAAATAACTTAGAATATTTTTTTTCTGTCAAAATAATTGTAATAAGGGATCTTCCAGACTACCCAAGAGGTGTCCCATTTAGTCCGTTACCCTTTTTTTATATGGTAGGCTCCCCGGGAGGCCTATACACCATAATTCTCCACCTAAAATAATCAATTTTTCAAAAACAAAAATAAACAGCTTTCGACAGCAATCCTTAGTAATAAAAATAAAGCTTGTGATAAATAAAATAATAAATTATGAATTAAAAAATACTTAAAGCGTGTGATAAATAAAATAATAAATTATGAATTAAAAGTATTTATTTCAGTATAAATAAAATAAAAATCTTCATGGAAAAATATCACAGCCATACAATTTTAAAGCTCGAACAAAAATAAATAGCTTTCAACAGCAATCCTTAATAATAAAAATAAAACGTGATAAATAAAATGATAAATTATAAATTAAAAAATACATATTTCAGTAAAAATAATATAACAATTTTCAGGGAAAACTATCACAGCTATACAATTTTAAAGCAAGCTCAGAATTTTTTAACAGATAACTTATGTAAAATTTTGCAACTTACGCTTATTATACGATGGCTTATCATTAAAAGATTTTACATAATTGTTTAAAACAATAATTGATAAAGGTGAACAAATTTTTGAATATAGTTCAATGCTGGGGAAGCAGCGCGTGCAGACATGATCAATGTATACATGGAAATTTTCAGATGACAGGAGAGATTGGAAAACTAAGGCACATAAAATCCCTTTCTGATTTTTTCCGTTAAAAAAAGCTATGGAGTATTTTTCTTCAGAACAATTGAGCTGAAATATTGAACACATATGGAAAAATATAATTTTAACTGTTTCCGTAGGTATGCACAAACCACCGCTTTGCATAGTTTCAAAATACTCATTGTGTACGGGGCGGGGAGGCCTTTATTATCAATGATCAAGGATTGGCATAAGTTACACCTCAGAAATCTTCCGACGGCATATGAAATAGCCGCAAGCATACAAATTAGCAGAATCATCAACCCTAGCGTCAGCTAAGTATGATGAGTAAAAAATTGGATTATAAATGGTAATATCAACTGGTTCATGTAAACTATTTTCCCCTTCGTCTGGACAACTTGTTTAAAATCTTGCCTATTGTGCAAAAACACATTATGTAACCTAATTTTCTTCTCTGACTCAATCAACTCTGTATACGATATTTTGTATCGACAACCGGCTAAGGATCGATTAATCTAAAACGACTTTCCAAATCATCCGTTTGAAACTTCCCTAGTAAAATGTATTTAACCTTAAGTTCAGATAAGCAGTACTTTGCGATATCTATTAGAGTCGAAGTTGTGAGAACAACAGCTTGGTACGTGTCGGAAGAAAACGTCGCGAAATTATTTTCTGCCCGATTCCAAGTATGAAGCCAGGCAATAAATTTATGCAAAAATTTGAGTTGAGAATTAGCTATATTACAGATTGGTTTACAATCAGCATTTGCTTTTTCGAATCCCTTTATCTTATTTTTAACGTTGACAATGTTCCACAACTTCCGAATAATTCTACAGAACTCTGCTGTCTCACAATAACCGTCCGATTCTAAAATTGCAATGGTGGAATCATGAAAGACATCAGCAAATAATTAAACTTTTTGCCTATTCAGATTATTGGTTTCTATTGTCTTGAAGTTTAATTTAAATGATGCTTTTTTAATTTCGCCAGATTCAAAATCTGTAAAAATGATAGTTTTTGGCTCTAAATTAAACCAATTATTGCGGATGTTTTTAAACAAATGTACAGGATCGATTTGCAAGAAAATACGCTTCTGCAAGTAATCTGGATTGGCAAAAGAGCTTGAACTATCAGGCTGGAGTATTTTGAACATGCTCTCGATTGTTCTATTGCTGTCCGTTATTAAAACTATTATCTGGAAACCTAAGCGTTAAACAAATTGAATTGTGTCTATTGTAATGGAATGTAATGTTCTATCACTAGGATTTAATACCGGTATTAGCCGAACTATTTCTTTAAAAGAGCCAAACACTGATTTGATCACGAACGACTCTACGGTTCTTGCCGCCTCCGTTGTATTGTTAGACCAGTTATATTATTAGATTTATATTGTAGGCTAGGCTCAATATAAATCTCATCTATTAATAAAGCTACTATTTTTTCTTTTTCCGTTAAGGATTCAACAGCATGTTCCAAATAACGCCCGTCGTTGGCGTCATTTTTATAATCCGGTGTAATTTGAAAAGAAGAAGAAAGATATTGCAAATACCTTTTGGATGGAAGGAAAATAAAAGTAAAAGTAATTTATACACAGCAGCAGATTGCGAATAGATAACAAAAGCCATTACAATTACAGAATATTCGTATCGTACGCGCTTCGCGATAAGTAACTTTACCTGATTAATTATTGTCTCAAGTTTGACAGCGTGCTCGAAATCATCATTAAAGCTACCTGCTTTCTCGTGATTATGCAGAGCTTCTTCTAAATTTTTGATTTGATCACTTTTGTATCGATTTAAAATGCTCAACAAATTACGACCAAAGAGTTAATTTTGTATTAGCAGGTAATATCCATTCGCGACTTTTGCTACTGAGCTCGTTATCTTTTACCGCAACGCGAACAAACAAGTTACTACATACCGAAATTCTAATTTTAAAATCACAAATTTTTGCCTCGTTTTGATCATCGACTAAAAAAAAGAGTATTTTTTTTTAGTTTTTTATAAGAAACCATCCGTCTAAGTTTAATTTTCCTTCAAAATTTTCAACAAAATGTTGAAAATTGTTTATTTGATCCGCAATTAAAAGTTTATTTTTAAGATCCTCAGTTCTTCCAATGGCTTTTTCTAATCTTACTTTGGGGTCTGTTCGTGATATTGGGAAAATTGAAGGAACTGCGTTCGATACAAGCCGTGGCTATTTGAATGGACCACCGACAGCATTTCGTATAATATCACTTTCCCAGAAATGAATTATACAAACTACAGAATATTTACTAGGCTCCCAGTCGTTACGCGGTATGGCTCCTAACCACACTTTACGAATATTTTCGCGAAAAATTAAAAGCTGAAACCGTGTTAATGCAACTATCATAATTTGATTTGCATCCCGGAATAATACAACGGCGAGGCATTTCAACTGTTTACAAATTAAAGAAAAAAATCAAAAATCTATAAACTCTATTAAAATATTTTATATTTAGATTCAACGGACAGACAACACAACTTTCTGAGCTTTAAAACTAAAAAAATTCTTAAATAAAAATCTATAAACTTCTATTAAAATATTTTATATTGAGATTCAACGGACAGACAACACAACTTTCTGAGCTTTAAAACTAAAAAAATTCTTAAATACAAATTTGGCAGTTGTACCTCCCCCTAAAATACACGGAAAATGTTTATCTTTCCAAAAGCATAAAATTTACCGTACTTTGGAAATTCTTACTGTTTCCATTACATATTTTCCTTTCTCCAATAAATGAATTATTCGGCTCTCTAAAAAAATGAAATTATTTTTCAACTTATAGAGCATAACATATACGTTTAACTTATCTTATGTTTTGATTCTTTTTTCAACATTTTATCCGCAATCTAAATTTCCACGTTTGAATCCTTTCAAGCTAAAACAAATTATAATAGATATCAACCAAATTGCATGAGCGTATATTATTATCCTAGAAACTATTTTCTTGTTTTAACTTAATTAACAATGAAAGTTTTTTCTGGGACTATTTCAAAAAATATTCTCGTCAATTATAATAAAGCAAACCAATTAACTGAAAATGTAAAACTTTGTTAAAAGGACATTTCCTCATAAGTTTGGCTGCGGCATTCGTAATAATAAATTCAGACTTAATTGCAGAAACCAACACTGAAGCAAATTAGCACTGAACCTACAGTAAAAGAAATACAAACGGCTCTTCAACAACTTATAAAAATGGCACATACAGTTGAATTTTCGACAGAATATATAGGAGCAAATTTCAATATTTTATGAAGACATTCATTCTTATTCATGAAAAACACCCGACTTCAATTAAGCAAAATTGGATTGACTACAATTCTATGGTATATAAATTCCAGGTGACTCTGCAAAGTACTCTTGTAGTCCCAGAACGTGAGTATAATGGGTGTTGCGTCTGATTACTAAATCCACGGGCAACGCCTTCGTGAAAAAAAAGCATGCCTGGACATATTCAGAAATTGTGCCAGTTTACAGGAAATCCAACGAAATATAAAACAAGTAAAAAAGCTCAAATTGGTCTAAGACCAATTCATATGATACCTTAGATGAAATTTCGTATTGTCACCCTTCTGTCCAAGTATTATTTTTGAAGTGATTTTGCGCATATATTTCTAGAACGGTTTGTGGGACAGAAAAATGATTATAACCAATTTTATAGGATTACGTATTCTGAATAAGTTTTTAGTACAATAAAAATGTCTTGGATTGATCGTTTTCACAGTATACGTAAAAAACGTAAATTTTTATATGGCAACACCAAGAAGGAGTTACCCGATTTAGTCCATTTTTGAAATAATGTTTGCTAGTATAATGAAAATTCTATGTACCTAATTTCAATTCTCTACGTTGACACGTTCTCAGACAGTGTCCAAATATATAGTGGAAAACGAAATTTTTGTATGGCAACCCCACGAAGGAGTTGCCCGGTTTGTCGCAATTTTGAACTTAATTTTACAATTTTTTTTAAAGTTCGTGTACAAAATTTCAGCTCTATAAGTATCTGCGTTTTCGAGTTATCGTGCGCACAGCCGAACGTACGGACATGTAAAATCAAAATAACTTTTAATATTGTGCGTTGGTGTCCAATCCATTTTACTCATGATGAAGCCATGCATCATCCAGGATCAACTGAATGTTATGAACATCTTAAAAAATTGTGTTGGTCTCCAAACATAATAAACAAGATTACATCGTACATAGGATATATCACGGGAGAAAAACCCAAGTAAGAGGAAAAGTACATTTTTCTTATAGTCAACGGTTTCAGTAAATTTGTAAAGCTATTTACGGTATCCACAACACAGACAAAAGAAACTATATTCTGCTTACAAACATATTTCTCTGTATATAGTAGACCAAGTAAAATAGTATCTGATCGGGGCACAAGTTTTACCTCTAATGATTTTGTAAAATTTTTAGAAGACCAAAATATACAACATGTTAGAGTAACTACCTGATCCACAATGTTCTCCACCCAGACCCTGAAACCACAAGTATTTGGCGTAAAAATATAAGTAAAGTAGAATATGCATTAAATACTACGGCAAGTATGTTGTTATTCGACTTGAATCGCTTTGCGACAGAAGTTTGGAAAATCTTCAAGATAAGGTGCAAAATGTTGACATTCGAAATTTAAATAAGATCACAAATAGGGCTTTCGATGTGATTACTGAAAATCGAATGTATAATAAAATTTATTTTGATAAGAAACATAAGCCACCCAGCAATTATGAAAAAGGTGATTATGTTATGGTTAAAAAGTAGTAACGATCCCGTGTGTATATAAGAAACTTGTTACCAAAATACCGGCGACCTTACGAAGTTGCTGAAGTGTTAAACAGTGACCGGTAAATTTTGAAAATTCTTATTGGTTTATAATTAGCTAGCTACTGTACAAATGAGTCTAGTAGTTACAGCTACAGGAAATATAATATAAAACCTTATATAAAAAGGATGGGAACATAATTTCATTTTTTCTTAAAAATATTTTAATACTTGCATAAAATCACGTTCACACAAACGCGCAGACATTAGATCAGCATTTTCAAATGCCTGCGCGCTTTTTTATCAAAATGATCATATTGTAATGTGATGCTTAAATAATTTTCCCAGAGCAGTAAGAAAAGCTTTTGACTAGATAAAAAAGTTCAGTCTTGAGGTCTCCGGCGCGGTGTTAAATCGATTCATTAAATAGTCTTGTGAGTTTCCTAATAATACATATATAACACAATAAATTACCGTTTAATTCAAAAAGGAGTGTTTTTATTATTTTTTTCCTTTTTATTATATCGCGAAAGAACCAGTTGATACAAGTTCTAGTCTCTAGCTAACATAAAGCCATATGCCTCAAAATTTGTTAACGCAGTTGAAAATAGGTACGAGAAACTAGGTTTTTAAAAAGTCTTATTCGATTTTTCTTCTGACACAACTAAAAATTTTATTCTATATGCTTGCTATCTTTTAATCACACCATTTGTTTTATATTCAAATAATTAAGAATCGTCTAATGTAAATCTATCTAAAACATCGTAATACCCAACGTTCTAGGACGCGGCCCGGCTATATGGCCGCGGTGGTAAAATAAATGAATTTTCTATTCTATTCTATTCTAAATGCTTGACACACTTAAAATTATGGGAAACTTTGTTGAATGTATACAAAAAGAATGTATTTGAGTTGTTTTACATGATAATTGATCCCATAGAATAGTACCTACAATTTGTGAAAACCACTTTAATATATAATATCTGCGTACGTAAAATTTTGTATTTTGGTCTTAAAATCTAATGGAAATGCAAGTGTTTAAGTTACTTTTGTAATTCCAGTTTTAATATGAGTTACATAAGATTATGACTAGATTACGTTATATACTAATTATGGTCAATTTTCGCTTGATTTTTCCATAAATTTACTTACTTACACAATGTTTTCAAAAATATTTGTTTTAAAAAGAACTGTATAAATTTATATAAGCGATATGAGGTTCTTAGTTATACAATTGTCAGAATTTGATTTTAGTTTGGATGAAAATCTTCATTTTATGATAGCAAGCAGTTTTGTTAATTAACTGTAAGTCTACAGTTATCGATGTGACTCTTATGTGTATCTATAATATGGTCGATTATATGCCAGGATGGACGAGCTGTAGTGTACTACATATGTACAAACGAAATGAAAAAAAAATCTTTTAGTTTAGTATTTATCATTTCAAGAATTGAGTCCATTGTAACATGCTAGTTTATCAGATTGCACATCGATCACCTAACGGCGCATTTGTCGATGCAAGCGAGTCTGTCTAGGCCAGTCGATCAAGGCAACATTTTTTCAATTATTCTGCAATAAACTCTCAACGAGTGAATCTGCCTGTTTTAACTCGTACCGTCTTGTTTTTGTTAAAGTCCTAAAGTTACTACCTATAGGTGCTACTTATTAATCATTAATTAAATAATTTAAATTAACTCACCTGTTGCACCAATTTCACATCACAGCTGACACTAACGAATAAAATGTCAAAATGAAACGTCACATACTGTAACAGACGTTGTCGTTACAAGTGAAAATCGTTAGACCAAGGTAGATCATAACGTCAATATGGTGAAGCAGCTCGTAAACTCTATAAATGCTCATGCAAGTTAAAGCGCCCATTCAAGCTTCTCTGGAGTAAGAGTCTCAGGGTGCGCACCGAAACTTCGTTCAGGTCACTGTGATTGGTATAAAAGTCTTTAAACCTATCACGCTTAACATCAAAAGAATAGTTGGAAGCATACGAATGTATCCCAACAATAGTATTGAAGATATCAGATTCCAATCAGGATAGTACTTGCGGTGGCCGTGAAAGCAACCTACTCCACAGAGCTCGGAAGAACATAATTAAGATGTTCGATTAGCAATAATCCAGAGTAAGCAGTGTCTGCAACTTTGGTGCAGGCAACAGACTCTCTAGATGCAAGTTGTAGCACAGTGATTCATAGATGCCCCTCCCTGCAATAAATATCGTCATAAGTAGGTATTCTGCGAAACAAAACCATATTCGGGCTTGTAATAACTGCTCGATTGCAACGCCGAACGTCGTTAACCTTTCACAAGTGTTGATCTCAAACGAATACTTTCACAGGATTCTTCATCTACAATCCCAAAAGATGGAGATAATCGGTACTCCGAGAATTTTCTACAAGAATCAAGTGTAGTTTAGTGAAAATAAGGTAAAGAATTAATTGGTACCAATGTGATCGGCTCAATGATACTCGAAGTCAGCTGATCGCAATTAAACTCCTCGAGTTCAAGAATTTCAGGTGTTAAGCTCAACTTCTACTCATAATGGTAATGGTAAGCGTAATCGTTCGCAGTTTTGTATCCCTTCCAACTGAAATGTAGAACAGTTCGATTCGGGTTCTAAAGCAGAGATTATGTCCTGTGAATTGAGACAAATACCAGTATTACAAGTTTTTTCATTTCGTTTAACGTAGGCTGGCATCGGTGATAGTAGATCAAAACGGGTTGCCATTCAATTAGGATATCTCAAATACATATTGCCAACTAAAATCAAAATCGATGGAAATTAAGTAAATTAGATTTGAATAACGGTGACGAGCATGGTTCACACCAACAGGAGGATCTAAGATGCGGATAATTTAGACTCTCCAAAAGGTCCTCATGCTCACATAAACACATGCGACGCGATCTGATTAACATCCAGTTAAATTATAGATAAAACCAAAATTCTGTAAACGCTAAAAAGATTGTGCATTAATTTAATCCGAATGTTTTGCTGGTGAGACCTTGCTGTCTTTAATGATTAAACTCACAATAAATGAACGGATTTACCTATAAATCGCCAAGCGGGATGCACAGAAACGACAAATAAGTAGACTTCAAAATATTATTATTAATAATGAAAGGAATAAGTACACAAGTAAACTAAACCGAGGCAGTGACGAACGTAAATATCCTCATTTGTAATTGCGAATTGTCAAATTCGATAGTAGTCACGTACAGGTTAAATTAGAATAGATTTAAGTTTTTCCGATGTAGTAGAAGTTCGAATCGACGTGATGATAGATATGGTTACAGTGTTACGTATGTAAATTGTATTCGAAACAGTGAAATGAAATATTGTTCTTATTAGGTTATTGATAAAACCACTGCTATTAGAAATTAGATATCACCGTGAGAATGAATTGTATTAGGGTTGAAGTGACGGTGAGCATAGAGAATTTGTATGTAAGCAATGGTAGCACCTAGTGTAATAGCGAGATCCCAGTGTGGGCTCGACTTTAAGTGTGAGCGCTTTCAAAACTGACCCGACGACATTCGAAGTTGGTTCCGAAAAGTGAAATGGTGGAGTTTCCGTCAGAAGTTAAGTTGAAGATTGAAGGGCAAAAAGGTGACGCCGTAATTTTGGTGCAAGAATAAGTTGCCAAGAAAGTATAGCAATAATTATTAGTGGAACGTGAAAGTTAAAGTTGTTCCATTCTTCGAAAGAATTGGAAAAAGGTGAGGATTTAACGAAATTGCAGTGAGCGGGATGCCAAGAAAATGCTAGATAAGCATGGCACCAGGAGATGGCGGGAAGGGCTCTGGCATATTAAAATGTTTAATTATATTAGAAAGGCACCACAATAGAGAAGAGGAAAGTACATGAAAAAGGCAGATCAAAGTGGAAATGATGATAGAGCTTAAGAAGAAAATTGCGGAAACCAGAGAAGATCAAGACGAATGAGCCTCACCTGAAATTAGCGGGATGCCGAGAAAAAGTTAGAAGGGCACCACGGTCAAAAGTGTTGTGCAAGAAGAAAAAGAAGTTAATGTGAAAGCAGATTCAAATTGAGAAGCCCTAGAGCGGTAAGGTTATAAGGACGGAAGTAAGGAGCCGAATTTAAACAGTGTTACGAGAAAGCGTCACAAGTAGAACAACGGTCCATATGTGGAAATAGCGGTACAATTTGTGAGCGTCACCACATGGGAAAGGCATAACGGAGACTTAGCTGTACTTAGGTTTGGTATTTTAATTATATTTAATTTAAGGTTAAATAAGTAGTGCTTAACTGGAAAATTATATTGAATTTTATAAAGAATATATTATTGAACAAGCAATGATCAAGTTTTAAACCAGGTGGTCCTTCACGCTCAAAGTTAATTTAAAGAATAAAGAACAATTTGAGTTACAAAATGGGGGCTCAACCGGGATCTTGAGTGTTAATGGACAGTTCACGTTGGGTTTAAAATTTGGCAGTTGTCAATAACAGTAGTTCTAGAATAAGCAGGTACTCAGATTAGAACTTTTATCAACTTGGAAAAACTTACATCGTTCAAAACCGTTTTCGTCTTGAGATTGAAAAATCGGTGTAATCTCAAAACCTCGAATTCTACATTTAGAAGTTGTGTGTGGAAGCAAAAAAGATTCTTTTGTTCTGAAGCTTGACGGAACTTTCGTATGTGTTTATTGTGAGCGTGGGTTCCTAATATGATATTCTGATGAAGCGGCTCTAAAAGGAGCTTCTCAATACTACCGAAGGTTAAAGGCTGTAGCCGGTTTGCCTATAGGCAGCGTGCCTTACTATCTAGCTTTAGCAGCACGTCCTGCATCCGAGGCTGATTAAAGATACGTTTTCTATTAAGATTTAAGGAAGTACGGAACACTGAATTGTCAAAGCTCGAACCTGTGCAGCTGATGTCTTGATGTTGCTCAACGATCACCTAAGTCTTCTTAGCCTTCGCCTAACTTTGTTTTTTCTGTTTTTTGGTCCATCGATATAGAAATAGATGCACAGCCAGGAATTTCGGATTAAGCTGAGTTATGTACCTCTGTGGTAGGAGTGTCTCGACTATTTGAGGGCGTGAGTCGGAACTGTTTGAAGCCATAAAGTATTCTAACTTGCTCCAGTAGGTCAGTCCAGTGAAGTAACATGAGACCTGATTGAAAAAAAAATAATATATATATGTAGGACTGCGTGAACTAGAGAATAGTCAGATATATACATAGGTGAGGTATCAAATTAATTGCCAAGCTACCGCAACCAACACAGCGTTCCAACCTCCTGGTTAAATTTCTTTTGGTATATGGAAAATCTATTGCTCCGGATTTTATATACATGATTGTATATATATATAAAAATTTTTATTTGAAATACTTAGTTTTCGAAACAAATTGGCTAACAAAAAGCAAACAATTTTGATTTATTGATAGATTTACACAAAATGGGGAATAATTATTCAGCCTAGTATAAGCTCGTATGTAACTTCGGCCGCTATAGGCATACCTTTTCCACACTGGTTGGATATTACCTATTCTTTGATATTACCTTCCCTTTTCAAACTTATTGAATTTTGATTTTGAATTTTGGGAGAAATCTTATTCGGAAAGGGGTGTGATTTGTTGAATGTGATGTTGAGTTGTTCATGGGCATCTGTGTAAATTTTTATCTCTATGCGGAAGTGAGAAGTGCTGAATTTTCCGTTTCCTGTTCGGGAAATAAAAAAAGTACAAATTAGCTTAAGTGACATTTTCTGTTGCTGTTTAGTCTTGAAAATTTTCGCAATCGAAATTTTGCTTTGGATTTGCACTGAAGATGATGTGCGTTTTCATTTAAGTAAAATTATGTTAAATGTTATATTTAAATAAAGAAAAAAAATAATTAAGAGGAACTGTCACACAATGGGAAACTCTTCAAAACCAATAGGTTAATTCGTTTAATTCAGTATCCGAGCCATTAGCAATACACATACTCGTCGAATTATTTTCTCACAACCAAAGTCTAGTATGCATTGATAATGTCGTTTGGAGAAATCGCCAAATTTTTCGCCGACCGCGAAATTGCATACGAAATACAATGTAGAGGGGTTCGAACTATTGATTACACAAGGAAAGGAAAGGTAGATTGGTGGCGCAAACAGTTGATCAGGGAGTCTAAAGAGGATGTGGAAGTACTACAGATCAAATCCTGTTTACCCCACGTCGAAGATTTGAAAGAAGCGGATAATTGGTTTGCGGTGCTAAGCACAGAAGCTGAGACGGATGATAGCGTAATGCTCGAAAAAATGGCGGTGAGAGCGCGATATTTAAAATTCCGCGTAATGAGGGTAGACGTGGGGGAGGATGAAGAAGCTAAGGCTATGCGGGATATTTTATTGGCCAGTATTGAGGTTCTTAGGGCTAAGATAGAAAGAGCTGAATATGAAATCTGGAAAGGTGAAAGTTTGAGAAACAAGAAAGCCAGAAGTAGCGTGAATTTTAATTAGTCGCTGGCTAGTGGAGAAGGTGAGGTAAACCAGCAAGAGACTGATAGTGACGAAGGAGGTAGGGGAGCACGAGCCAGCTTGAATAAATCAAATTTCGCTGCGCGAATAAACTCGTTAAGCCTTGTAGACAGCGATGAAGAGATGAGTGCATCGTTACTGGTACCAAGTTCGGTACGTCGCAATAACCAAATTAGTCCGGAAATTTACAAATGGCCAATCAAGTTTTCTGGAGACAGTCCTCAAGAGTCTACGCCTGAATTTTTACAGCGCGTCGCTGACTTTGCCAGGTCCAGGAGAGTATCGGACGTAGAAGTGTTAGAGTCGTTAGCTGAAGTCTTGGAAGGTTCCGCGTTGAGATGGTATCGCAGGAAGCGCGATCAACTTACAAATTATAAAATCTTTATTAAAAAATTTCTGGAAATTTTGAGCCGCTAAATAGCGTGGAAAAGTTACTGAGACACATCAAAGAGAGGAAGCAGTTAGAGAACGAAACTATTGTACAATTCATATCCTCAGTCGACGATTTATTTATGCGTTTGCAGCATCCACCAACTGAGGAAGAAAGAGTGAGAACAATTCGGCGGAATCTGCTACCCACGTACGTGCGAGCCTTAGCCCTGATTGAATTCAAATCGGTGGAAGAACTAGAAATATCTTGCAGGAAAATTGAAGAGGGTGAAGCCCAGGTCAAAGAAAACATAAGCATAGCACAAACAAGGCAAGTGAATGCTAATTTTTATGGTCGAAATAATGGGCGATCACGTGCGTATGAAGGGCCTAATAGGAATGAGAGGCGTAATTTAGATAATTTCAACACTAACACTAGAGGACGTAATTTACAGTTCAGAAATGTATCACTACCGCCAGTAGGCAATAGATTTGGGCGAAATGATCCTAGTTTTAGGAGTGCAGGGAACCAGTTTCCGGGCAGAGCCGACAGGCACGTCAATTTCGTACCAAACATTAATCGTCCTTGGCAAGGAGGGAGTCAGAGAAGAGGGTATCCGGAAGTGAGCGAAGTTAACAATAATAGCAGTCAAGTAAATGAGTTACAGGTGGACTCAAATCAGACCACACTCAGTACTGCTAGAACGGAAAACATCAACGAAACTGGAAGATTGAGGACGGGCTCTTTTGGATAGCGGTGCTTCCATTAGCATAGTAGGTGGTAAAGGGATAGAGTGGTTAGAAAACCTTAATTTGAAGGCAGTAAAAAAAAATGCAAGCCAATTTTTACAGCCGATGCTACGCGACATGACGTGGCAACGGTATATTATGTTCCAGTAAGATTCAAGGGTATGTTAAAAATCTTGAAAATAATGGCAGTGACAACGTTTAATAAGGGTGTTATTTTGGGTGTCGACTTTTGGAAAAGCTTTCAAATATCTGTGCAGAACCGGCTCGGAAGGTGGGAGTTCAATGCAATAATGGTATCAGGAGATTGTGGATTAAAGTGTGTGTGGAACAAGTACTGAAGTTGAATGCTTGTATGAATCGTTTTAAGAACTTAGGCGACGGGAAGTTAGGAAGAACGCATTTGTTTAAGCACAATATAGACACTAGGAATGCGGAGCCAATTGATTGTGAAGAGAGGCTACCAGGTATCTCCAGCCGTACCAGAAAGGTACGTCAGAAAAATACAGCGTATGTTGAAACTGGAGGTGATAGAACCGTCGTTCAGCCCATTGTGCTCACCGGTGGTGCTGGCCAAAAAGGCAAATGGCGCCGACAGATTGTGCATAGACAGCCGCAAACTCAACAAAGTCACGAACCGTTCAGCGTATCCTTTACCTCGCATACATGGAGTTCTAGCCCGATTAAACAGAACACGCTATCTCCCGACAATTTACCATAAAGATGCTTTCTGGCAGATACCTCTAACCAACGAGTCCAAAGAACAGACTGCCTTTTGCATACCAGGTGTGGGACAGTATCACTCTAAGATGATTCCTTTTGGCTTGTGTAATAGTGCAGAGAAATTACAACAGTTGATGGATAGACTGTTTGGCTATGCGAATGCCGTGTTTCCATATCTTGATGATATCATAGTGGTCCCCGAAACCTTCGATGAACATGTAAAAGTATTAGATTGGGTGGCGACAAGGTTGGAAGAAGCTAACTTATCAGTAAATTTTGATTAGTGTCAGTTTGCGCGGACGTCATTGAAATATTTTGACTTTGTAGTGTACGGCAAAGGACTGAGAACTGATCCGGCTAAGGTCGACAGGATGCTCAATTTTCCTCAACCAAGGAATTGCACCGAGATGAAACGTTTCTTTGGGCTAGCATCGTGGTATAGGCGCTTTGTACCTAATTTCGCTGCAATTATGGCACCCTTACACGATCTTACAAAGGGAAAGCAGAAGCGAAAAATTCTAACATGGACCTCTGAAGCAGATGAAGCATTCATAAAGTTAAAATCTAAGCTGGTGGAATCTCCAGTATTAACCAATCCTGATTTTAGTAAACCATTCTTTGTGCAGTGTGACGCATCTAATCACGCTATTGGGTCGGTGTTGGTACAGAAAACGGAAGCTGGAGGAGAGCGTCCAATTGCATATGCCAGCCGTAAGTTGAGAGGCGTAGAGATCAACTATACCACCACAGAGAAGGAATGTCTGAGCATAGTGTTTGCGGTGGAAAAATTTCGGGGATATATAGAAGGTTACAAGTTTTTCGTAATAACTGATCATTCCGCCCTAACTTGGCTGTTCCGACAACAAGACCTATCTGGGAGACTAGCGAGATGGGTGATGAAGTTGCAATCTTTTGAGTTCGAAGTTAATCATGTCAAAGGCAAAGAGAATGTAATCCCCGATGCTCTCTCAAGGATACCAGAACTTAGCTTGTTGGATTGTGTTCCGATCGAAGGCGACAAATGGTATAAGGAGATGCTACAGCTGGTAAGGGATAATCCTAAACGAATGATCACATGGAAAATCATAGATGAGGAGTTATTTAAGGCATCAAAGAGAATAGCTTTACTGAGATCCGTTGGAAAAGAGTCGTGCCAGAGTCCTGTCGAGGGTCAGTTTTAAAGGAGTGTCATGATGTTCCTCAGTCGGGACATTTGGGTGTGTACAAAACGAAGCAGAGGGTTGTGTCACGATACTATTGGCCTGGAATATCGAGGGATGTGGAGAGATATGTGAGGTCTTGCGAGGTGTGTCTAGCTTCCAAAAGTCAGAATCACAAGGCGTACGGTCTCATGGGAAGATTTGGCAGCTCTGTAAGGCCTTGGCCAGTTATAGCTTTGGATCTAGTGGGTCCATTCCCGAGATCAGCCAAAGGAAACACCCACGTCTTGGTCATCTGTGACTGGTTTACGAAATATGTATGTATATTGCCTTTACGTGTTGCCACAGCCAAGAAAGTCATACTAATCTTAGAGGAAAGGATCTTTCTAGAGTTCGGAGTTCCCGAGGTAGTTATCTCAGATAATGGCAAGCAGTTTGACTGCAATCTGTTTAAGAAATTGCTACGAGAGTATGATGTCCCTAAGTTTTGGTTAAATTGTAGATACCGCCCCCAGAGCAATTTTACCGAGCGCTGGAACAAAGTGATTGGCGCGGCATTAAGGTCATATATTCCGGATAATCATACACAGTGGGATCAGTATATTGCGAAAATCGGCGTAGCCTTGAGGACGGCCGTCAATGAGGTCTCGGGTTTTAGTCCCTTTTATCTTAACTTTGGAAGGGAATATTTAGGTTTTGGGTCGGATCACAAACTATATAATGAAATACGTGAGGCGAACGCGCTTGAGGTACGGAATCGATATCTCGAAGGTCTGGTGAACCTTTATAACGATATTTATAGGCATATTGAAAGGGCGTACGAGCGAAACAAACGGTATTTTGATAAAAGAATTCAATTTAAGGCGTTCAGCGTGGGCGATGTAGTGTTTAAGCGGAATTTTGTCTTGTCGGACGCCAGTAAGCATTTCGCAGCAAAGTTAGATCCAAAATTTATTAAGTGTGTTGTAAACGAAAAAAGGTCGAACCTCCTTTATAGGTTAAGCAATACAAAGGGTGCAGATCTGGGATGGTGGCACGTACGAGACTTGAGGCCGGGAATATCAGCGTGAGGGCAGGTAGTTGGTCGTATAGGATAGAGTAGGTCGTAGGATGACAATCCACCGAAAGTTGAGGGCCAGATTGTGACATACAGGAAATAGGCGGTACACACAAGATGGAATGGAAATGGAAACAGAGAGTACCATTGATGCGTTGAGTGGGACGCAGAAGAGTATTGGTTTTAATAAAAAAAAGGGGGAAAAGAGATGTCTTAGCCGTGGAGAGCTGTAGAGACGAGACGAGCAGTTAAAGGGGGGTTCGTTCGCCAGGTAAAGGAAGAGACCACACTAGCGGTAATCGGTGTTAAATTTGTAAAATGTAAGTAAATGAGAGGTTTAGGATCGTGAGTGCTCGCTATCTCATGAATTGTCACAAGTTGTGAAACTTAGTACAATGGCTGGTTTAGCACTATGGGTGTTCACTAAGTCATGACATTGGGCAAGTTGTTAACTGAGGAGATGACAGGTTCACCACTAAGAGTGCTCACTTGGTCAGTAAGAGGGGGTTGTGCAGCTGAAGTATCGGATAGCGTGATAGTCCTTAGAAAAGTAATTTTGGGGAATCTACAAATATGTTGTGAGAATCAGCTGCCGACTTCGGAAAAAAGGTTACAGTTGTTGAAGGCGCAGCGAACTAGCTTCGAATCTAACGAAGTGTGCGCTATTTCGGATAGAGAGTAATGTCTTAGCAATGCGAACCCGTTCGGACAGATGAAAGTTTCATCTTAAAATCTGAAACTTTCACCAAGGTAAAGGGGGAATGTAACAGACGTTGTCGTTGCAATACAATACAAGTAACATCTCTTTTCTCTCAGGACACCAACACTATTAAGCAAGAAACGAATGAGATATAAACCATTGAAAAAAAGGAAAAATTATTTTAAAAACTTATTATTTTTCGTATTTTCTTCAGTAAGATATATAAATTTTTTACCATTGGATAGATAATGAAGTTATCTTAAACTGGTAGAAACTTATTTTACCATGTTCAAGACATTTTTTTTTAAATTTTGATAGATGACTCTATGCTAGTTATATGGGACAGAATGGAACTGAGGAGACCGCCTTGCCTATTAGTTGTGTAAGTGCCCTTGGCTAGTTCAGGGCTTGTTATTAGTCCCGGGGGTTTTGGATGAGCACATGAGAAAAAATCAACCTAATAAGAATCAGCTCTACGATGAGCACATGAGTATAAGAGTACAATCAACCTAATGCACGCACAAGTGACTAGATAGGATGAGCACATGAGCAAAAATTCAACCTAATAAGAATCAGCTGTACGATGAGCACAAGAGCACATCAAACCTAAACACCAAACAAGAATATTTTTAACCAAATATGAGCACACATAAGCATATCAAATCTAAAAAACTAAATAAGAGCACACATAAGCATACCAAATCTAAAGACCAACATGACCATATCAGAGTCAAAGTGTATTTATTTTATGAACCCTTGCTTAAATCAGCTTTAAATGCTGGGTTCCACGAGATTACAGAATTTATCAACCAACGAGGCGGTTTAGTCCACCGATGTATTCACGTTCCCTCGATGCATTTCCATGTCTATATTTTACCTTCCTCCAAATACAAAAATAACCACAGAGTATCAAGTCTCTAAAAAACACCTAAAGAAACCAAAATACTTATCTGATTCTGCTATCCACAAGTAAATAATTCACTGTCTATAAGATGTCGTCATCCATCCAATCTAGAAACAGACTAAAAAATATTAATAACTAATTAATTAATCAAAAAGATCAAATCTTACCAAGTTATAGGTACATCCCTCCGTATATTTACATTTTTGATGACAGCAAATCACATATTACGTCAGCCGTCTGTGGCACGTTCAGACATCGCATCAGTCGTTGCTAGGGCAACACCAAGAGGCGAGAGCTCATAACTGCATGCAGCGGCTATATAAGGCCGACGAGCCGCAGCAGAAAATCATTCTTTGTTCAGGGCTCATCTGATTCGGAGACTAAGCCGAGTAACAAGAATAATATTCCCAACCTCATATAGAAGATAAATTCTATATTTCAGAGATTAATCTGAAAATCCTATTATTTCCAATATTCCATCCCACACCTAAGCAGAAGGTTAATTCTGCTTCCAACACAGATAATCGAAGTATCAAATTGGAAACACATAAACAATATTCCGCTTGCAGATCCTACGTTCTCAATTCCTGGAGAAATCGATGTTCTTCTCGGAGCAAACATCTATGCCGCCATTATTAAAAATGGAATTAGAGGATCTAGCAATACACATACAGCCCAAAACACCGAACTGGGCTGGATTCTGGTCGGAGGAGTACCAGAAATAAAGAGCATGACGACGACTGTGCTATCCACCTATACTACGACAAACCCCAAGTTGGAAAAGAAATTAAAGAGAGTTTGGGAATACTCCACCACGCCAATAAGTCCACCAAAACATCAATTTCATACACTAAAACGCCTACCCCCCAGAAAATATGGAGATGAGTCCAACAGGAATCATAATACACCTCTGCACCATATTTATCAGAGAAAAATCTGGAAAATACACCAGGTAAAGCAAGAAAGCACTACACTTTTACCACTCTTCCCACCATTAACACAAAATGGAAAAATGAAACAAGAGTATCGCCATCTAGTTCAGTGTCAGCAGCTTTAAAATATAAAAAAAATGAATACTGAACTAGGTAACAGAGAAGCTAAGCCTCTCACCAGTGGATGGCATCACTATCATCCAAAGACTATCTCTCATTCTGCATCAGTAATGCAAGAGAAAAGTATTTCCCCCGTAATACGAACTGTAGCAAAATATGTCAGAGCTCTTTCCTCCTCATCCAATAATAGAAATAAATATAATATGCTCACCCGTCCAACTAAAAATGAAAAGCAAAAAGGACAAACTGCACATCATTCATCAACAAAATGTAAGTTTATTACTAAAACCACTATAATTTTTTCTTTCCTTTTTTTGAGGCTTGAGGATGTGCAGTCCACCGATGTATTCACGTTCCCTTGAAGCATTGCCATTACTATATTTTATCTTCCTACAAATACAAAATAACCACAGAGTATCAAGTCTCCAAAAAACACCTAAAGAAACCAAAATACTTATCTGATTCTGTTATCCACCAGTACATAATACACTGTCTATAAGATGTCGTCATCCATCCAATCTAGAAACAGTCAAAAAATTATTAATAACTAATTAATAAATCAAAAAGATGAAATCTTACCAAGTTATAGGTACATCCCTCCGTATATTTACATCTTTGATGACAGCAAATGACATATTACGTCAGCCATCTGTGGCACGTTCAGGCATCACATCAGTCGTTGCTAGGGCAACACCAAGAGGCGAGAGCTCATAACTGGATGCGGCGGCTATATAAACCCGACAAGCCGCAGCAGAAAATCATTCTTGGTTCAGAGCTCATCTGATTCGGAAACTAATCTGCAAAAAATCCATCCCACACCTAATCAGAAGTTTAATTCTGCTGCAGGGATTATTCTGCAATACTCCTTCCCACGTCTAAGCAGAAGAATAATTCTGCGGCAGAGACTAATCTGCATACTTCGTTATAGTAGCATATTGCTAAATTTTTGCGCACGCTCAGAATACTGCCAGAGACTAATCTGATTAGTTTTACTGACTATAGCTATTGCTACCCTTGTACCCACACGTACGAACAGAGGTTCATGCTGCCCTTTGTCCCCTCACGCACCGTCTCAGAAATTAATTCTGACCAGAGGTAATCTGAGTGTCTGATTACTTCCTTGTGCCCTAACGCACCAACAAAGACAGTTTGTCAATAAACATACATATATATTGAAATTTATTTTGATGGCAGTTGTTCAACTCTTGTCTTCTTCTTCCTTTTCAGAAGTAACAACGAGCGAGCAGACACAACATTTTTTATTTTGAATTTGTTTTTTTTTTATTTCGTTTGAAATTTTTTTTATTGAATTTTATATTGAATTTTATAGCAGTTTGTATGTTAGTTTTTAGTAAATGAATTTTGTGATATTAGTATAAGCCAGTAAATTATTGAATAAACATTTTATATTTTAAAAACGACTGAGCTGTGCATATAAAACCGGCACTCCCCCCACGTCCGAGACTAGCTCTCACCGAGGAATTAATCCGCACAAAGAAGAGATGACACATGTTGGGAAATAAAGGAGAAACATCCACCTATCCAACAAATCATAATGAATAAAAGAAGCATGCACCGAATCATCATACCACAACATCATATAAAATAATGTTCCATCATATATATAAAAATAAAATAAAAATAAATATAGACTAATTACCACACACATATTGTTTTGAGCACTTTCTCCAGTTCGTATCATAGATAAGGGAGTCCCTCATCAACATCTACGTCAATCTCTACAACTTTGATACGTTCAATCCTCCCATAGCACCACTTTCGGCACTTTCACCACATCAATCTTTATGGGTTTGACAAGCATCTCGGACAAATTGATGTAGTTCTCCCATAGATTTCTCAGAGACTCAGGTGGATTCTCAGATGGACGGAACACATGACAATAATCATGGCAATAAACAGCATATCATACACAGCACAACTGATTAAATTATCGAGTGATAGTCCCTACATCAACACAACGACTTTTGACGACCTCTGACGGCTCCCCACATCAACACAGCGACATCTAACGGAAATCCAGTGACTTACATAGCAGAAACCCCACGCGAGCAGGCTGAAAAACATTCACACCACAAACATCTTCTGAGATTTCAACTTTTACCATTCATCCAAACCGCATACCATTTACCCAAATCACACATTCCGAAATTACTAAACTGTCTGAATCGCAAGATGTCTGATTAGGCTCATATGTATCGGAATTTCTACATCGGCTTTGATATGAACTCACATTCCACTAAAAATTCTTATACTTCCTATAAATATAAAAATTTCTTACATTCCCCATATATATATATAGAAGAATCTATTGTAAATTTCGAAATTGACAACATGCACATTCACATTCTCCACATGTCCCGTTAAAAACCACCATAGTTAACTGGAAATAATTATGGTATTAGTTTCACTTACACACCTCATCTATTAAAACAATTGGTGACC
Organism: Dioctria linearis; assembly: GCA_963930735.1. NCBI lineage: Eukaryota > Metazoa > Arthropoda > Insecta > Diptera > Asilidae > Dioctria > Dioctria linearis. Next base: position 212,875,654 of record OZ005740.1, on the reverse strand, counting down.
AGTCAAATACGTGCTTTTGAATCGACTGAATACGAAATGAATAAAAAAATTTTTAAGATTAATATCCCGCTACTATTTGAAGTGCTTTACAAGGGTTAAATACCCCACTTCCTTTTTAAGTGCTTTAAGAGTGTTAACTATTGACCACCTTTCCACGAGCCACATATGAGATGTGATATTATCATTTTCCAATCTATTCAACGAGCCACATATGAGATATGAAGTTATCATTTTTCCAATCGATTGAAGGCATTTTAACTGGAATTAGTAATTTTGTAATTGGAAGTCGCCCAGAAGTTCTCCTATTGTGGATTCCGTTAGAAGTGGTCAGTTTTCTTTTCTAATTATTTCGTTTACTTCTCTTCTAATTTCATAAATTTTGGGTCTATCACCAATGTGGATGACTTCATTCCTATTGTGAATTAATATATATAGATTGAGCTGCTTCAAACTTTCTCAAACTGACTAGTTAGAGTATGTTATGTGAGTAAATTATACCTAAAAACATACCTGAAAAAGGGTAACAAAAAAATTATTGAAAAGATTTCATCCATAAAATGTTAACATAAGCTAATCATGCTTAAAACATGGTTAGCTTATCTATTCATATTCAATGACTTAAAACAAAATTATTCCCATGGCAAAATTTGTTGAAGGCAGTAGAAATCATTACTTAAAAAAAAATAAAGCAAAAGGCAAATCGTACCTTCAGCACTATTTGTCGTGAAAATTACAATATGTATGGACGAACGTATATACATATCACAAAAAAACGTTCGCGATAAGAAGTGCGCGCCGCGAAAATACATTACTTGTATACGGGCGCCGCAATTTCAATCGACGGGACGGTGGCTGATGTTTATAAAAACAGCAAATTTCATTTTTTCAAGCCACCGTACAACGAAAAATATTCTGGGTTTGTTTAAACAAGTTCAGAATACATGAAAATTTTTCTCAGGGTAGAAATGCAACTATGCATTTTATACCCTGAACGACGACTCTTTATCGCGACAAAGCGACAAAAGTGATCAAGAGCCGAGTTGAATATTGAATTTTCTATACGCGGCAGTCGAGTTTTAAAAAACGAAGTACGGCGTTTTCGGAAAAGACTTTTAGAAGTGGCTTTAAAAGAAAGTAAAAAACGACCTGGGATACGGACGGTTTGGCGTGGTTGGCTGGAAGGTTTTGAGAATACGATAAATTAAAAAAAAATTGGAATTAACCGAAAAGTTTATTGTTCGCGAAATATTAGTAACAGATGTTCAAAAACAAATTAGGATTAAACGAAAAGTTCATTTTTCGCGAAATATTATTAAGAGGTGTTCAAGATCAAATTAGAATTAACCGAAAAGTTTATTGTTCCCGAAATATTAGTAACAGATATTCAATAAAAAAATTAGCGTTATCCGAGAAGTTTCTTGTAAAAAATAATAAAAAATAAATAAAAAGAAAATAAAGGAATAATCAGAGAGCTGTTTGCATTTCGCCAGAAAAAAGAAGAAAGGAATTAAGCAGGTAGAAGTACTGATTCTGCGAATATATATATAACAAATTGGCGCAGCCGGTAGGATAGTGGAAGCCAGTTTTTCAAAACCAAAAAAAAACATAAGAGCTTGAAAATCCGCTATCCTGCGAACACCCAGGGGTTAATTAGATTAGACCTTTTTGGTCTAATCACCCCCAATGCTCGGGGTAGTTATAGCTGCCTCTGCCTACTAGCAAGCAGACACCCCCTCATCAAAGCACAAAAGTGCCTACGGTGGAAAATAGCGGGCTTCATCCCCGCCCAAACGAAGATATTAGCGACGCCCACGTTGAGAGGGAAGTTCCAACCCTACACGTGAAGGAACGAAGATCAGCTACACTCATCTCTCCGCGAACCAGTGCTGAAAGGGACCTCGAGGTAGGCAACGCGCCCCCCTTTCAGCTTTTATCCAGGGGAAGTTAAGAAGGCCACAGCCCCCCCCCACCCCTCCCGGCAGCACTGAAAATCTCCAACAGCAAACGAACCAGCGATCCTGAATTGAGAGGGTCCTCGAAGAAAGCAATAAGCACCCCTCTCGATTTGAACCAAGGGAAATAAAAGGGCAGGAGCCTCCTAGCTGCAAACTCGACGCACGGTGGTAAATTACCGAGGAAAGCTCCCACCAGGAAGCGCCGCTGGAATTCTCACCACTTCCATTAACTCCTCAACAATCTTCCTCGCCGGGCGACGAACGGGAAGTTCCGCCACGGTACGAAGAAGGCAACGCAGGAGCAACCTCCACATCAGAGGGTGAGAATCAAACACCCCAACAACTTCTACCACAAGAAGAGTCACTTTCAGGATCGGAACAATCATGACAGGTCCCCAACAAGTAAGGAATAATTTAAATTTAGAATCTTACTTAAGAGGGTTAGAAGAGAAAGTGCGAAATTCCTCAGGGCCTTCTGTCCTCCATTGCGATATTATCGATAAAGAGCTAGCAAAGTCTCGCGAACAGAGGCTCGCACAAATAGCCAACTTTAACGAAAATACAAAAAAGTTCAAACACAGGAATTTTGGGGAATTTTCGTACTCTCTCGAAGTAGAAATAGCACAAAATAATAGTGTAGATTTAAGTGAAAGTGCCATCGGCAGTGTCAGTGATTCCACCATGAGCGAAATCCTCTTAAATTGGCTGGGCGACTTCCTTCTGGAGACCAGCAACAAAGATACTAGCTCCCCAATGTTGTCGTCAAATTCTAGTTTCAAAAACCTCAATTTAAAAATGGCAGATTACGCTAAAATCGTTAAACTGACTGCCCAGCTGGTTCCCCTATTCTCGGGAGAACAGCATCCAAAATTGAGCCTTGAGCTCCAATCATTCCTAGGATGCTGCAGGCAAGTGATACAGTGCATTTCGGTGGATGAACTATCAGCATTTTTACAAATCTTTCCCACCAGACTTCGAGGCGAAGCTTACCAGCTTTTTGCCTCAAATATGCCTACTACTTTTAAAGAGGTAGAAGAACGGCTCAATCGGACATACCTGCCTAGAGAAACTTACCAGGAACTGGTAAACAAGTTAATTACAACAAGGCAGTATCCCTTACAAAACCTGACAGCCTTCACGGCACGAGTGAAACAGATGCTGGCACTCTGCAATGAAGAAGCACAATCCTAGTACGCAGCCAGAGCAGCGCCAGCTGTTAAAACGCAGCTGGAAGATTTCACAAAAAATACATTAAAGATTGGCACAAATAACCCGTATATGTGCCAATATCTTCTGACCATGACAGACGGCACTGTGGATGACCTCGTACAAAGAGCACTTGACATGGACCGTCTCCAGCAAAGTGCTCTATTCCTGCAACCTCCAGGCCAATTCCAAACCAATATGATGCAGAATACATTGCCAAATTCTAGTTGTGCCAGTGTACCAAATAACGCACAATTAAATTAAAGTAGTACTCTAGTAAATCAAAGCGTATATAATCCCGGCAACATATCATACTCACAGGATCCCCGGGAAAATAATATGCCGATTAACCCAAGCAGTGACATACCAACGTCACAGTTCACACTGGCCGGCACAGCATATATTAAACAGGAACCAAGATCGCCAAATAAAAATTATAATGTAAAGAATCAAAATACCTATTTAAATAAAATCAGTTGTAGTTTTTGTAATCTAAGAGGCCACACATATGCTGATTGCCTCAAAAGGAAAAATACGCCTTATTGTGTGAACTGCAAAATGTATAACCATGACGGGCGAGACTGCAGAAGAAACAACAATAGTTTCCAAAGACCCCACAACAATAGTGGACCACCAAATCAACGACCTAGAGACCCACAACTGAAGAGTCTATAATGTGTGAAAAAAGTCTGAGTTCTGTGGTCGTTCTGGACATATATTAAACGCATGTCAGCAAAAGCGTAAATGGGAAGCCCGGTGTCAGGGAAACGACGTACAGTCGACCCAAAACTCCCCGGCTGGACTATAAAACTCCCATCTAATAAAATAGGGTCCCCTCAGCAGCCCCCCGATTCCAGTGTCGCTACAGTAAAACTTCCTTTAGACATAGGCCTGAACGGCCAAACTATACTAGTAGTCGACACAGGCGCTGAGGTAAGTATAATAAAGAAAAGGGCATTAAAAGATCTTAACACTATTAACCACAATGAGGCATCCACACTTCACCGGAAAGATGCTGGAAAATTGCCAGGGAAACTTCGTTTTCAAAAACAAAATACCTTGCAAGTTTCAAGTAGTAAAGAACTTCCCTGGCCTTTCCGATGATGGACTTCTAGGAAATGATTTCCTAGCAGAAAACTGTAACGTTGGGGGTCCTAATAAGGCACTAAGGTTTCCTCGCACGGAGACTAATCCTGATGAATTCGTTTTGCCGTTGATGTGTGCAACGGACAAGCTACATTCTGAAGAAGCAGTCGAAGTAAGAACACTTGTAGAAGAGGTAGAGTCAAAACAGGCTGAATTAATCCCCTGCAGTGTCCTCAAGGCTTCTCAAACGAGAAAAGCTGGCTGCCAAGCTCCAAAACAGCTGAAGGAATGTGTAATGAGCTGTCTGGGCGAACAAGAGGTCGACGAAGTCAGGCAGCAATTGGTTACCTTTAAGGAACCAATCTGCATACCTGCGCGCTCTCAAATCATTGCCCCAGTCCCATTAAAAACTCAAGAAGAAATGCTCTGTTTATCCCAAGAGATAAGCGATGGAGTCTTCTTGACGAACAGTTTGCTGTCATCTGGAGAAGAATTAGTGCTGGTTAGTACTCTCAACGCTAACAGTCATCAAGTAGTCATACATAGCTTAAAGTTACAGCTATATCCAATAAACGACTACACCATAGTCCCATTAACAGACGCAAAAGACCACAAAAGAACACACATTCCAATTTCAATATCAAACACCACAAGAGGCGGAACTGAGTGTCTAAAGCCTGTCAAAAAGGTGCATATAGCTCTCTTCCATCCAAAATCCCGAGGCTTAAATCATTATTAAATATACAAAGGCCATATAAGAACAATAGCGAGTCTCTAAATCCTATATTAAAGGTGCGTATTACTCCACCGTCACACAGCACAAAAAATTCTGCATGGTCAAACAGCAATAGCATCGACGCGCCAGAGTATATCACGCAACCTATGGCAAAGACCACACAGGTGTACAAAACTCAGCCGTCGGCAAAGCAGGAAGTAACTACCCTGCAACATGCTAACAACAACGAAATAAAGCCTCAAAAGCAATCACAAAAGCCCAATGTACTTACAGGTCAACAATTTAAAAGGAAGAATAAGTTAACCGAAGGTTCAGCTGAAAAAACAGCAACCCTACAACATGCACGATTTTTATACCCGGATTATGAGACGCCGGACGACCCAAAACAATTCCCGCGTATTTCCAGGCTAGAGCAAGAACTCAGCCTAGACCCTAATTTGACGGCGGATGAAAAAATTTCGATATCAGAACTCTGCAAAGAGTATAACGATATCTTCTTCCTAAAAGGTGACAGACTCACCTATACAAATGCGAGAAGGGATTACATTACGTTAGTGCAAGATCAAGCACCAATAAATCAAAAATCTACCGCTTACCTGAAACACAGCGGAAAGAAATGCTAGACAGCGGGATATTCCAGTCTAGTAAAAGCCCTTGGAATTCACCTCTACTAGTTGTTCCCTAGAAAGTGGGACCGGACAGTGAAAAAAGGTGGCGCGTCGTTGTCGACTTTCGTAAAATAAACGAAAAGACAATTGGGGACGCATTTCCGCTACCCCGAATCGAGGATATTCTTGACCAACTAGGTCACTCAATGTATTTCACCACACTCGATTTATCCAACGGCTATCACCAAGTTCTTGTCGACAAAGAGATCGACATAAACTGCTTTCAGCACAAGTTATGGGCACTACGAGTTCAAGCGCATGCCATTCGGGCTCGAAGGAGCCCCTGCCACGTTTCAACGCCTAATGAATTTCGTCCTGACAGGCTTACACAGCCTCGAATGTTTCGTTTACCTAGATGACATTGTCATCTATGGTAAAAAATTAAACGACCACAACGAAAAGTTCAGAAAAGTTTTCGACATGTTGAGAGGGAACAACTTGAAACTGCAGCTAGAGAAGTGCCAGTTTCTACGAAGAGAAGTTGTTTACCTAGGACATAAATGATCTAGCGAAGGAGCCCAACCAAACTTAAGTAAGACGGCCTGCGTTCAAATATTTCATGTTCCAAAAACAGTAAGGCAAGTTCAGTCATTTCAAGGACTTTCCAATTACTACAGGAAGTTCATTACAGATTTTTCCAAAATTGTACGTCCAATCACCAATTTACTCCGAAAGGATGTAAAGTTCACTTGGACAGAGAAATGCCAGGAAGTATTTCAGAGCATAAAAAATGCTTTAATTTCTCCACAACTTTTGATTTACCCCGATTTTTGAAAATCTTTTAATCTTACTACGGACGCAAGTGACGAGGCTCTAGGAGCTGTACTTTCTCAAGGAGAAGTCAGAAAGGACCATCCCATTGCCTATGCAAGCCGCACATTAAACAAAGCCGAAAGAAATTACTCTACTATAGAGAAAGAGTTATTGGCTATTGTCGGGGTTACCAAGAATTTCAGGTGCTATCTGCAAGGCCGGAAATTCACGGTCTATACTGACCATAAACCTCTCAAAGGTGTCCTAAATGTGAAAGACCCTACTTCCCGTTTGGTGAGATTTCACCACAAATGATCTGAATTCGATTATAACATCGAATACAAACCCGCGAAGTACAATACTAATGCAGATGCACTAAGTCGCATCCCTCACGCATTAAAGGAAGACAGTTTAAGCAATTCCTTAACTGTAAAAGCCCTATTGGTGACTTGAGCTCAGAAACAAAAGGCTCAAGAGACAATAAAAATCTCCAGTGTGGAGGCAGAAGAGCACACGAAAGCCGACCAAAATGAAATTCAACTCACGGAGGCGGAAACACCAGACCCAGCATCGCTTGAGCAAAAACTAAGTACTGGTAAGACACCCGAAATTATTACGAGCCCCACGGTGATTCAAAAAATCTTAAAAGATTATCAGGATTCTCCTTTCTGTGGCCATCAAGGTGTCATAAAAACTTACAAACGTATAAGACGCAAGTATTGGTGGAGGCACATGCTTAGCGACATTAAAAAATACATAAAAAAATGGCCAAAGTGCCAGACGACGAAAGCATCTCCACAATATAAAATGTCAATGGTTATCACGGACATCGCAGAACAACCGTTCGACAAAGTTTACCTCGATATTGTAGGTCCATTAGAAGAGACCACATCAGGTAACAAATATATCTTGACCTTCCAAGATAATTTAACAAAATTTGTCGACTGGTATGCAATACCTAATGCAGAAGCAGTCACAGTAGCGCAAGTTTTCTTTGATGAAATCGTTACGCGCTCCCGCATACCCAAAAGAATACTCGCCGATCAGGGAACAAATTTCTTGAGTGAATTATTCAAAATGATATGTAAGCTCCTAAAAGTAAAGAAGTTACAGACTTCAGCATACCACCCACAGTCTAATGGAGCACTAGAGCGTACACATAGACCCCTGATAGAATACCTGCGAACAATCGTATATGAAAATTCCAAAACACGGGACCAATACCTACGAACCGCTGTATTCGTGCACAACAACAGTGTACACGAGGGTACTAAACTTACCCCAATGGACTGCCTATACTTCTTCACAGCGGATGTCCCATCAAATTTAAAGCGGTATCCCGAATCCGTTTACAATCATGAGAGCTATTATCATATACTGAAATACAAGCTCCAAAAGTCCTACGCCACGGCACGAAAGAACTTATTGGCAAGTAAACAGCGCTCAAAGGGGTACTACGATAAGACAGTATGGCCCCTAACTTTCCATGTAGGAGATAAGGTCCTCATCAAGAATGAAAGCAGACAATATAAGCTTTCTCAAATCTGGGTAGGACCTTATCAGGTAAGTGCAATACCAAGCGATGTGAATACCACGATCAAAATTGATAAGCGAATAATAACGGTACATAATAACCGTTTAAAAGCATATTTCGAATAAAAATATATCGTACACAAATGAAGCAGGTTAACTTAAAGCTCCTACCTTGTTAGTTTCCAATAAACCCCATTTTAATACCCCCCCCCCCCCTCCAGGAACATTTGCGGTGGAGTCACCACACTGCCCAGTTTAAAACGGCACAATAAAAGTACAAGGACTGTTTTCTTCCACCGTATTGCCCACAGAAATGGCGCTACAATTAATGATAATGGCCATCCTCGTCCAGTACACGACAGGAGAAGTGGCCAAGAAACCCTATGCTATAAACTCTGCCTAAATATAACATTCCAAGGCGATCTTTGCAACGTGTAGGAACTACACATACACGCTATAATAGATAGCGTACGAAAGCGCATGGAAAACGCACAAGCCCTAGCCGAGCTAGAGAAACAACAAATTACTGTTGTAAAAACTACCTTGGAACAGATTCAAAAAACGCTGGCTTTGCTAATGGATCGTCAACAAAAAATAACACACCAGATAAACGATCTCCACCATGTTACCGATGACTTAACTAGGAGGCAACTCAGACAAGAGTTTATATCGAGGTTATTACTCCAAATCATCGAAGTCGAATATCGACAACAAGCCATTCTGGCCTTAAAAATGGCTAATAGAACCAACCATATTCATCCACTCCTCGTGTCTCCACAAAACTTGCTACAAATATATCGCAAAACAACCCCGAATAGTTCGAATGATCAAAATTATCTGTCTGTCCTATATCAGACCGCAGGAGCTCAGTCACTCCTTATGCAGAACAAATTGGTGGTGAGAATTACTCTCCCAATTTTTAATCTGCCACAAATGAGGCTACAACAAGTTCGATGCTATCCTGTTCCCAAGTTAGCAAACTATTCATTAATTATAGACCCTGGTTATTCATACATAGCAAATAGCGGAAATAGCATATCTCTTATTGAATGGCGACGACATGAAAACCTTCAAGAAAATCACAAGTAACTCCGAAGAAAACACGAATGTAGGCCGACTAAATACGCCCATAATAAAGGCAGCAACATCAAATGAATGTGCCATTAAGTTGTTATATAATCCTTTAAATGAAGTGCCCAAATACAGGTCCAGATTTCAAATCCCCCAAAAAGACATGGTGATAAAATTAAACAAGCCCAATGCGTGGCTCTTTTCATTTATCACCTTCACGGTGTTACATATCACATGTCCAGATCACTTTGTGATCTCAAAACTAGAGGGACAGGGAATAATTGAAATGTCTCAACCATGTCAAGTATAAATAGGTGACAAGATGCTTAAATACGAAGGTCAGAGTAAATATCCACTAAAGTTATTCAGCCGAATCCGTTTCCTGAGCAAAATCATTCTCTACTCAAAGTAAACCTGGCTGAAATTTTACAAGAATCTCAAAACCACTGTTTACGAGTCACACCACCTAGTACAGCACCCAGAGCCAATCATCATGACATTTGTAGTTTAAAATTCGAAACTAGTCGAGTAACATCTTTTGTTCACTTTTACCTATTGTTAATACCGTAACTTTTGCTTATTGTTAATTGCTGTATGATATTTTCAAGTCAGTTGCTAATTAGAAACTCGTCTGGTTATATCGAGAAATAAAATTGAATTATCAAGTAAAGCATTTTTTTCTTCTTTTTAACTCTCGTCCACTAAATCGGTGTCATTTTCTTAGTTACCTGTTAACATGTTGGTCCTATCGGGCCGGATTTCGGGACAACGCAAAGGGTTCAAAAATCTACTTAGATATACGCCGCGCTTGTTAAATATCGATCATCTCGTGCTTCTGCTAAACTCGTGCTTACGATCACTATATTCTAGACATTTCGTAGTGAATAAACAGTGACTAAAACTTATGTTAAGTGTAAAGGCATATGCTTAAACCTGTGAAAAAATTAAATTATTTCAGTAAAGAATTGAATTTTATTGTAACGGGTCACTCCAACAATAATTATTTAAACTAGTTCGAAGTGCTACTTAACAAACACGTTGTGATTGGTGCCGCATAATACGCATACACATATCTATTTACAACAAAGTGTGGAATAAAGTGCAACGGTTTCCGTTCGATAAACTTGGTGTAGGCATAAGCAATGATATCAACATTAATTGGATTAACCATTTATACACACATATAGCATAACCGTAAGTCCGTTCCAACCTTTGCATATTTAATTACAATTAAGTGAGTATGGCGAATATACAGAAGCTTTTAGCACAGCAAGAGCACCAAGGCACGTTGATAAAGAATTTTATGGAAAATTTTGGGGAAATGGGAGTAGGAAAACATACTCACGGTGTAGTAATTGCTCGCATAAAGCTAGTATTGGAAATCATTTGAATCTAGACATCTTGAACTGATGAAATGTGTCGATGATGATACCCTTAATGACAGCACTTATTTTCAAGATGACATGTATGCAGAAACTGAGTGTACATACACTGAATCGCTTGGTGCCCTGTATGATCTCGAAGATGGATTCAATCCAAAGAAAACATCACCGGATATATCCGACCCTACTCATAATTCCCTTTCCCTGAGTGCTCGGTCAGAAGCTGTTGTAAAATTACCACAAATATTGATTCCGAGATTTTCTGGGTGTTACAACGAATGGACATTATTCAAGGATCTTTTTGAGTCTTTAATTAAGACAAATCCTAACTTAAATAACGTACAGAAACTGCACAATCTGAAGATGACATTAGGTGGGGAAGCAGAGAATTTGCTTAAGAATATCACTATCACCGATGTGAACTTTGATATAGCTTGGGAAGCACTAGTTAAAGGTTATGGTAATCAACGAATGATTGTGCATGTGCATTGTCCTTATCACCAATGCAAGGGGAATCCTCCAATGAATTAAAACGGTTATTAAATGGGACCCAATTAGCGGTCAGAGCCCTTCAAGCCCTCGGTCGACCTGTTTCTCATTGGGATAATTGGCGAATCCATATAACAACTCAAAAATTGGACTCTGTTACGAGAAAAGACTGGGAAGTGTGCATCAAACGATTTACCTAAATTTTCTTGCTTAGAAGACTTTCTATTAAATCGCGGTCGAGCTCTGGGTGCCCTCCTACATCGAGGGTCAGAAGCTAGTTTTATTTCAGAATCAGCGGTTCAACTCCTTAAGCTCCATAGAAGAAGACTTATACTTAATGTCACGGGTATAGGGGCTACACACACAATCAACTAGAGGATGTACTCAACTACAACTAGTGAAAAAGCACAAGAGTTTTTGCACTTGGATTAAATTAAGAAAAACCACAACAATGATTCCACTAAAATAATCTTTATTTCCAACAACTAAAAATTTGTGGTATGCAACAAAAAAAAACTATTAAACAAGAGCTCAATGATGGAATTTGTGTTCTCTTCTTATCGCTACGAAATGCCAACAACGAGTGCCTAATTTTTAAGTGAAAACTGTGATGAATAATTTTAGACTAACTGTATAGAATTTGCAATATGATAACAAACCACTGTGATAAGCGATCTGTGATACATTTAAATAATATAAAGAATCTGTAATAACTATTGACATATATAGATATATACTATATATTGCATTGCTAATTTACCAAATAAAACAATTGATAGGAAATTATTTAAACATGATTGAATTGGAAAAAATTTATATAAAGTAATATTTACATAATTTTGGGTATTTCTTAAACAACTAGCTTCCTGCTTACCAAGTCAGTTTACAATAAATGTCCAAGCCTTTATTCTCGAAAAACTAACGAATATACTGCCTTCTGTGATGACTAGCTTAAGGACATGGCCTACGGTTTTTCAACTACAATTGGCACACATCTAGGATGAGTAATATCGGGTTCGTTAAGGCCTCTTGGCAATCTATCCATGGAGCAGATACAGGGATCATCAACTAACACAAACTCCCTCATCGTCCAATATGCTGATCAATCACAGTTAAACTTTCAACTACAGAAGTTCTGGGAAGTTGAGGAGGTTCCCATAATCAGTGTTTTAACTAAGGATGAAGAAGAATGTGAAGCTCACTTTCAGAAATCATATTCAAGAGATGATTGTGGTAGATTTACAGTGAGCCTTCCACGGAATATGGACCCCGATAAATGCCTTTTACTAGGTAATTCACGTTCGCTTGCTATTCAGCGATTTCTACAGACTGAGAAGACATTACAATGAAACCCAGAGCTTAATCACTTGTACAACGAATTCATGAACTGTTATTTAACTCTAGGACACATGTCAGACATATCATCCCACAACAATCTAGCCAGTAACCATTCAGAAATATGTTATCTACCTCAGCATGGAGTGTTGAAATCTAGCGGCTCTTAAAAAAAAAATCGGGTCGTATTTAACGCGTCTCAAAAAACATGCAGTGGACTATCACTTAGCGACATGTTATACTCTGGTCCAAATTTTCAGCAAGACTTATTATCTGTCATCATGAGGTGGAGAACACATCTCGTTGCATTCATAGCGGATATCGAAAAGATGTACCGGCAGATGTGGGTACACCCAGCCGATGTTGTGACCCAGGTGCCTATACCCCGAATCACAACAATAAGACCAATACGCCAATATCTTGCCCTATGCAATATATTGGCGTACTACAATTTAACCCTGAAAAATAAAATTCATTTAAAATTTCATTTAAATTTCAAATGCATTTAAAGTAGCATTTCCATACTGCAACAAAATGCAATTTAGCATAAATTGCATTTCGTTATCAGTAATGCACTCCACTCACACGGTATACCTACCTACATGCCGTGTAATCGGATATCATTTTCATTTTTAAAAAAGTGATCATGGGTACCTGGGGCCGGCAAGCCCAAACCTCGGGAAGTCTTTTTTAAACATCGATCGAAGAAAGTCAAGTGCCGTTAATAAAAATACTTGTGAAAAAATCCAAAAGGATAATTAAGGAAAATCTGTGAGAATTGTGATAACCTAGGAATTGAATTTTAATAAAAAATACTTGTGAAAAAAAAATCCAAAAGTATAATAAAAAAAAAAATCTGTGAGAATTGTGAAAGCCAAGGAATTGAAATTTAATAAAAATACTTGTGAAAAATCTAGAAGTTATAACTAAAAAAAAATCTGTGAGAATTGTGGAAATTCCATTTAAAATCCTTCGATTGACCGCTTCTCCCCCCTTACCAGGGAAGCACGAGCGGCCAAGCTACAACAATTGGTGGAAAACAGAGCATTGGATAACAAAATATCCATAGAACTTGAATCACTCATTTCACTGGTTTCGTTAATGGCATTCAGATATCAGAATACCCAGTCAGAGTTAATAGATCTTTTAACAGATTCCAAGCATGGAAAATTCCATCCTATATTAATATCACCGAAAAATATTGAAGATCTTTTATCAAAAATTAGGCAAGAATTACCAAATTCACTAATGCTTCCTATAAATTCCAGAGACAATATATTGTCACAAATCTACAAATTAAGCACGATATCCGCAAATATTTTCAACAACAAAATAATTATAGAACTCCGAATTCCGCTACCTTTTAAAGAACCTTATCAAATATTTAAGGCGATACCATTACCTACACTCCTTAACGGATCGTTCGTGTATATTAATCCATCAAAGCAATATATCCTGCTCGACTACAATCGTGAACACCATGTTGAATTAACTCTCCAGGATATCCACAATTGCGCAACATTGGACCAAACGCATTTTTACTGCAAAATGTCATCACCTATACTAACCACAAATACAAAAATAAACCAATGTGAATTAAACTTGATAAAAAACCAATTACCAATTACATCGAGACGTACAATCTTAACATTAGAGCAAGATTGTTTTTGGACGCAATTATCGCAGCAGAACACTTGGCTTTTCTCCCTAAAAGATTCTATCCACATAGATATTATTTGCGAAAATTCCATTAGTTCACAAGTTCTGCAAGGAACAGGAACAATGCACATCAATCCCGGTTGTTATGTTCGCAGCAAGGAATTCATCCTGCACGGACATAACGTAAAAATGTCCAAATTCAATTCCCATTTTATCCCAACAATAAACATTTCCAGTATAATATCAAATATGACGTCCGCCTCAATAGGATCGCATATAAAAATACATACGTTAATTCTTTCGAATAACACGGATCTAGATAAACTTCTAGAATCCATTCGTTTCCAACAAGACCAAGAATTAGTTCCTTTAAATCCATTAAACAATCACCATATTCACCACTATACGGTGTCGTACCTGACAATTGCCTCAATTATCTTTATTCTATGTGTTTATCTGTATATTAAATACAACACAAAATCCCGTAACTCAAAAAAAAATATTACTTCCTGAACATAAACAGGAAAATGTGCCTACTCCGGTACCGAGAGAATCAAAATTCAAATTAACTCCAGTACCTACAAGAAGAACGCCAGAACACGTTTAACTAATTTAGCTTTAACAACTCAACAGCCAAATTTTGCAAAAAAAAAAAATTTAAATTAACTACACCTACAACAGCACAAAAGCAAATTTTATTTAAAATACAAATCAACGTAATACCACAATGCATAACATTTTTTTTGGGTTCAACAAAAACCAATCGAAACAGCACACAATTGCAAAAAAAAAACAAAGAGCGACAAAAACCAAATATACAGAAAAAAGGGGAACCAAGGAAATAAATAGGGAAAGTAAACTAAAATAAAACCTTTATATTAAAAACATTTATTAAATCCGTAAATGGGGGGAATTAAAAGGAATAAAAAAAAAATTTTTTTTTTACGAACACAATAACAAAATAAAAAATAGCAAACATACCCAATGGCGACAACGCCATATCATACTCCGGCCACAGCGAAAAATTCCAAGTATGGTATTTCGAGGTATGGGGCTCGGCCCCCCAAACCGTAATCGTGTCCCGGCCAGGACAAACAAAGGTTAATCGGATTGGACCCTTCCATCGGGGCCAAAGCGACTCAATATAAATGCCATCGATGATCACTACGTAATCCTTGGGTGCCTTGTAGGGCTTTCGTGATATGGCCACCGCAAATATCATGGCGAAACCAAAACTGTCCAAACTAACAGAACTCAGAAACCCATAATCCACCTAATCACTATAAAACTGCATCCCAAGCAATTTTTATCGAAACGAATCACACAGAGTCCCGCGACAAAAATCTACCCACACGATATCAAGATCAAACAAGCTATTCTTATCAAAGAAATTAAACGATTTTTTTTCCTTCTTAAAATCTGCTCCCCTGGCTCGCAGTATCATTGTATTGACACACATTTATTAGCCGATTGAGTCTTAATGATTTTCTCTACCTTTCGCTTTATACATAAAGAGAGTGCCAAACTTTAACAAATACTAAATAAACGGACACGACTTATGGTATCAAAAAAAAAATAATAATAATGAATTTCTTAATTTTCCTTCTATTTCTATTTATCTCATGTAACTAGTGTGCAGTTGAATGCATTTAAAATAAAACCATGAAGAAAAGTGGGTATAGAATTATAAGAAAGTTTTTGTTTTCTCAAAAAGAAAACAACAGAATATAAAGAGATTATGATCAAGAATTAAACCATAAAGGAGAAATACGAAGTTTTTTTTCTTCTCGTAAAATTTTTTTTTATTAACAAAGATTACGTTTTTTTTCTATAAAAACTTTGGAATGTCGTGGGTAAGGAACAGAAATGAAAATAATAATAAATAGTTTCTACATATTAATGTTATAATTATAATAAATAAAAAAAAAAATGTGATGTAAAGAAAATGTCTATGCCAATAGGATTAAGACATAACGCAAACAAAAATTTGTTTGTTAAGAATATTGTTACCACTAACATTACCATATAGTAATAAATCAAGAAAGGAAAAGATATCCAGTTATTGAAAAACACTTTCATTTAATATATTGTAGCTTTATAACTTTGTAATTACTTATAGTCAACTAAATCAACTATTTTATTTTAGTATATGAATCTTAGCTTCTATTTTGGCAGGAAAGAAAGTTTTCTTCTCCGAAGGAATAAAACTTTCTTTTCCCCAGGGGGGAGGGATGTTGTGACCCAGGTGCCTATACCCCGAATCACAACAATAAGACCAATACGCCAATATCTTGCCCTATGCATCATATTGGCGTACTACAATTTAACCCTGAAAAATAAAATTCATTTAAAATTTCATTTAAATTTCAAATGCATTTAAAGTAGCATTTCCATACTGCAACAAAATGCAATTTAGCATAAATTGCATTTCGTTATCAGTAATGCACTCCACTCACACTCATGCCGTGTAATCGGATATCATTTTTCGATGTGCAAATTGAATGCACATAAAATAATTCGCATATTCTCACGTACGATCTTTTCATAGTCGTGAGAAAGAAAAAAGAAAAAAAGCTTTTAAAAAAGTGATCATGGGTACCTGGGACCGGCAAGCCCAAACCTCGGGGAGTCTTTTTTAAACATCGATCGAAGAAAGTCAAGTGCCGTTAATAAAACTACTTGTGAAAAAATCCAAAAGGATAATTAAGGAAATTTAATAAAAATACTTGTGAAAAATCTAGAAGTTATAACTAAAAAAAAAATCTGTGAGAATTGTGGAAATTCCATTTAAAATCCTTCGATTGACCGCTTCTCCCCCCTTACCAGGGAAGCACGAGCGGCCAAGCTACAACACCGATCGAGAGCTTCAATGAATTGCATGGCGAGATGAGAAGGAGGGAAAAATCAAAGACTACCAAGTAAATACTGTGGCAATTTTAGAACATGACCGCTTTCTTGAAGGCTGTCGTGCGCTGACTCAAGATTGCTATGTGGATGACATTCTATCAAGTGCCGATTATGTAGGGGCAGCTAAACAGCTTAAGTTGCAAGTCATTGAATTGCTACGTAGTGGAGGCTTTATCCTCAAGAAATGGGCTACGAATTGTACTGAACTACTTAGCGATATTCCAATACAGGATCAAGAAACTAGTCTGAAGTGTTCCCTCGATTCCGACAATATTATAAAAACGCTAGGAATACTTTGGTTCTCCGACACAGATGAGTTTGGCGTTCACATTAATCTCGGCAAGCCGCCGACAAGTGTAACAAAAAGAAGCATGTTATCGGACATTTCTAAATTTTTTGATCCGATGGGATGGCAAAGTCCCAGGATTATCACTGCGAAAATTATGTTTCAAGAATTATGGCTACTTCGTGTCGACTGGGATGATTTGTTACCAGAAGACATCACATATGAATGGCTAACCTTTCGTGAAGAATTATCTCAACTACATACCATACGAATTCCTCGTTGGGTAAGCACATCGCCGTTACAGTTAATCTGTGAACTTCAAGGGTTTTCGGACGCCTCCGAGAATGCTTACACTGCAGTGGTTTATGTGCGAGTAACATTTCTAAACAACACGATTCACACCAATATTCTCATTTCATAAACCAAAGTGGCTCCGTTGAAAGCCCTATCTATACCCCGGCTCGAACTCTGTGGGGTTCTATTGTTGTCAAAGCTTCTAAAGGTGGTTAAAACTATCATGTGATATGAAAAATTAACAACTTTTGCGTGGACTGATTCCACCACAGTATTGGCATGGTTGAAAGCTACTCCAAGACGATGGAAACCTTTTATAGCAAATAGAGTTGCTCAGATACAGGAGCAATTAACCGATGCATATTGGAAATATGTGCCGACCGACTCCAATCCAGCTGATATAGCTGAAACATGGTGGAGAGGACCAGTCTGGCTATCTCAACATTCTAGCAGGTGGCCAGTACAAACTGCCTCTCAGGGAGCTGTCAGTCACCTTGAAGAAAGGCAAACGATTCAAGCTAATGTCATAGCTTCTGATTCCGTGTGGGATGTTCTGTTATGCAAATACTCATCGTTGAAGAAATTATTGCGAGTAACCGTGTAAGGGCGTTATCACGAGGTAAACAACTCTGCTCGCGAAGCTCTATAATTCGACGAACTCCTCACCTTGATAAAATTTGAGATATTGCGTGTTGGCGGACGGCTTCAACATGCCAATTGCGAATTCGAAGCAAAACATCTTCCGATATTGCCAAAGAAGTCAGCATTAACCACGCTTTTGATCGACGATGCTCATCGAGAAGCACTTCATGGGAGACTTCAACTCACTCCCAGTCACCTACGAACGAAATTTTGGATTCTAGGCGAACGAGGTCGTGTACGTCAACACATCCACAAGTGCATCAGCTGCTTTCGGTACTCGAAGGCTCAGCAACAACAATTGATGGGCGATCTTCCTCCTTATCGGGTTAAACCTGCGCGAGCTTTTCTTCATAGTGGTATCGATTATGCTGGTCCTGTTACCATTAAATCGATAAATGGTCGTGGCGGAAAAGTACTCAAGGACTAAATTGCGGTCTTTGTATGCTTCTGTACTAAAGTCGTCCATCTAGAGTTAGTGAGTGACCTCACAGCGGAGGCCTTCATCGCTGCATTTCGACGTTTCACTGCTCGCCGCGGCAAATGCATAGACCTCTACAGTGATCATGGTACTACCTTTACAGGAGCAAATACTGAATTACGTCAGGTACTGAAGCAGGCTCAGAAATCCTATGATATTCCGAAGCTCTTAGATTCTGATGGGCTAAGATGGCATTTTATACCACCGGCGTCCCCACATTTCGGCGGTATTTGGGAAGCTGCCGTCAAATCCGTGAAACATCACCTAAAGCGAGTAATCGGACAGACAATAGTAACGTTCGAGGAATTGACGACACTTTTATCTCAAATTGAAGCGTGCTTAAACTCGCGGCCAACTACACCCCTCAGCACAGATCCGAATGACATGAACGCACTCACACCGGGTCATTTTCTGGTCGGCAGCGCCCTTCTTTCCATTCCTGAACCAAACTTACTGGATATTCGTGAAAACCAACTGAATCGCTGGCAATTATTACAACGGCTGTATCAACACTTCTGGAATCGTTGGTCCGACGATTACCTCAATCAGCTACAACAACGGAATAAATGGAAAAAACCAATGCAGTCCTTAAAGGTTGATGAAATGGTATTGATCACGGACGATCGCTTGCCGCCGTCAAGATGGCTGCTAGGTCGTGTCATCACCACACATCCCGGCTTGGATGGTTTAGTAAGGGTGGCTAGTATACGAACCCAAACCCGTATACTGCAAACACCGATAGTAAAACTTATTCCCCTGCCATTCTCAGAAGATAAAAAACTCGACGCCAATTCTAACCCGTAAATATATATAACTCCTTTCAGACTTCGTCGCTGAAGGTTTCGTCATCGTTATCAAAATACCACGATACTCATTCACTCCTACAAATTTCACATTACGAAGCGGCCTCATGGGTGACTACTTCATTGGATATTTCGTCAGCATTGTGGCGAGACGGGCGGAATGTATATGAGTCACATCACCTAGCACAGCACCCATAGCCAATCGTCATCACATTTGTAGTTTAAAGTGCCAAACTAGTGGAGTAACCTCTTTTGTTCACTTTTATCTATTGTTAACACCGTAACTTTTGCTCATTGTTATCAGCCCAGCTGCATTGTAATTGCTGTATGATATTTTCAAGTCAGTTGCAAATTAGACACTCGTCTGGTTATATCGAGAAATAAAATTGAATTATCAAGTAAAGCGTTTTTTTCTTCTTTTAACTCTCGCCCACTAAATCGGTGTCATTTTCTTAGTTACCTGTTACCTGTCTGGGGAAAATCGAGATTTTAACGGGATACGATATACATAATTCAATATATAAGGCACACACTCATTGGAAGAGATCCAAAACAAAATCAGCAAATATCAAGAGTAGGTATCAAGTAGAAACTCCCATATCCTGTCCACAACCTCTCTATCATTTACGAGCCTACTAGTTATGGCCAAAATGATTGTTGTGGCAGTAAAGTATCTTCCCCTGTTGTCAGTAAGATGAGACAACAGAGAAATCAATCACAAGGTAAACCCGAAATGTCATGAAAGGGAATTCCTTTAGAAGAACGAACATCTGCGCCCCAACCCAGTTTAAGGCGACATCCAAAGTAGGCACAGTGTGATTTAGATCCCCTTATATAAGATGTAGCAGGTGCGTCGCATATGAAATCTCGAAGTTGAATAGTTTTCCCATATTTTTTTCATAGACATGGAAATGTTGGCCTTCTAATGCTTCTTTTAAACCTATATGGACATAATTTCCAGGTGCAATTGACACTACATTTCGATATTTTGGGGTCCACAAAAGAATGCGCGCATCTTTGGGTAGAGACGGACATATGTCTGCTGCCAAAAATTGTAATAAAGAGTTAATTGTATTGTAGCGGATGTTGAAGTCTGTGGCCAAATTTCGTAAAAAGTTCGAAATACTTTCAGTGCCTAATTGGGTTTCAGAAGAATCCTTGTTTCCAGAAGAATCTTCGTTTTCAGAAGAATCTTCGCTTTCATCATTCAAATCGCAACGCATAGCCGACTGCTCCTCTTCTTCCCATTGCTGACTTGTGCTTATGTCATTCAAATATATGCTAGAAACACCTGAATATGAAGCATCTGCGCAACTAGTTAATAAAGGAGTTGCCACAAATCTCCTACGAATCGATCTTTTAGATAGTTTTAAATTTTTTTTTAATTTTGGCATAATTTTAAAAATATGTAATATAATATATATATGAATATGTAAAGAAACTCGTTCAGTTGTTATACAACACGAATTTTGCACATCCGACCTAAACTACTACCCCGCGTATTTCGTCATACGTACCAGTATGTACACATATGATCGCTTTCGCGAGAATCACAATAACAATGAACCAATATGTTCGACCAACCTACAAAGGGAAAAATTAGCTTTAAATTAAATTAGAAAAATCTTACCAGCATCTGGAGATTCACAGATGCATATGATTCACGACGACCTGAAATAAACAAAACGAATTAAAATATGAAATCTTAAGATAAATATATGAATTTTTACACCAACAAGCTTGTGTTTATATAGCACCATATAGGCACTATGTAATAACAACAAACTTTATGTTCCATAACATAAAATCATACAAATGACAAAGTAAAAGGTACGAATACACAACATAACTACCTTTTACAAGAAATGCACATAATATCTGAGGTGAAATTTCGTTAAATAGATTCACCTTGTCAGGTATATATGTCATTTGTACAAGGCAGAAAGTTATGCACAATTAACATATAAAAGGAATAAATTTATCTACAAAGCTGTGCAATAATCCATATCTCCCACGATGAATGCACATAAACCACACAAAACACACAATTTACCACAAAATTTAACAATATTATCACACGCGCGCGGCTGACATTTCGCGTATAAACAAACACTTCAAACTCCATACTCTCGCGAGGTTTGACAATTCACCCAGTGTGAGATCTGTGCTCAAGCTAAAGGGGGGTGCCGGACTAAAGGATAACTCAACTGATGTAAATTCAAATATAAAAAATTTTTAGTTCAAATATAGCTTACAAACTATTATCACAAATTCAATTTTTTAACGTGATCTTAGCCTATGTAAAATAATTCAACACTTATAATTAACGTAGCCTACTACGATAATTCAAAGAATTCAGTGAGTTCAAATATTGATAAAAAATTCAATAAAATAAAACAAATGCTGCTGCTGAGGTCTGTTCCCCTTATCTCTGAAAAAAAGAGAAAGAAAATCCACTATTAATAGAGTAGAAGTACGATAGCTGTGCTGAAACAATTATCACTTGACAGAAGTAAATTTCTCTCGCAGGAGTAAATTCCTGCTTAGACGTAGGACAAAATCAAAGCAGAAGTAGATTTCTGCAGTAGGAGTAGATTCCTACTCAGGTGGGAGACGAAAAATTGGCAGAATTAGATTTCTGCAGTAGGAGTAAATTCCTACTTAGATGTCGGATGGAATTAGTAGAATTAAATTCCTGCAGTAGGAGTAAATTCCTACTTAGGTGTGGGATAGAATTAGCAGAATTAAATTTCTGCAGTAGGAGTAAATTCCTACTTAGGTGTGGGATGGAATTAGCAGAATTAATTTTCTGCAGTAGGAGTAAATTCCTACTTAGGTGTGGGATGGAAACAAGATTTGGTTTGGATAATTTGGAAAATCAGAGTAAATTCTGATTTTTCAGATCAAATTCTGAATTGGGAATGGATGATTCTGCTGCAGCTCGTCGCTTTTTATAGCCGCAGCGAACCGCTACGTTTTGGCTTCATGATGGGTTGCCTTGGCAACGTTCGTTTTCAAGGTTTGTTAAACTTTGACGGCGGCGGCGTCACACATTGACGTCATTGTGGGACCATTAACGCTGCACTGAACTCTGACTGCGGCGAAGGCGAGAACATCTGATGTGATGTCAAATGACATTACGAAAACGTAAATATACTGCGGTAGGTATACTTGGTAAGTTTGTTATATTTATTCTATTTATTAGCTATTTGTAAGAGTTTTTGTTTATTTTTAGGTGAAAAAATAGTGGAGGAAGTTTTAGGACGGCGTTGGATTGAAGGAAGGAAGTTCCCTAGCTCAGATAAGTATTTTTTGTTTAAATTATTGTAAGATAAGATTCTTTGTATTTTGTTTTTTATCTTCTTAGGTATATATCTGGGGACGAACCAAGGACTCATCGCGGGATTATATATGTGGGCTGAACATCCTCCCGCCTCAAAATTGAAGAGGCAATTAATGTATATATGTTTATGATTATTATTATTGCTTTAATAAAAGCGTTTAGTTTTAAGTTAACTTACTGTGTCTTGTTTGAAAAAGTGGAATATGTTTCTTTTTTTTGTTACTTTTAGTGTACTGCCATTCGAAAACGGGAATCGGAAGAACTTGTTCGCTCTTTTGATGATCCCATGGAATGTTATTTGTTTCTAATAATTGGATTATGCTGGGAGTGGCCATAATTTGTTCAGCTAGGTTGACTGGAATCCCTAGTGTTCTGCTTATTGGTTCCCTGTTGATTGCTGGGGGATTAGTATTCTCTTTCATTACTGGTGCAGAGTGAGAAGGTTTTGGACTATAGTGGCGCCATCTAGTACTGAAATTATTATGATTAATTTCAACTTGCATTGGTGGAGTTGTATTTGATTGAGATGGCGATAGTCTTGACGTATTTCTCCTCTTTGTATTAATGGTGGAGAGTGTGCTTAAGGCACAGTGTTTTACTGCTTTACTTGAAGCATTTCTCCAGTTTTTTCTCTGGTACTCTTGATGTTCAAGTGTTTTATGAATTTTGATGAATTCATGTTTTTCGGGGGGTAGGTGTTGTCCTGCTACTGTGTGCAGTCTATCTTTTAGTGATATTGTTGACGTATTGGTGCATTTACAAACTCTTTTTGATTTGTTGTTTGACTCAACGTTTGTTGTGGTGTAGGTGGATAGCACAGTCGTAGTCTTGCGTTCTGCTTCTGGTACTCCTCCGACCAGAATCCAACCCAATTCTGTGTTTTGGGCTGTTGGAGAGTTGCCAGATCGTTTCTTTATACCATTTTTGATAATGGCGGCGTAGACTTCTGCTCCAAGGAGAATATCGATTTCTCCTGGAATTGAGCAGGTAGGATCTGCTAACGGGAGGTTGTGAATGTGTCTCCAGTTTGACACTTCAATTGCATTGGTTGGCAATACATCTGTGATTTTTCTAATCGTGAGCATGTTGCTTGCTACTTTAAAATTCGTGTGTAAAGAATTAATTGTGACTGTAGCTTGTTGTAGAGCTGTATTCGTGGGAGTTGTACCAAGTCCAATTAATTATTGGGTGGTTGGAGATCCTTTAAGTCGTAGTAGCTTAAAGGCCTTTTCTGTCATGATTGACACTTGTGACCCTGCGTCTATTAACGCTCGGAATGTCATCGTGAGTCCGGATGGTGCAGTGACGTTAATCAGAGTTGTAGAGAGAACAGCTCTTTTCATGTTTGCAGTTAGAAAACTTTGAACTTGTTGTTCATCATTTCCATAGGTGGGTGTGCTTAATTCAGCTTCCATATTGGAATTGTGGGAGGATTGATTAGGTGATTCTGTCACCGAATCGTTTTGCTCATAGTGGAGCAATGTGTTATGATTTTTGTGACAATGATAACACTTTTTATTGCTAGTGCAATTTGAGGTTGTGTGGTTGGGAAATAAGCAATTTTTGCATAAATGCTTATTTGTGACAATTTCATGTCGTTGTCGGGTGTTCATATTTCTAAATGTTGGGCAGTGAAATATAATATGGTCACCCATGCAATGGCTGCAAAAGGACCTTTTGGTAGGTGGGTGATTTGGTGCTGAACTTTTATTTGTGTTCAAGAGACCATATGTAGGTTTGGGTGAGAATGGTTTTCTCTGTGTCATATTGGATGACGTAATCTTGTTTCCAATCATTTCTAGAGCTCGGAAGCGAGACTCTAGAAATTTGGTTAAAGTTTTTAGTTCAGGTAGGTCTGTGCTACTCTGTAAACTTTGCTCCCATAATTGATGTGTGTCCGGGTGTAGTTTTTGCACTGTCAAGTATATAATCAGTGGCTCCCAATTCTTTGTTTCTACTTCTAGGTTTTGTAGTGCTAATAATGCTTCGGTTGTATTGTCTAATAGTCTTTTGATATTATCGGCGGTGTCATGGTGTATAGGTGGAAGAGACAATAATTTCTTTAATTGTACGTTGACTAATATTCGCTTATTTGAATAGCATTCTTTCAGGAGCTGCCAAGCTGGTCGGTAGTTTGCATCACATACTTCGTAATGTCTGAGCAATTTTTCAGCCTCTCCTATTAGATTTGTCTTTAGAAAGTATAATTTGTCAACGTCTCTTAAATTATTGTTCTTATGTATAACCGAATTGAATAAATCGTGGAATGAAATCCACGTAGAGTATTCTCCATTAAAGGTGGGAAGTTTAATTCTGGGGAGTCTTTCAGTATTACATGAATTTGTGCTAGCATGTGATGTCTGAGTCTGAGGAGGATTGTTGACAGGCGTTGGTGTTAGTTTGTCTATATCCTCTTTCATGCTTGCTGCTTTTTCAATGTAGTATTCCTGAACCTCGCTGAACATTTCTTTGGTGAAATATTCTAATTGGAGATTTTCTTTTGTTACTCTCTTTTGTATGGACCTGTGCCGAGTTTGGAATTCTTTCCAATACTCGGTGAACGTTTGTAGGCGTTTTTCTGTCGATTTGACAGTTTTCTTTTTTCCATCTCTTTGATGCCTTCTAAGTAAGTCTTTCATTAAATCTTTGACTTCTTTTTGCGACTGTACCAACTCTGACACAGAGTAAATGGTTTCGTCACCAACGTCAGATGAAATGCATTTGCCATCTTTCGACATTTTGTATGGAAAGGCTTGAATCACGTGATATGATAAGCAATATTTTTCTTAACTTTATATTTGAATAGCTGAGTTATCCGGCTTTCAAGGTCCAATGTGAGATCTGTGCTCAAGCTAAAGGGGGGTGCCGGTTTAAAGGATAAATGAACTGTTGTAAATTCAAATATAAAAAAATTTTAATTCAAATATAGCTTACAAACTATTATCACAAATTCAATTTTTTAACGTGATCTTAGCCTATGTAAAATAATTCAACACTTAAAATTAACCTAGCCTACTACGATAATTCAAAGAATTCAGTGAGTTCAAATATTGATAAAAAATTCAATAAAATAAAACAAATGCTGCTGCTGAGGTCTGTTCCCCTTATCTCTGAAAAAAAGAGAAAGAAAATCCACTATTAATAGAGTAGAAGTACGATAGCTGTGCTGAAACAATTATCACTTGACAGAAGTAAATTTCTCTCGCAGGAGTAAATTCCTGCTTAGACGTAGGACAAGATTAAAGCAGAAGTAGATTTCTGCAGTAGGAGTAGATTCCTACTCAGGTGGGAGACGAAAAATATGCAGAATTAGATTTCTGCAGTAGGAGTAAATTCCTACTTAGATGTGGGATAGAATTAGCAGAATTAAATTCCTGCAGTAGGAGTAAATTCCCACTTAGGTGTGGGATGTAATTAGCAGAATTAAATTTCTGCAGTAGGAGTAAATTCCTACTTAGGTGTGGGATGGAATTAGCAGAATTAAATTTCTGCAGTAGGAGTAAATTCCTACTTAGGTGTGGGATGGAATTTGCAGAATTAAATTTCTGCAGTAGGAGTAAATTCCTACTTAGGTGTGGGATAGAATTAGTAGAATTAAATTTCTGCAGTAGGAGTAAATTCCTACTTAGGTGTGGGATGGAATTAGCAGAATTAATTTTCTGCAGTAGGAGTAAATTCCTACTTAGGTGTGGGATGGAAACAAGATTTGGTTTGGATAATTTGGAAAATCAGAGTAAATTCTGATGTTTTCAGATCAAATTCTGAATTGGGAATGGATGATTCTGCTGCAGCTCGTCGCTTTTTATAGCCGCAGCGAACCGCTACGTTTTGGCTTCATGATGGGTTGCCTTGGCAACGTTAGTTTTCAAGGTTTGTTAAACTTTGACGGCGGCGGCGTCACACATTGACGTCATTGTGGGACCATTAACGCTGCACTGAACTCTGACTGCGGCGAAGGCGAGAACATCTGATGTGATGTCAAATGACATTACGAAAACGTAAATATACTGCGGTAGGTATACTTGGTAAGTTTGTTATATTTATTCTATTTATTAGCTATTTATAAGAGTTTTTGTTTATTTTTAGGTGAAAAAATAGTGGAGGAAGTTTTAGGACGGCGTTGGATTGAAGGGAGGAAGTTCCCTAGCTCAGATAAGTAGTTTTTGTTTAAATTATTGTAAGATAAGATTCTTTGTGTTTTGTTTTTTATCTTTTTAGGTATATATCTGGGGATGAACCAAGGACTCATCGCGGGATTATATATGTGGACTGAACATCCCGGGGTAAAAAGAGACGCAGAATCTGATGGGCACGTTCGCGTGCGAAAGAAACACAAAGGTGTGAAAGGAACATGGATGAAGATGAACAAAATGAATTATGAGAGGAATTTTGTCAATTGACATCAAAGATAACGAAACGATAAGTTATGGCAAGATTTAGGAAAACTTACCATAATTCCTCGAAATTAAACCTATTTTCTATGATAAAGATGTCAAAAATTACAATTTGTAACAAAATCATATATTGTAGTCAAATTTTGCCTGAAAATTGAAGAATTAATTTTTATGGATACGAAATCGGAATAAAATTCTCTATAAAAAGCAGGTTCATTCTTCACTCCTTCTTCTTTTTTCAAAAGTTGTCAAGGTGCGACCATATGTCAGTAGAGCATTCCTCCCACATTTTGCAATTTCAATAGTGCTAATGATGCAAACGGAAATAGAATTTTCAGTAATACTTCAGAAGCAGAATATTCTTCTACATCAGAATTTTACAAGGCAATTCGCAAACAGCAAGGAATTTTCCGTCACTTCATTTGTGTAATTTTAGTAGTTACAAATTTTTAAATCAAATTAAAGGTAACTTTGCGAATTATTCATTTGTTCTCCATTTGCGTTTGTGTTTGCATGCCAGGTGTTGGTCATACACACATGTATGAAATTAACAAGAACGATTGATTTCTCTTTAACTAATTTCTTCCTTTCAGCCATTTAATTATTTAACTCAAGTAAATCGAAATTTCAAACAAGTATTTATCGTGTAGAAAACATGCCATTAGGTCAGTTTTACACAACATAATAATTGGAAACTAGATCTACCTTGAGTTCTAATCATTATTTACTTTTAGCCATTAGTAAATAACATAGTTAAGGTACACAGAAAGGAAAGTTTTTTTTGCCTTGTATATATGAAATATTAACGTAGCATAATTTGACTAATATGTCATTATTGAAAGGAAAAGATAAATTCCAGTAAAACATAATTTTTTTTGCATATTTAAGTTTCTTGTATTTGTTATATTCATATAAACATACTTTGAATCATTGAAATAAAAGTGAAGTTTATAAGCGTAGACGTGTAAGTTAGTGGAAGTAAATTTTAAACATTGAGAGAATTAAGTGAATTTATTCAAAGTAATTAATTTTCGCATAAAATTAATATTTGTTTACTAAAGTAGTATTTTTCTTGCAATAAAAAATTGAGTGACAAATTTCCTCTTTTTATTTAACCGCTACACTCCACCAGAATATTTTATTTCAGCATACGTGGATTCTCGTTTGTGATTGCAGTTTATTCGAAAGTCAATTATAGGAATGACAAATTTCATTAAACTGTCCTTTACGAATGCAGTCTTTTCGTAGTTGTCAATTATTGGAATTGACACATAAGCTGTGGTAATACAAATATAAGAATCGATGTAGTTCTTTTAGAATTAATAGAAAACGTTCAATTCAATGTATATGCCATCAAGAAATCCCAACTATATTGATACTGCCTGTCAATATATATACTTATAATAAATAATTTTGCAAAATTTTCCGAATCATCAGTGATGATGTTAGGCACCATAAGATGTACATGCCATCATTCGGAAAATTTTGCAAAATTAAGCAAGTGCATGGTTGGTGTCATCACTATCCCAAAGGTCGTGGAAAAAGTTTAGACACCATGGTTATTCAATGATAGTACTAAGGATTTTCAGCTAGAAAGAGGTGTAGACGATATATACTTGTACTTTGGGATTGTTTGATGGGAAAAACATCTGATGGGAACCTGTGTCATCGATGATGAAAATCTGGTACAACCCAAACAATGTCCAGTTTTATTGCTCATGAAGAAAGTCATGTGTGGCCCACGGATTCTCTTTATGAAAAATTTGCGAAAAATTTTACGATTAATTAGAATAGTAATATATGGATCGTGGACTCTCTTTGGTGTGTCAGTGAATTTATGATTGATTGAATGGAATTAAATAATTGAACCGAATTGAATGAATTGATTGAATCGAATAGAATGAACTGAATGAATTGAATTGAATGAATTGTATATGTGTATATGGCTCATTATCAATTTGAATTGAATAAAATGTTATATATCGAATAGATGGTAAATCTCGTTATGAATCCAATCGATGTTTTATCTCGTTATGTATCGAATTGATGTTGTATTGGTATGAATGTTATATCACAAATTGCTGTTATATCCTCTTGATGTTATATCAAGAATTGATGTGAATGTAAATTTATGATTAATATTATGTATTAAGTCATGTGTCAAGTTGAATTAATATGCATGCTAATTTATGATTAATGTATGATTATTGTTATGTATAATGTTTTATGTCAAGTCGAATTATGGGTAAAAACGGAATGAATCTGTGTTAGAGTATCTACGTTAGAATATCACATCCTGGCGTGAGTTATCGCACACTGGCGTGAGTTATTGTTAAGTCCAAATAAGTCAAATTAAAGGCGACATACATCGGGTTTGCGAAACCTTTTAGGTTTAGACATTATAGTGGGTCTGAGAAATATCTGCTGATGCCATAATAGGTCCGAGAAACATCTATGTGATGTTTCGTAAGAAAGATAATTCTCTATATGATGTCATGAGCCTGGGGATGTCCTGAAGAGAATATATGTGCATATGTACATGTGTTCATGTGTAATGCATATATGGATGTAAATAAATCCCTTTGTAAATGCGGTACCCGTAGGGTAACCATGGGTTAAACTAATGTATGTGGGTTCCATATCAAAACATATATTCTAGTTTTTCTTAGAAAAGAATTCAAACAAACTACTATATTTAAATTAATAAAAATTATAAAAAACTGATCTACGAATAGCGTGGTTAAAGTTAATACTTGACGAGAATTGGCAGACGTCCTCCTTCTTTTGTAGTTGACATATGATTCCCCTCGTTCGGATGAACTTTTCCTCTTTTTTTGTTGTTCGCCGATAGGTTGAGGAGTCGCCAGATGCCACATGTATGTTTATGAGTTGTATACAAGTTGTTACACCGTTTAGGCACCTTATAGGCTATGCTCAACGCGTTTCACATGAGCCATCGGGATCATCAGGAGTATTTGTTATGACATTAGCGTGATGACATTTGCGCTATGACCTTCGCCATATAAACTTGTGTGTCATTTGGTATATTGTGTTGTGGATGGAAATGTGAAAACAAAAAGTTGAATCAATTTAATAGATCAAACAATCAATGTGTCCCCCAAAAAAGGTATAGTAGTGACATTTAAACAATGAAGGCAGTGATGGCCCGACAATAATGGTTGCCACCAAACAATTGATCCAAACATCAATGCCCCTCAATAATGGCAATGACAGTTTAAAACAAACCAATAGATCAAACAGTCAATGTTTCTCTAGCACAGTGCTGACAGTTTGAACGAACCGATAGTTTTGACAACCCTTCATTAAATGCGAATCAAATGAACAAAAAACAACAACTCCCTGACTGTGTGAATTACTCCGTTCGAAAAAATATATAAATAAAATAAAAATAAAAAACGCTTCGCTGACTGTAAAAACAGAATTTTTGCGATTCACCCGGATCAACGTCAAATTCGCTTCAAAGCAAACCTCCACCCTGCTTCAAAATCAAGCTCCACCCAATTCGTTGTGAATTATTCCGTTCGTTGTGAAATACTCTGTTCAAATTCAACATGAAAATCCAATAACCAATCGCTTTAAAATCAACTCCACGTCATGAATTATGGCGTGTGTTGTGAATTACCCCGTTCGTTGTGAACTCAAATTCAAACCAGAACTCAGATTAGAATTCAACAATGAGAATCCAATAGCAAAATAGCTGTTGTGAATTATCCTGTTCAAATTCAAACCAGAAACCCAAATTAGAACTCGGCAATGAAAATTCCTTAAACCAAATGCCTGTTGTGAATTAGTCCGTCCAGTTGTGAATTAATCTGTCCAGAATCACTTCGGACACCGCAACAAAATCACTTGTTGTGAATTTATGAATCACTCCATTCAAGTTCAACAAAGAAACTCAACTTGGACGACCGGTTATATCACAACCTCGGATACCACATTGGTGAAATCGCTTCACTAAGTGTGAAACATATTGTCAATCTTCCACCAAATTTTAAATGTTTCAAATTATAAAAATTAATGAATTTGAATAACATCTAAAATATACAAATTATGTCAAATAAATTGTGTCGAAAACGTAAAGTCTAATGTTTATAAGATCATAGAATCTCTATATAGTTAAAATGGGACATTAAAAGCCTTGTCCTTCGTGGATCTCTTCTTGTGGACTATATTTTCCTGCATTCTGTGTTCATAGATTTTTCTCTTGTGGATTGTATGTTCATGGATTTTTCTATTGTGGATTGTATGTTCATGGATTTTGTCTTGTGGATTGTAACTAATGGATTTCGTGCCCCTGGAATCTTCTCACGTGGGTTATATAATATGTGATAACAACGTGTGGTAGCAACGTAATGCATCCGTTAATCATCGATTTTTCCCTTGTGGGTTTTCTCTATATGGATTTTTGCCCTTGGAAACTTATCTCTCGTGGGTTATATAAAATATGATAAAGCCGTGAAGAATCCGTGAATCGTGGCGATGAATTCGTAAATGGTGAATCTCAGTAGGCACCCAAGATAACTGGATCTTCGTAAAGGATGCTGTCAAAATTCTGAAATTATTGTGAATCTTCTGAAAAACCTTACAGAACCTTCGCAGGGAAAATTTTGAAAAATCTTACGGAAACCTCGTAGGAAAAATCTTATTACAGAGCCCTTTCGTCAAGAATCCCATGGAACCCTTGATAATGTGCGTGAATGTTCTTGAATATCATATATCGAATATCGACGGAAATGTTGAAAGGAATATTTCGGATATGGATGGATAACTACCGTTGAACGAACCAATCTCCGGAAGTGAATTAAACACCGTAGACCACCGAACTCCGTGAGCAATTAGAAATCAACGATAAGTTCCGCGTGCAATTTGAAATTAAAGATTCAAATTTAAGATTTTCAACTTAAAAATTGGGTTCAAACTCAAAAATTGCGTTCCATCTTTAGGACTCCAATCCAAAAATCACGTTCAAACTCAATCACCAACGAGAACAACAATAATATGTTCCAAAACTAGAGACCTCAACTTAAAAATCGCGTTCAATATTAAAGATTCCAACTTGAATTACGTTCAACTTCCATTGCTAAGGCGAACAGCAAAACGGTGTTGTGTGATTGTTCGTTTTTGGTGAGGTGTGTGAGTTAGATCCAAATTTCCAGGTAACTATGATGACTTTGTAGAATATGTGTATAATATGTGGAGAAAAGTTCATATGTGAGTTGTAATATGTTCCTCGCCGTAGTGTATTATGTTCCTAGCCGTGGTGTAATATCAAGGAGTATATGTGGTATGTTGTGGTGTGGATCTATATTTCTTAGTATGGAAAATCTATTGGGAGCTACCATCTATAGTAGTTATAGGAATTTGGAAAATTTTGCAAAATTATTCGGAAATCCTGCAAAATTACGCAAGTGCATGGTTGGCGTCATCACTATCCAAAAGGTATTAATTAATTATTATTATTACTACTATTCTAAAGAGTCCGGACGCGTCAATTTTGAGTCCATGAAAAACAAGGAAAACACGCGCAAAAATTCAAATAAAAAGGTGCGATAAGTGACGAACATTGTGTGAGTGTGTTGTTCAAGGAGCTTTTTTGTGTCCTTTCTAAAAAATAAACTGCAAAAAAACATTATAAAAAAATTGCAAAAAGAAAGAATTTTGCGACATTTAGAAAAAATAAATTAATTTAATATGAATTTCGGTTGTTACCATGACAACATGGCAACCATAAAATTTTTAATTTAAATTTAGAGATTTGAAACAACAAAATAAAAAGTGTCAATAATATCATTAAAAATAAAATAAATAAATAAAAAAAAACAAATCATATAAATTATTAAAACAATTTAAGCTGCTCTGCCGCACTCAGTATGAGTACGAGCAGCAGCGATTCCGGGCGGACCGGTGATCCCTGAAATTAACCGGAAGAAGGAAGATGAGCACAAATGCTTCTTCTTCCTACAAAATCAGTCTCACAGGGCCCACAGAAAAGGCCGGTAAGGGCCCAAATGTAGAGGCCAAAGAAGTTGCAGTGGAGAGGTCTGCAATAAAAACAGCTGTTGTGGGATGATCAGATCCAAAAATTACAAACATAGCAGCAACAGCAGAAGTAGCTACAGCTTCAGTAGTAGCTGTACCAGTAGCAAGAGCAACAGTCGGTGCAGCAGAAAACCACTGATGACTACCTCAGGGCAAGGACACCGTCCAAGCTTGGTGGAAGTTGTCAAGCTGGCATCAGCCACAGCGCCAAAACCTACTGGTAGCAGCACCACGATCCCTGGCGTTAGTGTCAGGGAATTCATATGTACAGGTAAGTGGCAGTTCCACTAAGAAAGAGTCTACAATTGAAATTCAGAGCAGGAGCATCACTCTTCCTCCAGCCCCATTGGACGCAGGTAAGCCTCGGCCCAAGACCAGTGCGAGTCTTCAGGGCTTCTTGGACGGGAGATGGCAGGATGAGAGCTACGGTATGCAAAACGAGCACATCAGAGGATGTCCTCAGAGCGCATACCTGAAGACAATCTGCCGCGTCATCTCCTGGGAGCAGCTATTCTCCATGGGGTAATAGCTGGGGGAATGGTTGAGGTTTATACCACAACCCTCGAGGGTGCTACCAAGCTAATGCTTGAGGGCATCGAGGTGGAGGGTAGACACCTTGTGCCGTTCCCACTCAGGGAAAAGCCCACGACGGTGGGAGATTCAGGAAGGTTCATGGAAAAGATCGCGCCATTCCCATTATAATTGGCACGAGGGTCTCGGGCGGGATATCTTCGGTACCAGCAGGGAGGCGTCCATTACCTTGAATAAGGGGTGTACGCTTCCGTCAGGATTTTACCTGAGAATATCCGGCTCCAGATACTGGATAGACGTGGGCACCGAGGCGAAATGCCATGCTTGCCATTTGGTAGTGCACTTTATTGCTGACTGCACCAGGAGAAGCGGGAGTAAGGCTGCAGCGAGCGCTCCCTCGAAGGAAAACACTGCTGCAGTAGGGGCTCTGGAGAGGCAGTCTTCGAGCGGCATTCAACCTGGTGTTTTGGAGCAGCCAGTGGTTAGGATGCCTGAAGTTGTCTGAAAGGCAAAAGAAATTATGGCTATAAACGGCGCCACCCGGCACGTGAAAACACGGCTACTTCTAACGAGGAGCCGATCAGCTTAGTAGATAAGAAACGGAGGATGAGGAGGAGGAATTAGGTGGACCAGGCGATGTTGCCTCCTCCAGAGTCAGCAAAGCCAGGCGCATCAAAGCGGCCCCACTCGGAGTAGGACGATAGTGGAGCTGGCATTTCGAATGTTGTGGTGAGGGAGGTGGAAGCATCTCTCGAGCAGCTTTCGGACTGCGACATGACTGGCTTGGATGAGACTGGTCTTTCGATCTTCGGTGGATACGAGTTGTGTGATAGCATCATTTCGACTGGTAGCCAATTTGAAGTCTCGAAGGGGATGGAGACCCTTCCCGAAATTCTTGCCCAGCTCCAGTACAAGAAGAATTCAGATAAAATCTGGAGTCTTCTTGTAAAGGAGCAGGAGAGGCCAGAGTTGTTACTTCCTCAGCTTAAACTCCTACAACAGGAGACCAAGAAGAATAGGAAGTACAACGATTTAGCTCGGATAGAACGACTTCATAGGAAGGTGGAGGAGTTGATACAGCATCATCGCTTGGCCGATTCTCTTCCTCCTTAGAAGTCGTACCATCATCGTTTGAGCTTCTTATCTCTTTGAATATGTAATATAGGCTCTCTTAACACAGACGGGGCTGTCCATTGTCTGGTATCCTTTATGATCTTTCTGTGGAGCCGCTACTGGTGAATCTTCGTCGAATGCTCGGATAATTTTCGGTTCATCAGGCCTCTTATGTTGGCGTAGGCGGATGACCTTCCTATTTCCGTGACAAAAGATGAAGCTTTTCCGGTCGCTCGTGCTGTTTTCGAACAGTACGAACGTATAGCGGGCGCTAAAATAAACCTTAGTAAGAGTCAAGGCTTGTGGTGTGGTAGGTGGAGAGCTCGTACAGATACTCCACTGAACATCCAATGGACTAATATTTGCCTGAAGAATTAAGGTGTGTATAACGGACGCGAGAGTAAATCAAATAATACCCGCATCAGTCTTGAGAAACTAACTCTCTAGAGCTGTAAACTCATGGCGTAGTCGACTGTTTTGCATTATCCTTAATGTGTAGGTCAGTCGTGATAAATTATTTGATTACCTCGTCCATCGTTCATCTGCTAAAGTCTGAGACGTTTGATGACTGCTTCGTAGGTCTTCTTCAAGCAAAAGCGATAGACGCCTTTTGGCGCGGAAGACGATGGGTTGCTGAAAGCACACTCTGTCTGCCAGTAGATAGGTAGATTACGTCTCACTAACTTGGTTGTGAAGTCAAGGTGTTTCCAAGTGCGTACATTCCAAAGAGTTTTTTGCCAGAGAGACAGCTTGATCTCTCAACTGTCGGTGAATGTACTGGGAGGGATCGGCATAGGGGAGTATTATTACCTGCTGTCTGTTCGACCACCCTATCCTCGTGACTGGCAACAGGATCTAATCTCAACGATTCAGAGCTGGGGCAGAATCAGGCCAGCATTTCAACTTAAGCAGAATGCTCTACGATACACGCAATTCGCGTCGATTCCAATCTAGTTTAATCCTGAATTAATATATTCAGTGTTCAGTAATGCTCGGGGTTTTGTAGCTGACACGCAAACACTGACAGTTCTCGGAGATATTATTGATATCTCTGGAAACTGTCGAACAAACAGTAACACTGCACAACTACACGACCTAACTGCTTCTGCGGGGGGAGAGATTTCACCAACTTGGGACCAGTGACCCTGGCACTAAGCTGGAAGATCCTTTCGTTCTGAACAGACCACCTCACACACCTTTCAGCACACTTACAACACGTGTTCTCTGTGACGTGCTTATCTCCATAAGACCTCCGGAGTATACAGGATACAACAGAACGCGAACACCCCTCGTGGTTAATATGGGCGTGATGGGAGGGATAACTCGCAGAGTAGTCTACAGTTATCCTCCTAGTTATAAAGATGCTGATGTAACATTCAAATTGCTGCATCGCAGTCTTATGCATACTAATCAGCTGTCAGATATTGACCGGTGAATTCAGAGGATTTGCACAGTTTGTGCTGGTGAAGGCACCCTGTTTCACAGGTTCTTTACTTGCCCGGCTTTGCCGGGTCTTATGCAGCTCGTGCGCGGTATGTGTCAGTTTATCCACCCGAATTTCGGCATTACTAGGACATCGTTTCTATGGGGACCAAAGGTCTGTAGTTGACTGAATTGCTTGAATAGCTTTGTGTTGACACTGGCCAAATCTACAATTCACCTGTACTACATGAGAGTCGGAGATGGGAA
This sequence comes from Dioctria linearis, assembly GCA_963930735.1. Taxonomy (NCBI): domain Eukaryota; kingdom Metazoa; phylum Arthropoda; class Insecta; order Diptera; family Asilidae; genus Dioctria; species Dioctria linearis. The sequence goes on along the minus strand of OZ005740.1, from coordinate 212,839,241 downwards.
TCAGAACACTGACCCACAACGCCAAGCACAACACTTAAGCGCCACTTCGTTGACAGATTGAAGAGACGCTTACGTCTTCAATATCTGGCAACGAACACAGACACATTCAACTGCACATGGCAACCACTGTCGTCAGTGCAGTACGGATCTCTTGTCTTTCACTGGTAATAGCAGGCCACAGCATTTGCAACACTAGTCCACGAGGCTTCCACTCGCTTTGGAATCTTTGCAAGTGCTGTGGGAAGGACAAGCGCTCCGTTAGAGATGCTCAGCTGAAGGGATGATGAGGGCAGTTTGTAGAGGTCAATGATACTACAGGCTGCTCTCGCGGGACTCTACAACCATTTCGGGTAAATTTTTTGTTCGTTCGGCTATTTACTTTTTAATTCGTTTTCGTGCTAAATTTCAAAATTTTATGTTGAAAATTCGTTCGTTTAGGTAATTAATTTTATTAGATTATTTTGAAAATTTGGAACTTCTTGGAACTGCCACGTACCATATTGTCAATATTGGGACTATTAAATTTTTCGTCTACCTTTTAGATCCTTTTCAAAATTCTTGCATCCGTTTTTTAGTCTCTTTTGTGTCATTTGTTTTTTCATTTTTATGTCATTTTTGTTGTATATTGGTTTTTTTAATTGTTTTAAATGTTCTTATTTGTCCCTATTGACCTTTATAACATTTAGTTTAGTTAACGTCTTTTTTTTACACTTTGTAGAGCCTTTTGCCACCTATTTTTAAGGAATTTTGAAAAGAGCCGAATAACCGAAAATTTAGAGCCCATTTACATAAAAAAAATTATTATTTTTAATTAATTTTGCAAAATTTTCCGAAGTATATGTTACAACCTGTATATCATTATCTAATTATATTAATTTTGTTCAATTTAATGTTAACTATATAATTTCTTTATACATCTCTAATAAATTTCTTTAATTTTTCCTTCTTTGGTTTTCTGGATATTTCATGTCCAAATGTTACGTCTTATTTTCCTACAATTCTCTTATGTATTGTCTTGTCTGTTGTTGCCTCTGTGTTTACCGTCTTCACAAGTCTTGTATGTTCTTGGTTTGTGCATGCGTGTAATTGTGTCTTGTTTAGATATTTCAAGTGGGCTTGTGTGTATGTATGTTAGTTTCAACCAGTGCTAGGCACCGTTAATGAAAACAATAACTTCGCTAATCATTAATATGTTACTAAAAAAGTTAACTTCGTTAAACGTTAAAGCGTTAGTTTACGGAAAATTTAACGGAAGTAACCTTAATCGTTAACTCCTAATAGTAAGTGTAATCTTTTTAGTATTGGACTAGTGAAATGAGCAAGTATATTAAACGTATTCCCTTGACACGGAGCAATGATCATTACATAGCTCGTGTGTTATTGCATCATTTGCGCAATGATCATTCGTTTCGTCATTGCACCAATTACGCGTCCACAAGGTCATTCGTTTGCAATTATGCATTACTTGTCATTCTTTTTGTCGATAAGTGTGCTTTTAGCGGGAGGAACTGCAGTTATTGGAAAACTCAGCTGGTTTTCTAGCCATCACTGTCAGATATCATTTGTGAAATTTACTGATACATTTTTAATGTAAATTTTAAATATTTTCCAAAGCAAATTATTGAAAAACTTTCTCACATTATATATCCAATACAAGCTCAATTCAATTTTTCGCATTTTATTTTACAATTCACAGTTTTTAATTTACAAAATTGAGAACTGTTATCTGTCAAATCGAGTTACCATCAAGATATCGTGTGCTTGCTTTACCAAGCAATCATCATTCAACTAATTACGTAATTGGATCAATGATCATTCTAGAATCTAGTGCGTCATGTGACTAGGGTATAATAGTGCCCAAAAAATGCTTTGGTTGGGGAAGTTTAGTTAGGGCATAGAAGATAAATAACAAAAGAGTATATACATCTTAGTTTGTTATAATAAATATTTCGGAATCAAATTAAAATTACGAGAGAATTAAAATACTGAAGATCACTGGTGAAAAGCCGCAGCAAATTGACATTGTTAATCGCCCAAAAGAGGTCCAAGCCATTTATGTATGCCCTATAATAAGGTATTGGCTGTTCAGTTGACAAGACCCCTAGCCCTGATATTCACTAATTTATATACAGTTGCTGCAATTGTCGGTAGGAGTGATCCGAGATATGCTTGAGCTTAAAGCGTGATGTCTTCTATGCGTGATAGCTTCTATGCACGGAATATACGCATAGCCACACACATGTACGACCCAAACTAGTCAGACCATGATCTTCGCGGCGTGATGTCAGTTTCGTCATAAATTGTAGGAACTCACGGAGTCACGGTTAACGGACTTATGGGAAGTTAACTGAAGTTAAAGAGTCTTAAAAGGTAATCCGTTACTTGAAATGTTAACTTCGTTAATTAACGATTATCGGATTAACGGTCTTGTGCCCAGCTCTGGTTTCAACAATTTTAATGTGTATCAGTGTCACATGTCTGTTGTGTGTGTGTTCATCTCACATTTCCGAGCATTCATCCTTTTATCTTCGTATCATTCGTCCCCACAGTACATGGTGTTGGCTAGAGTGTGTGTGATTACCCTCCAGAGCACACTACTGGTGCTCAGTGCCGGGCATCGGTTTCGACAGATGTGTGGCCAATTGACTCCATTCGCTCCTTCGCTACTCCTAACTGGCTCCGAGCATCAGTACCGATCTTTTCTAGGAGCTACAATATCATTCGGAAAATTTTGCAAAATTACGCAAGTGCATGGTTGGTGTCATCACAATCCAAAAGGTATTTTGGATATGATGACGAAGCGTCTCACAGTCGTGGAAAAAGTTTAGCCACCATGGTTATTCAATGATAGTACTAAGGATTTTCTGCTAGAAAGAGGTGTAGGCGATATATACTTGTACTTTGGGATTATTTGATGGGGAACCTGTGTCATCGATGATGAAAATCTGGTACAGCCCAAACAATGTCCAGTTTAATTGCTCATGAGGAAAGGCATGTGTGGCCCACGGATTCTCTTTATGAAAAAATTACGAAAAATTTTACGATTAATTAGAACAGTGATATATGGCTCGTGAACTCTCTTTGGTCTGTCAGTGAATTTATAATTGATTGAATGGAATTAAATAATTAAACCGAATTGAATTAATTGATTGAACCGAATAGAATGAACTGAATGAATTGAATGAATTGTATATGCGTATATGGCTCATTATCAACTTGAATTGATTCGGAAAATTTCGCAAAATGTTCCGAACGAATAATAATTACGCAGAGTCCATCATCATAGATGTCATCACTATCGCCTTAAACAGAGAAAATATACCAGGTGAAACATTAACTGATGTGGGAGGAAGTCATGACTCAATCATTCAACCTCACATTAGAAGACATCCAACATCCTGATACCACCAACAACAACAAGCACACACACAACCCTTTCTACCATACACATAAAATCAAACACACACTTAATCCTAATATGACACAACACACCAGATTTCCACAACTGACAACATACTATTTCCAGACCAATGGTATAGCATCATCAGTTTCAATTCCGCATCACTGCAATACTACATACATAACTTACAATGAAAAAAAACAGCATACACTACACTATATTACACAACATCAGACACAACAATATTCTGAGAAACACAACATTTCCTTCAAACACAGCACAAATAAACTACACACAACACTTGCAAGAGAAAGAGATCACAAAGAAGCCTGGACCATCATAGAGGACTATAGAAATACACATAACAACAAATGCAAACACGTCATACCTTTGAACAACCCGTCTTTAAACTGCATTACCAGACTAGATTCATCCAACAACTTAGTCAAAAACAAATACATCTAACCACACCACAGGACCAGATTATATCTGTCTATTCATCCAACAAATACAACTAACCACACAACAGGACCAGATTATATTTATCTAATCAGACAACAGGACCAGATTATGTCTATCTAACCAGACTAAATTCACCTGATAAAACGGCGATAAACGAATAACACACTTACATCAGATCTACTCATCTAATAAAACGGCAAAAAAATGAAAACCACACTTACTTCAGATCTACTCAACTCATAACCAACAACAGATTTACCACATCAGATCCATTCAACTCATAACTAACAAAGGATAACTTTTGAAGAAGTAGTTGAAGAAATCGACCATTGAATCTAATTCATCACTTTAATCCAATTGATGAGATGAGACGTGGATCAATAGGAAGATATATTCGAATTATCACACACAAGGGATGAGATGAGACGTGGATCAATAGGAAGATATATTCGAATTATCACACACAAGGGACTACATTAGAAGCCATACTTTAACTCCGACATGACTATACGATTACAATCAACCTAACGCACACACAAGTGATTAGATAGGATGAGCACATAGCAAAAATTCAACCCAATAAGAATCAGCTTTACGATGAGCACATGAGCATATCAAACCTAAAGACCAAACCTGAACATTTTTAACCAAATAAGAGCACACATAAGCATATCAAATCCTTCAACCAAAAATTCAACCCAATAAGAATCAGGTCTACGATGAGCACATGAGCATATCAAACCTAAAGACCAAACATGAACATTTTTAACCAATTAAGAGGACACATAAGCATATAAACTATAAAGACCAGCAGGCCCATTTCAAAGTCAAAGTGTACAACGCTGGGTTGCACCAGATTACAGAATTTATCAACCAACGAGGCATCAATCCGTACAAAGAATAGATGACACATATTTGGAAATAAAGGAGAAACATCCACCTATCCAACAAATCATAATAAGTAAGCATTCACCGAACCATCATATCACAACAGCATATAAAATATATATCCCTGGTCATTTTTCCAACTTCAATCAATATCAACTTGATTTCTATTGCATAGAGAATTATTTAGAAAAAAGAACATGCATTTAATATGTTCCATTATAAATATAAAAATAAAATAAAAATGAAAATAGATTAATTACCACACACACACATTGTTTTGAACACATAGCGCCACTTTCTCCATAACGTATCATATATAAGGGAGATCCACATCAATATCCACGTCAATCTCTACAACTTTGATACGTTCAATCCTCCCATAGCGCCACTTTTGCCACTTTCTCCACATCAATCTTAATGGTTTTGACACGCATCCCAGACAAATTTTGTAAGTTGATGGAGGTCTCCTATAGATATCTCAGATACTCAGATGGATTCTCAGATAGACGGAACACATGACAATAAACATTGCAATAAATAGCACGTCATACACAGCACAACATATTGGATTGTCGAGTGACAGTCCCCACATCAACACAACGACCTTTGGCGACCTCTGACGGCTCCCCTAAAACCCTCGAGAATACTTTCCAAGCCATGGAACAGAAATCTATATGTATGCGTTTTGATTCCGTTTTCTAAAATGTTCTATATTTATTCTTGTGGAAAAGTGCCACACATTGACTTTATATATGCCATAGAGCCTAAACTACTATCCATACAGGAAAATAGTCTTCTAGTAATTTAAGGCTTGGTTCCTTACCTTCCCAAAGGTTAAGCTTCCTATATACCTTATTTAACAGAATAATAAAATAGTTTTGATTAGAAAATAACCTCACCATTTTACACTCAATACCTCTCAGCTGAGTGATAATTGCGTGTGTGTACGTGCAGCCGGAGCCCGAATCGTAGTCATTTGGTTAAGATAAATTTTTCTAAATAATTTTCTTAAGAAAGGTATGAAAATTTTATTACGGTTCGGAAGATAAGAAAGCAAGCTCATGATTATCAGAACACCATTTTTCTGTATGAATAGTTAGTTAGGTCGGAGGGGCTATTCAAATCAAACTTCTGTCAGTTTTACATAAGAACACTGCAAATATTTTAGAACGTAACGCCTCCGTTAGGTCTGGCATGTGGTAGGGAGGGATTCTGTTTCATCGCTTGTGAAGTATTCTCTAGGGTTTTGGCTCCGCACATCAACACAGCGACCTTTGAGGACTTCTAAGGGCAATCTAGTGACTTACATAACAGCGCCCCCACGAGAGCAGGCTGAAAAACATCCATACCGCATACCTCCAAACATCTTCTGAGATTTCAACTTTTACCATTCATCCAAACCGCATACTCCGAATTTACCAATCACCCAAACCACATATTCCGAAATTACCAAACTGTCTGAAACGCAAGATGTCTGAGTCTCAAATGTATCGGAATTTCTACTGCGGCATGACCTCACATTCCACTAAAAATTCTTACACTCCGCATAAATATAAAAATGTCTTACATTCCCCATATATATATAGGAGAATCTATTGTAAATTTCGAAATTCAAAATATGCACATTCACATTCTCACATTCTTCACATTCTCCACATGCCCCGTTAAAAACTACTATAGTTAACTAGAAATAATTTTGGTATTAGTTTCACTTACACACCTCATCTATTAAAACAATTGGTGACAAGTCACATACGTGCTTTTGAGTCGACAGAATGCAAAATGAAATAAAAATGTTAAGATTAATATCCCGCTGCGATTTTAATTGCTTTAAAAGGTTTAAATACCCCGCTGCCTTTTTAAGTGCCTTAAGAGTGTTAAACTATTGATCACCCACTCAACGAGCCACATATGAGATGTGAGATTATCATTTTCCAATCTATCCAACGACCCACATATGAGATATGAGATTATCATTTTTCCAATCGATTGAAGGCATTTTAATTGGAATTAGTAATTTTGTAATTGGAAGTCTCCCAGAAGTGGATTCTGTTAGAAGTGGTCAGTTTTCTTTTCTAATGATTTCGTTTACTTCCCTTCTAATTTGATAAATTTTAGGTCTATCACCAAAGTGCATGGATTTATTCCTATAGTGAATACATCTATATAGATTGCACGGCTTCAAACTTTCTAAAACTGACTAGTTAGAGTCGGATCAACTCACATTGGTTAAATTTGTACCAAGTTGCAGAAGGTTAAATAGGAAGCGCTTACGTTGTCTCAAGCATCAAGGAACATCCATTAATTGGCTCAAACTATTAGCCTGACCATACATCGTGAAATTGTGAAAGCATAGGAACGAGTATCGAACTAATTAGACGCTTTTAACCCACAAGAAAGGGATAGTATTGTAATAACGAATCTGTTTGAACAGCATAACAGAGTATCCTGGCAGGGGTGATGACTGCACTCACGTGACATTATAGAATGATTCCCATGTGAAGACATCTACAAGGTTTCTATAATATATAAAATATATATAATAAATAAATAAACACATAAGGTTCTACAAAAATATATTACTATATAAATTCTCACACAAGACGTTACAATAATTCAAGTCACTATACACATACAATTAACAAATGATGAATACTCCAGGGAGATTTTAGATTGCCATCTTCTGAAAGAAAAAACGGACAAAAAAGAGAAATCAAAAAACGTGCAAAAGATAGATTTAAGAACATATTATAGTGGTTAGATTTCAAAAATAAATTTCAATGAAATTCAATCCAGGAATTCTCCAGGACAATTTGAGAATCCAATCAAATACTCACGGATACAGATCATAATGGTAGCTCTTTCTAAAATAAACTTAAGCAGATCAGCATACTGGTCATATTAGGTAAAAAAATTTCTAAAATAGATTTTTCTAAATAGAATGGAATGTTGTAAGTAGACATTCTAGAGAGACTTCGAAGACATCTGCAAGGTTTCTATAATATAAATATTAAATAAATAAACACATAAGATTCACGACATTATAAAGAG